>JAYEVJ010000253.1:0-177236 GCA_036346265.1 Melocanna baccifera | reverse complement strand
TGGGCGCTCGAGCCGCCACTACCAGCCACGGCAGCACCAGCGCGTTACGCCAGCCCAGCCCACGGACATGACACGGGCATGCCACGCCGCCGCCACGCCACCAGCCGCTCAGAGCCACGCGAGGCGCCACGCTACCGCCACGCTGGGTCAGACACGTGGATATGCCGCCGCGCACGCCACCGCAGCCCGCCGCCAGCCCGCCTGCACTGCAGCATGCGGCCGAGTCCACGGTGGACTCGAATTTCGTGGACGGGTTCCACAGCGCGGTAACTTTTCGATTTTCCCGAATTAATTTTGAATTAATTTTCGAGAGCCCGTTCTCCTCCGTCCTAGCTCCGATTGACCCGTTCTTTTTCTAAATTCATCTAAAATCGAGCTCTAGCTGTTGGTTCTGGTTTTGTGAATTTTGAGTTCTTTTGCTTGTCATTTTATGTGTTTCTTTGTTTCGGTCGTTTTCTCTCGTTAGATTCGGATTAGGAGGAGCGGGTTTGCGCGAGAAGACCGAGTACCCGTTGAGCATAACGAAGGCAAGTCGTGTCCCTTGATCATGTTGACCCAATTTTGCAAACTATTATTTAATTATTTTGCTTTAAATTACATTGCATTGCTATTTTTATTCAAACCTTTGCAGGGTAGTTATTGTCCCAATTGAATTATACCTCCTTGACACTTTGGAATACCATGATGCCATTGTCACCATAGGTTGAAATTTATTAGTGATGCTAGTTTATTTATCACATGGGTTGATGCGATTAGATTGCTTAGCGGTTTATATTTCACGATTGATCTCATCACACATGTTAAATTATTAATTTGACTTAATGACATATGGAGCGTGGTTGGTGCCACGTGTATTAAAATTTGTGCCACGTCATTGGTGTAGCGTTGGCTTGGTTATACAAATTGGTTTTGCACTCGGCAGTGATCGTGCGATAAAGGGGAAATGAGTTGTACTTTGGGGATGTGGTAGTCTCGCCGGGTAATGTTAAGGACTTAACTTTGTGCGCCATTGATGCGAGCTTAATCGTGCAAACCACATGTCTATTATGGGATGGACTGGCTGATTAATTTGTAATATTTCAATTCAATTACGCCATTGTGATGGACATGGTTCTTGATTTCCATGTGGCGCAAGAGGGTGTGATCACGAAACCCTAGCGGGCGAGTTGTGTTGAGATAGAGCATTGTAAAGGCCTTGTTGTGATTTCCTTAGGCCTAGGCTAATCACATCGTGTGGGTGCAGATTGTGCAACCTCTGCGAGTGTAAAACTATTCGAATAGCGCGTCCTCGGTCATGGGCGGTGCTCGGGGATTTCACACGAGGTTAGTGTTTCATTTATAACGGTGGTTTATGTTGGGAGTGGACGGGTAGTTCACTTTTGGTTTAACTTGTGAATTGGTGTTCACAAGTGGTTCCATGTTATTTATCCTTTGATTATCTATTATTCTTATTTTGATTAACTTTAGCTTTCAAGTTATTTAATATATTTCATCGATAAATGCCTTTATGCAAATTAACCTTTCAGCCTTCCTTTGGTAAGCCTTGCATATTATATTGCATTTATTGTTACAAGCGACTTCTTTGTACCAATGTACTCACGGCTTTCGCCTATGTTGCTCGATTGAGGAGAGTAGTACTATCGTGAGGAGGTTCGGAGGGAGAGTTCTCACGACTTCACGGATTAGGCCGTTCTCCACTCGATAGCTTTGTGGCTTGTCGATTAGTCGCTACGCTTTATTTTGGATTTCATTTGCTATTTTGTTAAGCCCTTGGCTAGAATATTGTAAGCTTGGCCATAAGGTCGTACCTTTGATATTTTATCGATATTCGAGTTTTCCTTTATTATTGTCGTGTGTATGTTTGTGATGACATCTATGTTTATTTGTGTGCACTAGCGTGATCTGGACTAGTGCAGTTTACAGAGAGACCGAATTTGCATATTCGGGTCTCGGCAGAGATAGTATCGAGCCATATCGTTGTAGAGACAAGCCCTAGTTAAATTGGTCGTAACCCAAAATTTATTTTCTAAATCAAACCAACTAAACTTGATATTTAGTAATATCTCTATCTTCTTACCTCATTCTTAAGGATTCTTGTCTCTCGCCCCAACTCTTGCAAAATTTGTTTTCCTAAAGTTATAAGCCGATCTTTCCTTTATAAATGCATTAGATGTCCCAAACTTCCTGGCCAACGGGAGGATGGAGGTCACTTCTCAGCGTTGTTTGCGGGCCTCGGTTTAAGAGGCGCCGTCTACCTCACCAGGATGAGAAGCAAAAAGGTCAGCGCATCGGGAGCATCTCGGGCTATACTTCACCACGAGTCGGCAGCGGTGCTACATCACGAGTTTCAAGAACACGGTGCGGTGGGAGATGTCGGCTGAGGAGTTGCGCACAAAGCCATCCGTCGACTTTGCAAGCTATACAAGATCAACATGGCGGACTTCGTCAGGAAGTTCAAGGAAGCGTGCAGGAGCCACCGAGACTACGAGCGATGCAGGAGGAGCCGACGCGATCGCGGCCTACCTCTACCGTCGCCTGCACGCCCGAGCCGGAGGAGAGGCGTCGTATCACCGGAGATCGTCGCGCCTACCTCGTCAGTTCACTCCGGCCCGATCGAGATGCGATCGCCCGATCCGCCTTTCGTGGGTTGTCTCTGCGATTACGAGGGCGATATCGATGTACCCTATTTGTCGGGACCAGGTAGGAGCCTTGAGTAGATAGTGCGAGTAGACACGTTGGATTTTATTTGCGGTTGTGTGTGATGTGGCTGCAAATATTGCCTTAAAAGCATTATATTGCGATCATGTCAATCTTTTAATGGAGTTTATTTTTGTTCAGTTTCTTAGTTAGCCTTTTGGCTAAGTGTTTATTTAGTTAGGTCTCCATTAAGCAAACCCCCTTAGACGCATTTACCTCTTATCTATGCTTTTCCCTCTCGTCTTTTACCTTTGGTCGATCGTGATTGTTTTCTTTTGAGCAAGATGGTTGATACGGGAACTCCTCGGCCTTGTCAGGCGAACCGGGACCGAGAAGCGATCTTTGCGCGGCGGTGCCACCTACCTTGGATCCACGCCTCGAGTCGATTCTTGATGGCCCGGACTCGGATGATGCACGAACTATGATGCGAGGTATCACGAGACTATGATCGGCGGCGACACGAGGCGATACCACCGCGGCACCTCGTCGGCGGACCGGCTATGCACGAGTTTATGAGGGCGAGACCGCTGTTTCTCTCGAGTTCGTCCGAGCCTTTGGAGGCCGGCGATTGGGTCGTTCGATTGAGAGAAGGGCGGCTCGATCACCGGCGAGAGAAGGTTTTGTATCGCGGCATCGGCTTGAGGACGGCCGCGAGTGGTGGGAGAACTCTTTGTGCCGCCCATGAGAACGGCACAACATCACTTGGAAGGAATTCGCCAAGGCTTTCCATACGCTCATGTCATGGAGGGTGGTCGAGATGAAGAAGGATGAGTTTGGGAGTTCCGAGAGGAACACATCGGTGAGTGAATATCTCAATAAATTCACTCGGTTGGCTCGCTTCTGCGCCGGAGGATGTAGCGGCAGATGCATTCGCGAGAAGAGGTTCAAGAAAGGCTTGAACCCGGCTTTGAAGGTGCAAGTCGTGAAACGCGACTATGCGATTTTCAGCGGTTGGTGGATAAGGCCATTCTCATCGAGGAAGTCGCGCGAGCTCGAGAGTCTCGCAAGAGGAGGTTGATCAGCGAGGATCACGGTCACACCGATCTCGAGGCCTCGTTTTGGTTCCTACCGGCTGCCACGAGTGCCACGGCGGCGGCGATCTTGAGTTTGGACCCGGCTCGGACACGCGCGATTTGATCGGGGCGGCGTCACGGTAGTTTCGATGGACAGCAGCGGCGAAGAGCAATAATTCAGCGGCATCCGTCACTTGCTTCCAAGTGTCATGAGGTGGGACACTATGCTAGCAAGTGCCCTCGAGCGAGCCCGGCCCGATTCGCTTTGACTTAGGAGCCACACCGGTCGTACCCCTACCGGGAGCGGGGCGAGAGCACCCGGCCTCGGGGCGAGGCCAGCGGGGCGCCGGTGGTGAGAGTCGAGTGAACCACGTCACGCGAGAGGATGCCCGAGCAGCACGGGCGTTGTGATGATGCGTTTCGTACATTGATTCACTGCCACCGTTTTATTTGATTACGGAGCTTCGCATTCGTTTGTTTCGGAGTTTTGCTTTAAAGCAACAATTGAAAACGTTGCTCTTGGATCTATTCTTTTAATCAATCCCGGATCGAGTTGAGATCCAACCTAGGTTGTCGAGTTAGGATAACCATTCGAGGAGTTGAGTTGGGGCGGCGATTTTGTTGGATATCACGATCCCTAGATGTAATCTTGAGGAATGGATTAACCGAAGCGGCGAGCGATGTTAGGCGTAGGAAGCGAGCGGTGACCTTAACCAATTGAGGCGGAGTTAAGGTGCGATTTGCGGCGATGAGTGTCGGCGAGCGATCATGATTTGCGAGCAAGGTAATCGGTTGGAGGGTGTATCGGTTGTCGAGAGAGTACCGGCGTGTTTCGGATGATCTTCGGGTATGCCACGGAGAGGAGGTTGAGTTTACGATTGAGCTTGTGCGGTACGCTCCGATTTCCAAGAGACCCTCTGGATGCGGCCAATGACTTAGCGAGTTGAAGAAGCAAATTCGGGAGCTTTTGGATAAGGGTTACATCGGGCCGAGTTCATCCCGTGGGAGCGCCGGTGTTGTTCGTCAAGAAAAAGGATGGTAGTCGGCGCATGTGTGTGGACTCTGAGCATAATGAGGTCACCGTCAAAAATAAGTACCCTCTGCGCGGGATTGATGACTGTTTGACCAGCTTAAGGGAGCAGGAGTGTTCTCCAAGATTGATTTGAGATCGGGATATCATCGGATGAGGATCGTAAGGAGGACATACCCAAGGCGACCTTCTCGACTCGTTATGGTCTATCACGAGTTCACGGTGATGTCATTTGATTTGACTAATGCTCGAGCATATTTCATGTATTTGATGAATAAGGTGTTTATGGAATATTTGGACAAGTTTGTCGTTGTGTTCATTGCGACATTTTGATATATTCAAGGATGAGGAGGAACATCGGGAGCACTTGAGATTAGCATTATAGAAATTGAGAGATAATCGGTTGTATGCAAAGTTCAGCAAATGTGAATTTTGGATGAAGAAAGTCGCCTTTCTAGGGCATGTGTTGACAGAGAGAAGAAGTCGCGATTGACCTAGGAAAGTAAGTGATGTTTTGGATTGGCGATCACCCACTTGATTACCAGTCGAGGAGTTTTTGCAGGTATGGCGAGGATACTACCGTCGCTTTATTGAGGATTTTCGGTGTGGCGGACCCCTCACGCGAGTTGCTCAAAGGAAAAGAAGTTCACTTGGGCCTTGAGTGCGAGAAGAGTTTTGAAACTTAGGAGAGTTTGACCACAGCCCGGTGCTTGTGTTGCTGATATTAACAAGGATTTTGAGATATTTTGCGATGCCTCGCGCAAGGTTTAGGTTGTGTCTTGATGCAAGACAAGAGTGGTAGCCTATGCCTCACGCCCGATTGAGACGCATGAGAGAACTACCCTACCCATGATTTAGAGTTGGCGGCCGTAGTGCATGCTTTAAAGATTTAGCGTCATTATCGATGGGTAACGGATGTGAGGTTTACGGATCATAAAATTAAAATACATCTTTACCCGATCAGAGCTTAACCTCGAGCGAGAGGAGGTGGTTAGAGCTGATAAAGGATTATAATGTGGGCATACATTATCATCACAGGGAAAGCTAATGTTGTTGCGGATGCCTTGGCGAGAATCTATCACAATTGGTGATAGTTCGAGAGAGTCGGCCCGACTTTGCATGAGAATTTGAAGCTTAGCCTTGAGTTGGTTGAGCGGGATTTTTGGCGACTATGGAGATGCGACCTACTTTGGATGGTCGGTCGCGAGCTCGGTCGGATGATGAGGCATTTGTGGATCGAGAAAGAATTTAAGTGAAGGTAAAAAGTCGGGATTTTGGTGGATGACCGAGGAACCTTGTGGTTTTAAGCGGCGTTTGTGTGTGCCCAACAAGCAAGAACTAAAGGATGTGTTGTTAAAAGAGGCTCATGAGTCATTGTATTCGATTCATCGAGCGATACCAAGATGTACCAGGACATTAAGGATAAATATTGGTGGCCAAGCATGAGCGTGAGATCGAGTATGTAGCCCTTTGTGATGTTTGTCGAGTAAAGCGAGCACGAGAGACTGCGGGTTTGCTCTGACCATTGAAAGTCCACGAGTGGAAGTGGGAAGAAATTGGTATGGACTTTATAGTCGGTTTGCCTAAAACCAAAGAGGTCATGATTCGATTTGGGTCATTGTGGACCGATTGACCAAGGTTGCTCATTTCATTCGATTAAGGCGACTTACGGTGGTAATGATTGGCGAGCTATATATGTCGAGATTGTCGGTTTGCATGGTGTGCCCAAGAAGATTGTGTTAGATCGTGGATCATGATTCACCTCTCGGTTTTGGGGTAGTTTCCATAAGGCTATGGGAACTCACACGAATTCGATCTGACATATCACCCCAGACGGATGGTGAGCAGGCGAGTTAATCAGTTACGGAGGACATGTTGAGAGCTTGTGTGCTTGATCATGGGTCTAAGTGGGACGATTGTTTACCTTTTGCGAGTTCTCATACAACAACGATTATCGGGCGGTTTGCGAGATGTCACCGTTTGAGGCATTGTATGGCGGAAATGCGGACCCCTCTCAATTGGAAAGAGGCGGGGAAGGTCGGGTTTTGGCCCAGTTGTTTGAAAGAAGGCGAGATAAAGTCCGCTTGATCTGAGAAAGGTTGAAAGGCTGCCCGGGCGAGACAGAAAAGCTATCACGAGATACAGACGCCGAGAGTTGAGTTTTGAGCGGATGATTTTGTGTACCTTAGGATCACACCATTCAAAGGGTGTGAAGAGGTTTCAGCTAAAAGGAAGCTTGCAGAGATATGTTGGTCCGTTCGGGATTACGAAGCGCGAGGAGAGGTTGCTTATCGATTGGAGCTACTGCGTCCTTGATGGGGTACATGGCGTCTTTCATGTCCCGGTGAAGAAGTGCTGCGGCGTGCAGAGGAGGTTGTGCGATTGAGGCCGTTGACTGCGGGAGGATCATGTCGTACAAAGAGCACCTAGTCAAAATCTTGGAAGTGTCGAGCGAGTCACCGGAATAAAGCGGTCCGTTTTTGCAAAGTTGGTGGAGCAACCATTAGGAGGAAGCCACACAGGAGCGCGAGGAGGATCTCGAGGCGGAGTTCGAACCTATTCTCTTAGTTGGCCCAGATCTGGGGTGAGATCTCGTTTAAGGGTAAGGTTTGTAACATCTGTTTTTACGAGATTTTTAAAGCACAGATTTAAAAATGAATTTTACTGGAATTTTCTGAAATTAATTGAAGCTTCAAATGAATTTTAAAGTTTTAAATGATTTAATATGATTAAAATAAACATTAACATAAGTGGAAATATTTTATTTGTGTTCCTCAGGTCTCAAGGAATTTTACAGGTATTTTTGGTGAATTTTAGGATTTATTTGCTATTTTCTAGAGCTTTTAGAAGTTTATTTGAATTTACGGAAAAAGAAAAGAAAAAGAATTAACCTCGCCGCCCGATCACCCTCTCTCCTCCCACGCGTCGCCCGATCCGCCGCCGCCGCCGCGTACCTTTTCGCGCGCGCTTCCCCGCGCGATCCGCCCGCGCCACGCGTCGGCGCATCCTTGGCAGCGGCGGCCAACGCGCCCGCACCCCGCCGCGCCCTCGGCGCTCGATCGCGCGCGCCGCGATCCGCGGCCGCCGCTCCGCGCGCGCGCGAACCTAACCCTAACCTAACGCGTCCCGCCGTCCGATCTTGCGCGTGGCGCATCCTAACCGTCTAACCCGCCCGCGCCGCCGTCGCCGTAACCGGATCGAACTCCTCGGTTCGCGTGTTAAAGCGCGTTCATCCCTCGGTTCGCGTGCGCTCGCGAAACCCTCGCGCCGCCTCGCTGCGCCCTCGCGCCGCGCGTCGCCGGCCGCTCGCGCCGCCCGTCGCTGCGTCTCGCCGTCGCCCAGGTCGCCGGGCGGCCGCCGCCAGCGTCGCGCGCCGGTGAGCTCCCGCGCCCGTTCGCCCGCGTCGCCTCCGTCGCCTCGCCCGCGCCCTCGCCCTCGCCTCGCCTCGCCTCGCGTCTGCGCCCGCAGCGCCCGCGACCCGTCGCCTCGCGCGCGCGCACCACGCCAGCGTCGCCGATCCGCTTCCGCGCCCGGCCACGCGTCGCCTGCGCGCGCGATCCGCCCTCGCTGCGCGCCGCGGCGCCGCCGCGGCAAGCCGTCCACGCGTCGCCAATCCGCCGTCGCCGCGCCTGCGCCGCGCAATCCCGCGCCGCTCGGATCGGGCGAGGCCCCGTCGGCCGCGTGCCGCGTCCCGCCGTCGGATCCGCGGCGCCGCCGCGCCCCGAACGCCAGCTCGGCCTAGCCCGCGTGGCGGCACGGTAGCGTGCCCGTCATCCCTAGCCGTGGCATGACCGTGGCATGCCACGTCGGCGCCACGTCGGCCGAGCCGCCCCGAGCCACGTGGCGACCGTCGGCCGGGTGACGCGTGGCGGCATATCTTCTTTGCCACGTCACGCCTGCCCGCCAGCGTCGACCCGCGCCCCGTGCCTTTATTCGTGGACCGAGTCCACGGTGGACTCGGAATTTCGTGGACGGGTTCACGCAGCCACGATAACTTTTCCGATTTTCCCAAATTAATTTTGAATTAATTTTCAGGAACCGTTCTCCTCCGTCCTAGCTCCGATTGACCCGTTCTTTTTCTAAATTCATCTAAAATTGAGCTCTAGCTGTTGGTTCTAGTTTTGTGAATTTTTGAGTTCTTTCTTGTCATTTTATGTGTTTCTTTGTTTTGGTCGTTTTCTCTCGTTAGATTCGGATTAGGAGGAGCGGTTTTAGCGCGAGAAGACCGGGAGTACCATGAGCATAACGAAGGCAAGTCGTGTCCCTTGATCATGTTGAACCCAATTTTGCAAACTATTATTTAATTATTTTGCTTTAAATTACATTGCATTGCTATTTTTATTCAAACCTTTGCAGGTAGTTATTGTCCCAATTGAATTTATACCTCCTTGACACTTTGGAATACCATGATGCCATTGTCACCATAGGTTGGGAAATTTATTAGTGATGCTAGTTTATTTATCACATGGGTTGATGCGATTAGATTGCTTAGCGGTTTATATTTACGATTGATCTCATCACACATGTTAAATTATTAATTTGACTTAATGACATATGAAACGTGGTTGGTGCCACGTGTATTAAAATTTGTGCCACGTCATTGGTGTAGCGTTGGCTTGGTTATACAAATTGGTTTTGCACTCGGGCGAGTGATCGTGCGATAAAGAAATCTGTTGTACTTTGGGGATGTGGTAGTCTCGCGGGGTAATGTTAAGGACTTAACTTTGTGCGCCATTGATCCGAGCTTAATCGTGCAAACCACATGTCTATTATGGGATGGACTGGTGATTAATTTGTAATATTTCAATTCAATTACGCCATTGTGATGGACATGGTTCTTTGATTTCCATGTGGCGCAAGGGGGTGTGATGCGAAACCCTAGCGGGCGGATTGTATTGAGATAGAGCATTGTAAAGGCCTTGTTGTGATTTCCTTAGGCCTAGGCTAATCACATCGTGTGGGTGCGATTGTGCAACCTCTGCGAGTGTAAAACTATTCGAATAGCGCGTCCTCGGTCATGGGCGGTGCTCGGGATTTCACCACGAGGTTAGTGTTTCATTTATAACTTGGTGGTTTATGTTGGGAGTGGGCGGGTAGTTCCTTTGTTGGTTTAACTTGTGAATTGGTGTTCACAAGTGGTTCATGTTTATTCCTTTGATTATCTATTATTCTTGTTTTGATTAACTTTACGCTTTCAAGTTATTTAATATATTTCATCGATAAATGCCTTTATGCAAATTAACCTTTCAGCCTTCCTTTGGTAAGCCTTGCATATTATATTGCATTTATTGTTACAAGCGACTTCTTTGAGTACCAATGTACTCACGGCTTTACGCCTATGTTGCTCGATTGAGGAGAGGAGTACTATCGGCGGGGAGGTTCGGAGGAGAGTTCTCGGCGACTTCACGGATTAGGCCGTTCTCCACTCGATAGCTTTGTGGCTTGTCGATTGGTCGCTACGCTTTATTTTGGATTTCATTGCTATTTTGTTAAGCCCTTAGGCTAGAATATTGTAAGCTTGGCCATAAGGTCGTACCTTTGATATTTTATCGATATTCGAGTTTTCCTTTATTATTGTCATGTGTATGGTGTGATGACATCTATGTTTATTTGTGTGCACTAGCGTGATCTGGACTAGTGCGGTTTACGAGAGAGCCGAATTTGCATATTCGGGTCTCGACATCATGTCTCATGGATCATGGTATGGTGATACCAAATCAATAATATGGACATGTGTTAGTGAACATATGTTGGATAGCCACATGCCATGAGACCTTTGCGAGAGATTCCATGTGTCATCAGTTGGTCTCAAGTAGTGTTTATGTAGAGTCCTTAGACTTGAGATCATCATGGTTCCCAACATGAGTAGTAGCTTATTTTGGGACTACTAAACACTACTCCGTGGCCAGGTAGTCATAAAAGTAGTTTTGGGTTTGCCATGAAACATGTAGTGGGATGTGAATGATCAAGATAGAATTTGCCCCTCCTTATGAGAGAGATATCTCTGGGCCCCTCGATTTAATGGATTATGAAAGTGCATGGCCATGCTAAGGTGATTGAGGAGTCAATCACGAGTTTATAATCCATCACAGTTTGAGAGAGTGATTGAGCTATTAAGAGGATGACACAGGTCTCGCCTTGAGCTCAATCTATATCGTGAGGCAAAGGGATTCGTATATGAGAGAACATTACAGGTTCAGCCGATATGATCTTTACATATACTTTGGGGTTAATATGTCTTACTAGAGTGCGCTATTAACATGGTAACCGGAAAGGCGTTTCGGGTCACGACCAAGTATCGTGAACCTCACGGTGCTGCAGCGCTTAACAGGTTGGAACACTAATTCGAATATGATTCGGATATGGGCTCAATTCGGATAGAGATCGAATAGACTCCTATTGGGCCTCGATCCACGAGGCCCACGTGAAGAGGTCTATATATGGAGCGGGGCGGAGGATTCATCCTGGTAACATCTAGCAAAACCCTAGCCGCCACCTCCCGAGCCAAACCCTAGCTGCTCACGAGTGCTAGTACACTCGCGATCGGCGTTCGGCCGGACGTGTGGATACGGTGGAGCGCGCTGCGTTGCGGTGCTAATCGGCGTGCGTGGAGGCGATCCATTGGGATGATCGGCTACTTCTACTACTACCTCGGCGGCGTGATTGGATCCGTTTCAATTCTTCTTGGCTGGCTGCGTGTCTAAGTGAGTAACGATCCATGATCCTTCCTTAGCATGATGTTCTTGGGTGCGCGGTAGAAAAGTTTTGTTTACGCTTCCGTAGCCTCGCGTATTCCTTTAAGCGCGCCGCGAGATCTCGAACGTGCGTCCGCGTCGAGGTCCCACGACTCCGGCTTTGCCGCTTGGAAGCCGGAGAGGCGATTGTACGCGGGTCTCTTCACTGCGGGGAATAGCGGGCTGGCCCGGCGTCACAAGACCTCGCGAGGCCTCACCACGGAAGGCACGCCCGCCCCACATCGCCCGCGGGCGACAATTACATCTCAGCGGCGGTGGCCGCAAAAGTGTCCATGCGCCTCGAGTGGCGTGCTCCACCAAGATGGGGCCCGCGGCTGGCGCCCTCCTCCCCATGGGACCGCAAGGCGGGCTCGGGACTCGGACGAGGCGCTCGGGCACCTCTCACACCAAAAGCCGCATCGCGCGTTCAAGCGCCCAAGCCACCTCGGCTGATCGCAGCCACGCGCGATCGCGTGTTCCACTGGCCGTATAAGGCGAAAGCTGCGCCCGTGCGCTCGCGTCCTCGAAACACCCTGCGAGTGGCCAAGGAAGTTAACACAACATGCTCGATACCCGCGCCAAAAGCGAGCCCCAACACTTACGGTCGATGGGTCTCGGCGTACACCCGGTGCGTGCGTTGTCACGTCGAAGCTTCCGAGAGCAAGGCGCCACCCGTCGGCAAGGGTGTTGCGCCATACATGACAAGCTCCTCCATGAGGTTGCGCACATTGAAGCGGCGGTGATCCCCACGAGGCCTCCGCTATCCGCTCGTCTTGACACCTAGCGGGGTGTCGGTGTGAGGTTGACCTGGCAGCGCGCCCAGAACACTCAAGGCGCTACCACTCGCCACGCGATGGTAGAACCACCACCTCGTCCAACGGGCTCCCACTGCTGGCGAGCTCAGCGGGAAAAATCTTCTCACGGCCAGCGTGCAAGGCGAGTCGATGCAACCAGAAGTCGCATAGCACCTGTCACCCGCCCACTTGGTTTCACACGGCGTCGTTGAGAATGCGAGCAATGAGGCGGTCGGCCAGCGCCTCGAGCGCCAAGGCCCAGCTATGCGCGCCAAGCGAGCTATCCGCGATCGGCGTTATCTGCGCCAACTCAAGCGAAGGCCGCAAGACACCCCGACAAGTTCGGTGGCGGAATCCGCAACCGGTATCAAGAAAGCGGCGAACACGATCGCCTCCGCCGTGTTGGGGCGCGGTTGATCTCGTCGCCAGCATGAGCGGCGTACCTCCCCGCGGTCCAACAGCTTCCCCTCGCGTAAAGGCGCCGTCGTCTCCTCCGTCACGGCGTCGGGCCTAGGATGCGGGAGCGCGGACCACCCATCCTCCCGCCCGCTCGCCCACATCAGCCGAATCCCGCTCCACGAGTGTATCGCCACCTCGGCGGCAACTCCCGCTGAAGGCGGCGCCGGCACCGGCTGGTGAAGCGCGCACCTCATCTTCGCCATCATCCTCCTACCTGCGTACCGTCCCGCGAAGAAGAGGCGCGGCAAGAAGATAAGGCGATGGGGCGAACGCGAAACTTGAAGCTCGGGCGGTACAAAGGAGGTGGTATAACTCAAAGGGTATTTAAAACCCCTTCACCTCCGCGATCTGCGAGCGTAAATGTCGAGGCGAACGCCCACCTTCACGCAGCGAGCGTCGCGTCACTTCCACCCGCGCGAGGCCGGTCGGGCGCCCAATCAACGGCCACGACACGCCACGACACACCAATGGTGCCTGCCGCGTGGCGTGTCAGGCCGAGCGGCACAACCTCGCTCCTCGCCGGCGCCGACTTCACCTTCGCGGGCGATGATCCGCCCGGCCTCGCCAAGCACACCGGCGGGGGCTCGCGGCGACCCCGCAACAGCGGCCACTCCGGTGCGATGTTACCAACAAAATGTCCGTAGGGCATACTGCTCATGCTCGGAGGCGATCTTGTTCTAATAAATAGGCGTCGGGAGCGATGAAGCCCTATTTATCAGAACAAGACCATCTTAGAGTGTGAAAGCGCAGGGTGCAGGTTTGGCAAGCACAGTGCTCCACCGCGGGTATATATATGCGTCTGGCGTCGCTCCATCGAGAAGCGCAACCGCGGAAGTCAACTCAGCGCGGCTAGCTGGCGGAAGCTCAAAGTTGAAGGCGGCTACTGCGTCACGAGCGCCGCCTGCGGCGAAGACGTCTGGCGCGGCGTTGAGCGCCGGCGTGCGCACACGGCCTAGATCAAGGGATCTGAGTTGCGCCCCCGGCATCGCCGGCAACTCAGCGGGCGACCGTTGTTCGGCCGAGCCGTCCGCTCGCAACCCGACTACATCGCGCCGCGCGCCGACCCCCTGCACGCCGCAGCGGCCGCCTCGCTGACTGTCGCGGCTATTCCACACCGGCACCACGCGAGTCACACCACTCGAGCCGCGAAGTCTTCGCCTCGGGGCGACTCGACTCCGCCATAGATAAGTCGCCGGCGCCATTGCGCGCGATATACCTTTCTACTCTTCTGCAACCACTTTTGATACTCTAAATGTGTCCCATGCCTTTTAGTAGCGCGGTCGCGGAGCGTCGACCTGACGGTCGATCGCGCCGATCCGCACCAACGGCGCAAGCTTAACCATCCAGCTCCGTCTTCCCGGCGCCGCGTGCAGCTCGCTGCCACAATAGCCCGGCTGCGGACCCTCGGCCGACTCGCTTGGTTCCGCGGTCGCCACAACGTCCACGGGCGCGAGGGGCGGAGGGCCAAAGGACTCGCGGCATGGCCCGGCTGTGAAGCCCTTCACCATGAGAGGCTCTGTCGTGGGGTGGCCCCACCTAAACCCAGCTAGCACATTAGCGAGTTATGAACCCGTGTCGATGACATAATAGTCTCGGAAAGGAACTCGAGAGTAAGGGGTATTTGTAAAGACACTCCTCGGGGATATATGTATGAGCATGTGAAGCCTCGAGGGGAGAGAGGTCATTCGATCCCTAGCTCCCACTACCTCTTTCTCTGTTTGATGCGTAGCCACAGCGATATTGATTGATGATTATGTCTCATGAATCATGGTATGATGATACCAAATCAATAATATGGACATGTGTTAGTGAACATATGTTGGATAGACTGCCATGAGACAACTGCGGAGAGATTCCATGTGTCATCGATTTGGTCTCAAGTAGTGTTTATGAAGAATCCTTAGACTTGAGATCATCATGGTTCCCAACATGCGTAATAGCTTATTTTGGGACTACTAAACACTACTCCGTGGCTGGATAGTCATAAAAGTAGTCTTGGTTGCCATGAAACATGTAGTGGGATGTGAATGATCAAGATAGAATTTGCCCCTCCTTATGGAAAGATATCTCTAGGCCCCTCGATGTAATGGATTATGAAAGTGCATGGCCATGCCAAGGTGATTGAGAGTCAATCACAAGTTTATAATCCATCACGGAATCGAGAGAGTGATTGAGCTATTAAGAGGATGACACAGGTCTAGCCTTGAGCTCAATCTATATCGTGAGCAAAGGATTAGTACATGAGAGAACATTACAGAGTTAGTAGATATGATCTTTACATATACTTTGGGGTTAATATGTCTTACTAGAGGCCGCTATTAACGAGGTGACCGGAAAGGCGTTTAGGGTCACGACCAAATATCGTGAACCTCGGTGCATGCACGCAACGAGTTGGAACAACGATTCGAATATGATTCAGATATGGGCTCAATTCGGATAGAGATCCGAATAGACTCCTAATGGGCCTTGGTCCGCAAGGCCCACGTGAGAAGGTCTATATATGGAGCGAGGGCTGAGGATAAGCTCTGGTAACATCTAGCAAAACCCTAGCCGCCACCTCAGAGCCAAACCTAGGCGCTCACGAGTGCTAGTACACTCGCGATCGGCGTTCGACCGGGCGTGTGGATACCGGTGGAGGCGCTCGTTCGTTGCGATCTTGATCGGCGTGCGTGGAGAGACGATCTGTTCGGGACGATCGGCTACTTCCACTACTACCTCGGCAGCGTGATTGGATCGGTGTCCAATTCTTCTTCATTGCGGCTGCGCGTCTAAGTGGTAACGATCCATGATCCTTCCTTAGCATGATGTTCTTGGGTGCGCGGTAGAAAAGTTTTGTTTTCTGCTTCCGTAGCCTACGCGTATTCCTTTAGCGCCCCATCTTGCCCTTCTCATGACTAGCACATTGGTATGAACAACTTTTCATGAATTTCTTCATCCTTCTCACAAGAAGGGCCAATTCCTCCTCGAATTCCTCCTTTTCATCCTTAGACTCATCCCTTGATACGGCCTTCGCTCAAAGAGCAGTGATCTTCACAACCTTCTTGAAGAAGTCACGTCACAATATCCCACTAAGCCGTCTAGGTGCTAACAAGCACCAAGAATAATAAACCACACTTCACTTGATGATGATGAAAGTGCCAAGAATAAATTTAAGATGAATGCACTTGATGTTGGCTCAAATATCTCAAATGAATGGAGCAAAAGTAAATGAGGTGTGGAGTGAATGCTCTGTGCTCAAGGATGTTGAAAATGAAGTATCTTTTATATCCTTAAGTTGGTGGGGAAGTATTTATACCCTCACCAACCAAAACTAGCCGTTGCATTAAAGAATAATGAAAAATCAAGAAAAGAGGTAGTACATAGCGTAATTTGTGAACCTACCACACCTCTCTATGTGATGATAATGGCTATATCAGGGCGTCAGAATTAGCCATTGAAAGAAATACAGTACTATTGCCGTTGAAATCACGGTAGTTCTGATTTTGATGGTTCAAAAATTGGGCGTGGTACTTCCATTTGCTTCAAGGATAAAAGTTGGTCCTCTTTGAAAAAATGTCTTGTCAATTTTGGAACTTCCGAGATTCGGTAGTTCCGTTTAGGAAATATGGATATACTATTTTGCGATAGTTCCACCATTCAAATCCCAGTAATACCATTTTCAAAGAGACTAAGTCTATCAAGGGTTGCTCTCTCGGAAAAAATGTACTGCTCAAAGTGTTGGTACTTTCAGATTTCAGTAGCACCATCAAAAACACATCGATACTTCTGAATTGTGGTAGTACCACTAAACACATACTGATACTTTTGATTTTCTAATAGCGAACAATTGGCTTTCAAATTTAATTCTAAGTAAATGTATAATCCTAAATTGATCCAAATAGCACAAGAGCATGTTGTCAAGTTAGTTGCTATGATCCTTCTTAATAGTATGACATTTAACTTATAATCTGCTCTTTCAACCTTTCTCTAAGGCGATAAAATAAAAAAGAGATCCTAGACTATTTGCACGTTTGTCTCGAGTCATCTTAATCCTCATGTTGACTCTTAGCATGCATTTCCAACTTATCACATTCACGTTAGGGACTAAACCTTTTAAACACTCAACAAACACATTAGTCTTATATTCATAGTGTCATTAATTACAAAACTATTTTTAGGAGCTTAGATCTTTCAAGGTAGCACTGGAGTCCATCCCTCTGGCTTTGGGTCCTTGACACCCGGTGCTGAGGAAGATGGCCTAGTAGGGCCGAACGGGAGGACGTGGGCGTAAGTCGGAGGGCGAGAGTGCTTTGTTGGGGTCTAATGTTGGCTGTACTTTTATTGTTCCTATAAGTCTTACATTTCTTACTTACTATGTAATGTTTGCAATACTATTGCATTCTTATTTTTTTCTCCTTTTTATGATGTCTGTTTGTTCAATCCATGTTGACGCCTCTAGTTCAATGTCTGCGGCGCACCACTAGAACAGTCTACTTAATAAATAACAACTAAAACGTATCCACATACCTCACAATGTAGCTTACATGGGGAGGATCGATCCAGCGGAGTCATATTTCACCACCTGCTAGAAAGGAGGGTTAACATCAAAACTCTATTAGCAGTAATATAAAATAAACGATTGCCTAAATATACCCCAAAGTGTGGGCATCAAAGAAACATCACCTACCATCGAAATGGCCTTTAGCAACCTGCATGATCACGTGGTCCCTATGTTTACATTTCATCCACATCGGTTGAACACACCTATTTGGCATCAAATGGTAGTTAGGGCCGAAGTCCTTCCTCCTTTCCAGCGAGAGGTCTTCCTTTGGTGACCCATATTCGACTGGCCTGTTAGTGTCTGCCATGGTATGTTACTCTAAGGCAGAGAAGGTAGTTCTTTCGACGGTTTACTCGTGGAGTGTTCCTAATATCAAGGGGTGTGGCATGCATTTTATAGCCCGTTGGGGGTAGCGACATGCTTTGTGTAGCTATCTTTGCATAGAGAAGCGGCATGTGGTGAAAAGCTTTATGAAACACTATGCCTCGTTAGCAACTTTTGGAAAAACAATGCAACGATGCGCCTGTAAGCTACTCACATGAAATTAACCACATCATACCAACCCTTTGGTTTACAAAGTGAAAGCCTACAGGCCAACTGCGTAGTGATAAGACTGATGGGCCAACTTTGTGCGATGAGAAGATCGGCGTGTAGCTTTGCGATCGAGAAGACCAAGCGAAGCAGCTTTACGGTGACAAGACCAGACGGGGCATCTTTATACAGCTAGACCAAATGAGGCGGTTTTGGGCGATGACAAGACCCGAGCGATGTAACTGCGTGTCGAGAGAAGACCAAACAAGGCGACTTTGCGTAGTGATAAGACTAGGCGGGATAGCTTTGCGTAGTGACAAGACCAAATAATGAAAAATCACTTTCTTAGATACATACAATATTCATCCATAAGATGATAGGTAAGGAACTATGATGAGGGCATACGCACGATAGATGAATTATCAAGTGAGCTCATTCTTAGGGTTGTATAATTCAGCTTACGAGAATGGGTTGTTGCTCGATGCATGTGATGTGATCATGCTTAGGAACATGGGCAAGGACAAAGGAGAGGCACATGAAGTCACGGACGCGCTTGGGATGAAAATTGGAGGACGCCACATTACTTTGAGGCGGGACAATTAAGAATGAAAATTTGGACATGTTCTAGAATCAAGTTCGGTCTCCATAGATAAGCGTTGACTTCAAACAATCATAGAAAATGCATCACGAGTCCAAATGAGGTGATCTTACACTTGTTAAAAAGATTCTGACATCCTCTTTCTAATGGTTCTAGTCTCACCTCAAAACTACACCTAAACACATCATAATCTACACCAAAATGGTTCTAGACCTTGTATCAATTTGAGCTCAACTGAAGAGTTGTAGTGGGATGTTCCCCCACTGTCACAGACATGCCCCCTATGTCCCTTGCATCATAAAAACTTCTAGGAATGACACTTTTAGGGTTAGTCTTGTATAGATTGATTTTCGTTTAGTAAATATCAGTTGTGTAATTGTATCGACTAGACCAACTACAACGACTTTAGGCCTCTTCATTGTTCAATAAAACTTCATATTTCATTCACAAATTTAGATCACGCTTATTTATTTCTTGTTTGATTCTCAAATGCTTGTAGGAAAGATCATCCGTGTTGGACACAGTTGATAATGACAAGGGTGTGGTGTAGCGATTATATGATGGACTTGGTCGTTTCAGTCAAGTAGCCTCATCATCAACGCCATATCAAACAATCATAGTTATTGTTCTCATCGGAAGATCGGGCTAAATTCTCTCATCACCTGACGGCGCAGCTTTGCGCAGTGACTAGACCAGATAGGGCAACTTTACACAGTGACAAGACTAGATGGGATAACTTTGCATAGTGACAAGACAAAAGCATCTGGCTTTATGCAATGACAAGACTAGATAGGGAAAATTTTCGCTAGCAACTTTTCTGTAATACCCTGAACGTCTTTACAGCGTCCCTGCGAATGATTAGCGGAATCGCGGAGTTTTCCAATTTTTCGGTGAATCGCGGGAGGTGAAAATTAAATTGTAGAATTATCTAAAATTAAAAAAATAAATTAAAATAATTAATTTAGATATTTTAGGCTGTTCAGAGGGGTGGCCAGCCACTTTGGGCCAGCTAGCCCAAAGGAGGGCCCGTACCCCCTCTCAAACCCTATCACCCCGCTTTATAAACCCCCTCTCTTGGCCTCTCTCCCCTCTTTCCCCACTTGGCTGCCACCCCCATCTCCTCCCTGTGCCTCCACCTCTCCCCCATTGCTGCCGCCCATGGATGCAAAGAAGAAAACAAGGAAGTGGAAGGAGAAGAGAAGGAAGGGAGGAAGAGGAAGAGGAAGAGGAGGAAGAAGATGGGTGATCCCAAGGGGATCCCCTAGATAACTCTCTGTCATCCCAAATCCCTCTAATTTTATTGTAATTAGGGTTCTTAGCCTAAGAATTGGTGGGGATTAGCAATTAGAATCTCCGACTAGAGAATCCCTGCTGTGTGCTTGTAAATTAATTCGCGCGTTCTTTATTTCTGTGATTTAGACCCATGAAATGATTTTCCTGCAGGTCGACCAAAGGAAAATCATAGAGGACAACGAGACACATCTTCTATATTTCTTTCAGAATTTTTGTCTGGGATTTGGGCGTAGCGGTGGAAACCTTGCTTGTCTGTCGAGGGTGCGGTAGGGTAGATTCTTTGTTGGTGTGATTTAGGGGTAGTAGATAATTTTTATATTTTTTTGTCACAATTAAGAAAAATGTAGGAAATTCAGTAATCTAATTACTATATAAAAATCATAATTTTTAGAGAGTTACACTGTGGTTGGGATGCGTTAGAATATATGCCTTGATTGCATAACGAGAACGTCCTCTGTCTTGTGCATTAAGTTACACCTTGTTAGTAACAAAATAAAAATAAGTGATACGAGAGGTACTTTTATGCAGGTGATTTTGCTCTGAATGCATGTGATTCTTGAGGCAAGTAAGCGTGTGATTGCGCTATTGTTTAACTCGTTAATCATTCTACATTCATATTAATTAATTCTCTTAATTTGAGGTACTATGTCATTGTTACATGCTTCCATAATGTGATCCATGTGGTAGTATTTTAAGAATTCAATTACTTATGATCTTGATGGTTTAGTTGTGGGTATGTGGAATTATTCTTGATGAAACAAATATAGTTGTGGGGTAGTATTCTTTATGAACATATTGTGGTTTAAGTGGTTGTATTCTTAGTGAATATTTGTGGTTGTGGTGGTATCATTTTTGATGAATATATTGTGGTATGTGGTAGAATCCCCTATAGATCGTCTGATTATCATCTTGGTGAACTGAATGTGAGTTATGTGGTAATGATCTTATGAATAATTGGCATTGTGCTTAATGAGACACATGTAGATTATGAGGAAGTATTCATGATGATTATGTTGTTGATCTTCGTGGTTAAATTCTTGTGGTTTATGATTATCATATCATTCATAAAATGTCATGACATTTGCATTATAGATATCATGTAGTTTATAGCCACATTTGTTGTAACATCCCAATTTTGCTTTTATTTTGAAGAAATAGTTTTAAATTAATAATTTCCAATTATACGGAATTTTCTGAATTTAAAGTTTACATTGAAAAGAAAATTTAATATCAAAATAAGTTAGAAATATTTTTATATGTTTAAAACATTATCGATGAATTATGTGAATTTTTGGAATTTTGGAATTTATTTGGTATTTTTAAGTATTTTAAAGCCTCCTAATCATTTACGAAAATCAAAAGTAATTAAAATTCTGAAACTCTCCTGGAGCCGACAAGTGTATGCCCATCGGGCCATTTCACGCCGCGGATCTATTTCGGCCGTCCGATCTCACTTACCGTTTCAATCCCGCCTTCCCTATCTTGGATCGACACGTGGCAAGCATCGGATCGTCGTTTCGCGCCGATTCAATCGGCCGCTCGACCACTTACCGCCATTGCTTTATTCTCCTCTGCGTGGCGCGTGGCTGTCGGCACCGTTCCTGTTGCCGTATTTAATCTCGGCCGCTCCTTCTCGCTTAATGCACCAACGGCTCGGATTCTCTCACGGTTGTCGGATTGAATCGTGATCGTCCCGATCACTTACCCCTCGCCAACAATCGGTGGTCGGATCGCTTCTCTTTGCCACCGTCGCACATCCACCCGTCCCCTCATTCTTTCCCATTTTCTTTCTCGTTGACATGCGGGGCCCGCTGTCGGACCGTCGTCTCCGCGATTCTTCCTCCCGCACCCGCCGCTGCCGCCATTAGTGCGGCGAAGCTTTCAATGCTTGGTTCCTTTCGATTTACTTCCGTCGCCGGTTGCATATTAATCCCCGCCTCCACGCGTCGGTTTACGCATAAAGCGCGTGTTACTCCTCTCCTCGCCGTCGCATTCATCCCCTCCGACCGTTTCAGCTCCGGCGAACCCGCGGCCGTTACAACCCTCCCCGGTCTATAAAACCCGCACCCCGAGGTCCCTCTACCGCTGCCGCCCCTCCCTCACCTCTCAAGCGAATCACCCGAGCGCCAGAGCCCCCCTACGCCCGATTTCTTCCCCGCGGCTTCAAATACTCCGGCGAGCAATTGCGGCCGTCTCGGGCTTCTTCACTCCTCGCCGGCGCCTCCCGGCGTTGCTGGTGCCAAGCGATTCGGCGACCCCCTCCACGGTGCTGCATGCCGGAGCTCCTCCGTCGCCGTGAGTTCCTCTCCGACCGCCGCCCCTCCTCGCCGATCCTTCCTCCGGTCACTCTCGGCCTCGCGCAAGGTCCGATGCATTCCTGCATCCTCCTCTTCATTTGGTACCCTTGGCGGCGCCGCCGTCACCGAACTCGGCGACCCTCGGTCCCCGTCGCGCCACCACCGCCCGCCGGCCGTCGGCCGTCGGGCTGAGGTGGCAGCAGCGTGGCGGCGGTCGGCGCCACGTCGGCGCCACCGGCGCCTCCCGCCACCTCGCGCGTGCGCGCCGTCGGCAAAAAGCGTGGCGTGGCGACCACGCGGCGACCACGCGTCGACCACGTGTATGCCACGTTGCCCGGCGGCCTCCCGCAGATAACCCTCAAGAGGGTTACCTACCCATTAGGGTGGCGGTGCCTCCCGCTCACTTGGCTAGCGCGCTCTCTTCCCCCTCCCACTCCCGGCGCGTTCGAGCCGCTCCGTGGCGAGGTTGAGTTTTCTCCGTTTAATCCGTGGCGTGGTAGGCCCCACCGTCGACCACCTCTGCGCTAGCCAGCGACAAGTGGGTCCTGAGTTCAGTGGGTCCCACATGTCGAGACTTATTTTAAATGAAATTGCTGACCAGTGGACCCCACATGTCGAGATTTCCAATTCTGGATTTATTCAAATCTGAGATTTTCAAATAGCCATATCTTTTTCATTTTAGCTCCAAATTGGTCCATTCAAATTTCTAAATTCATCTAAAATTTCAATCTTTCAATTGGTATATTTATTTTCAATTATTGAATTTTTATTTTATTTTATTTATTTGGATTTCTCGATTTACGTGTAGAGATCGATTTGTCCGAGCAATCTCAAGAGCAAGTTGTGGAAGATTTCAACCAGACACAGGAAGGCAAGTCTCCTTTGACCATTTTGCTCCTATGTTTTGCAAGTTTCCTTTGATCAACTTGCTCCAATGTTTTATAAAATGATTAGGTAGTTATTTTAAAGTTATTGCATGCTTATGTTATATCAAGTGATAATTTGATTTAGAAAATTTAGTTAAATACCCAATTTGCTATACCTTCCATTGAAAATTGTTTATCTTGTACCATTGTCAACTTAGGATATTCCTTTGACTCAATAATGAGTTAGTGTTACAATTGTTGAATGTTTAAATACTAGCAAATGCTTAGCGTAGCAAATAAATATAATAATGTTCAAATGAGTAGCATGGTTATCAAATGTTTTGATAAATGATTTGTTTGAACATTGGTAATGGATGTTACCATTGTTAAATGTTTTGTTTGAACATTGGTAATGGATGTTACCATTGTTAAATATTTTGTTTGAAAAGTGGTAATGTATGTTACCACTGTTAATTTGAAAATAAAAATAAAATTCAAAGGAAAAGTTGACAAGGGTGGATGGAAGGTTTGGTGAGTGCGATTAGCACGAGAATTGTTGGGTTTGTGAATGAGCCACCACAGTCGATTAAGGACCGGCGCTTGTGTTTGTCCAAAGCGAGGCAAAGCAGTACAACCACAAGTCTATATGGAGTGCGACCTAGCTAACTACCTATAATAGTGTAGTTTAGATATCACCGGTGGTGTATTGAGTGCCGGGGTGTCTTGGTTACTCATAGTGAGGGCGGGGTTTCTTGTACTCATATGGCGCAAGAGGGGGCTCCAACTCGTGGATTCGAGTTGTGGTGAAACCTTAGCGGGTGGTATTTAAACTATATTGGAGTAGGCGAAAGGCTTTGTGATAATTTATCTGGGTCTCATGCCAAAGGAAGCGTGTTGACTATTAAGATAATTTATCTCTTGTGGGTAAAGTGTACAACCTCTGCAGAGTAAAACTATTCGAATAGCCGTGCCCACGGTCAAGGGCGGGCAAAGAATGCATTCACATGGTAGAAGTTTTGGTTTTGATTTCAAAACAAAATGAATTGGAGAAAAACTCGGAAGTAGTATAACTCTCGTGATGTTCAGAACAGGGGGTGTAACCTGAGGTTTTGAAAATTGGCTGTGATAGCCTGAGATATTAGTGTTGGTAGTTTAACCTTCACTAAAGTACTTATACAATTTCGATTATTAAAAACAAGTTGTTTTAAAAATGGCTTTTAAAGTAATTATGTAGATTTGAAATAAAATGCTGATTGTTGCAAATAAACCATATAGCCTTCCTTTGTGAAACCTTACATCTATGCATTTTTCCCAAGACTTGCGGAGTACATTTTGTACTCACTGTTGCTCTATAAATATAAGCGAGAGAATGGAGAAGATCAAGCTGGAGAGTATGACTTCTGCGCCGAATGTGGATGCGGTGGATTATTTCCGGATGCCTAGGATTCGTCTCCCCAGTCAATTGCCTGTGGCAGATTGATGGGTCGATCAAGTTATCTTTTGTTTCCGCTGTGTTTATTTTTTTTTTTGCTTGAGGTTCTGTGAACCTTAGTAAGGCTATGGCCTTTGTAAAACTTCAGTTACTATTGTAATAAAGCGTTGTTGGCAATGTATCATCTTTTCTGTTTGAACTGTGTGTACTAGCATTGATCTTTGGGACTAGTACAGTAATACACAGGGGGTCTAGGAGTTTTTACTCCGGGTCTCACAGAAGTGGTATCAGAGCCATCTTGACTGTAGGACGAGCCTTAGGTTTTGGGAAGCTTTAAGGATTTATATTTAATAAAAATTTATGTACAAAAATATAAGTTTCTTTTGCTTTTACTCTTTTCTTACTTAGTATCTTGTTCTTGTCCTACTCTCATTATTTAAAAATCTTTACTAATCTCTCCTTATTCTCAAACTTATAGATGGCAGGTTCTTCATCGTCTTCAGCTCCGTGGGATCACCATTCTCATGGCGAGAGTGAGGGAGCTTTTGCGACTCTTCTACGGCGATTAATGCAGCATCTGAAATATAATCAACGACCCATTTTGGAGGCGGAACACTAGAGTGATAACTATGGATTCATGGACCATGGAAGTATTCATCTATGCTCGGATGGGCGGCTTGACCCGTCTCTGCGGTATTGAGCACCCTCGGACCTTTGCAGGCGCTATCCAAGATGCAGCCAAGATGGCGATAGCGAGTTGTGCGAGAGGCACAAGGGGAGTTCGACGATCGCCCATACATTTCTTTCCGACTACGAGCAGGACAGACCCACCCGAGGCTTTCGGATCGTGGTGGGCGACCCGCTGTCTCATCAGTGCAATTCACCCAAGCATCGACGCGACTTACGCGAGCTCGGCGGGAGATAGGACTTCTCGAATGCTTCGGCGTCGAGCTCGACCACTCAGACACTCTCCGAGCACAGCTGCTGCGAGTCGGACCGCCCACGCCGGCGCATGCAGGCGAGGACAGGCTGCTGAGCGAGTGGGCGTCTTGAGCTGCCACCACTACACCGACTCCACCGGCTCTGTTGCTGCTCGATCGGACTCTCGGACCTCGCACTAGGCTCACGGCAAGGAAGAGTGTGCGGCGCCCGATCCGCTACCCGACCTGAACATTGGCGGATCGGTAGGGCGCCGGCGCTCCGTTCGGATCACCTACTTTCAGCCAAAGCCGATCACGGTCGCGTTCGCGAACAAGCTGCGTGGTTGTGGGCGAGTCACTCGTCGGACTCGGAGGAGGATCGAGGAGGAGCGAGGAGCGTATCATCATTGAGGACAATTAGATGTTAGATAGACTACCCTTTTTCATCGTTTATCGATACTAGAACGCTTTTATAATGTTATGATGTAATAAAATGGATTGTATCGAGCCTTGTGCATTTGTGGTACAGCCATTTCGAAAGTTAATTTGAATTTCAAAGTTGAGTTTTCTCAATCTGTTGTGTTGATCTTGTGTGTGGTTTTGGGATGATAAAATTGCCCGTCTCTCATCTATGCTTTTCTCTCTTTCTGTACTTTTCTTGATGGAGCTTGGATGGTGAACACGAGAAGCAACATCAACAACAACCAGCCCCAACAACAATGAGGCCCCAATTCCACCTCCATGACCCAAGTTCCCAATATGGAACAAATGATGGCCATGCAACTACAACTTCTTGGGCTTTGGCCCAAAATCAAGTCAATCAAGCTCAGCAAGTACCTATTCACCCACCGCAGTCTAAGCTCGGGAATTTATGAGGACCCGACCCCAGACCTTCGCGAGGATCTGCCGATCCGTTGGAGCGGATGATTGGATTAAGGAAGTGGAAAGGAAGCTGAATCTAGCTCAATGTGCTGAACATGAGAAGGTTATATATGCTGCTCATCAACTCCAAGGAGTTCTTTGCCAATTGGTGGGACAATTCTTTGCGCTGCACACCGGGATGCCCGAACATTGGTTGGGCGAATTTTTGGAAGCCTTCCGTAATGCCCATATTCCTATGAGTATTATGGAAATGAAGAGGAAGGAGTTCCATCATCTGCGAGGAAACACAGCGTTTACCTTATTTAAGCAAATTCATTCACTATCTAGATATGCCCCGGAAGATGTGGCGATCTTGCAAAGATTTGGAGGTTCATGGGAGGATAGACCCCAATCTTAAGGTTCAATTAGTCTCCAATGACTACCCTACTTTTCAACATCTAGTAAATAAAGCTTTATTGCAAGAAGATGCTCAACGCCAACTCTTCGACTCCGGAAGAGGAAGTTCCAAGCTCGGCGATCTGCGGCGATTCACGATTCACGTCACGCGGTACAACCGACCTCGGTACATAGTCATACAAGGATACCGATTTACGCACCTCGTCCTTTACCTCAAGCTCCTAGAACGGAAATGCAGCCCAAGCTGCGGCAAAAGCAAATGTAGCTGCGAGTGCAATGCTACAATTGCAAGAATATGGGACACTATGCGGCAAGCGTCCACGAAGCGTCAGCGGTAACCGGTTCGTTTCAATCTTGACCCTACACCAGCAAGAGCTCCAACCAATGGTCAAGGTCGTGAAGCCCTCAAACTCCCAAGACTCCACAGAACATTAATCGAGGCGTATCAACCATGTTACCGCATGAGCGTGGAATATGCACGGCGTAGTTACGGGTAAGTTTCTAGTGAACTCGATACAGCAATTATATTATTTGATTACGGAGCTACACATTCTTTCGTAACAAAGGTTTTGTTGAAAGAATAATTGGAAAATTTGTTTGCTAAAGGACCTTATGATAGTCAATCTCTGGAAAAGAATTGAGGACTAATTTGGTTAGCCCTAGTGCAACCATAATTATAAATGGAGTAAAGTTCCTAGCGAACCTTATTATAATAGACTCCAATGGCATAGATATAATACTTGGTATGGATTGGTTGATCAAGTATAAAGGGCAGATAGATTGTGCCAATCGTGCCATTATCATACCAATTCGATGGAATTCAGATAAGACATGAGGCGATTATGCACTCAAAGAAGGGCGATATGTTAACCAACCTAAAAGGGAAAAGTTTGGAAGATGTGTCGATAGTTCGCGAGTACCGGATGTTTTCTGAAGATTTGCCGAGATTACCACGATCGAGAAGTTGAATTTGTTATAAATGCGGTACACAGTACGACTCAATATCAAAGAGACCTTATTGGATGTCGGTGATGATTTAGCGAAGTCAAGAGGCGATCCAAGAATTGTATGAGAAAGGATTCATCGGACCAAGTTCTTAGCCTTGGGAGCCCGGTGCTTCTAGTAAAGAAGAAGGATGGTAGTCAGCGGATGTGCGTTGATTATCGAGCTTTAAATGAAGTCACTATAAAGAATAAGTATCCCTTACCACGGATCGATGATTTGTTTGACCAACTCATAGGATCAAGTGTCTTTTCCAAGATTGATCTCGGTCGAGGATATCATCGATTGAAGATTAGATCGAAGATATACCCAAGACGACCTTATACAAGATATGGATTATATGAGTATCTTTGTGATGTCTTTTGGTGCGACAAATGCACCGCATATTTCATGAACTTGATGAATAAAGTCTTTATGGATTATTTAGATAAGTTTGTTGTTGTTTTCATAGATGACATTCTTATCTATTCAAAGAATAACAAAGAACATGAAGGTCATCTAAGGATAGTGTTGCAAAGACTCAGTGAACACGATTATATGCCAAATTTAGCAAATGTGCATTTTGGTTAAAGAAATTGAGTTTTGGGACATGTGATCTCAGCGGAAGGAGTATCTGTAGATCTGGAAAAGTTAAGGATGTATTAAATTGGACTCCACCCAAGGCGATGCAGAGATCAGAAGTTTTAGGATTAGCAGGTTACTATCGTCGATTTATTGAAGGCTTTTCCAAGATTGCGGACCCTTAACCCAGCTGTTAAAGAAGGAGAAGAAATTTGAATGGAGTAAATCTGTGAGGATAGTTTTCAAGAGTTAAAGAAAAGGTTAACTTCAGCACTGGTTCTGCGATTACCCGATATTGAAAAGATTTTGAGATATTTTGTGATGCTTCAAAACAAGGTCTTGGTTGTGTACTAATGCAAGAAGGAAGGGTAGTAGCTTATGCATCAAAGCGATTAAGACCGCATGAAGAAAATTATCCCACTCATGATTTAGAACTAGCTTTATTGTGCATGCTCTAAAGTTATGGAGGCATTACTTAATCGATGTCGGTGTGAGATATATCTGAGATCATAAAAGTTTAAAGTATATATTCACCCACTGACCTTAATATGAGACAAAGAAGATGGCTCGAATTGATAAAGGATTATGATGTGGGAATACACTATCATCCGGAAAAGCTAATGTGGTAGCCGATGCTTTGAGTCGAAAGAGTCATATGAATAATCTGTCAATTCGGATAAGCGATTAACCCTCCATGAGGAATTCCAAAGATTAAATTTGGAAATAGTTAACGAAGGTATTACATGCATTGAAGGTTCATCCTACCTTGGAAGATCAAATCAAGGTAGCCCAACGAGAGGATGAATATGTTAAAGAAATTAAAGAGAATATGAAGAAAGGTAAAGCGCTTGGATTTTCAGAAGATGAAGAAGGGACTCTTTGGTTTGGAAAGAGAATACTAGTACCAGAAAAAGGAAATAAAAGATTTAATCTTAAAAGAAGCTCATGAATCGGGATATTCAATTCATCCTAGAAGTACAAAAATGTATCGAGATTTAAAGGAAAGTTCTTGGTGGAACAATATGAAAAGGAAATTGCAGAATATGTAGCCTTGTGTGACATATGTCAAAGAGTTAAGCGAGCATCAAAGACCTGTTGGTCTTTTGCAACCTCTGCATATACTGAATGGAAATGAGAGGAAATTGGAATGGATTTCATAACAGGACTACCAAGAACCAAGTTAGGTGATGACTCAATTTGGGTTATAGTTGACCGTTTAACAAAAGTCGCTCATTTCATACAGTGAAGACTACATATTCGGAGATAGATTGGCGAGCTTTATATGTCAAAAATTGTGTGTTTGCATGGAGTTCCAAAGAGGATAGTGTCGGATAGAGGAACACAATTTACCTCAAGATTCAGCGAAGCTTCATGAAGTTTTGGGCACCAATTTAAATTTCGATCTTGCTTATCATCCTCAAGCGGATGGTCGAACAGGCGGGTAAATCAGATATTGGAAGATATCTTTGAGAGCATGTGCTTTAGCCAATAAAGCCAGTGGGATAAAAGTTTGCCTATGCGGAATTCTCATATAATAATAGTTATCAATCTAGTCTGAAGATGTCTCCGTTTGAAGCCTTGTATGGCAGAAAATGTAGAACACCGTTATATTGGTCAGAGACCGGAGAGAGTCAAGTATTCGGACCTGATGTATTGAAGCTAGCAGAAGAACAAGTTCGTTTAATTCGAGACAGGTTGAAAACAGCACAGACCAGGCAAAAGAGCTATGCGGACAATCGTCGCAGAATGTTAGAGTTTCAACCAGGAGATCATGTGTATTTGAAAGTGTCACCCCTAAAAGGGATGCGTCGTTTCAGGGTTAGTGGTAAACTTGCTCCGAGGTATATTGGACCATTTCCAATCTTAGCCAGAAGAGGAGAAGTTGCTTATCAGTTAAAGCTTCCTACCCAATTGTCAGATGTACATGATGTGTTTCATGTGTCGCAATTGAAAAAGTGTTCTGAGTCCCGGAAGAGTTAATGCCTTTAGAGGAAGTGGATCTAAAGAGGATTTGACATATTGAGTTTCAGTCAAGATTTTAGAAGAGGCGAGCGCGCACAAGAAACAAGACTATCAAATTCGCAAAGTGCAATGGAGCAACCGTCCCGAATCGAAGCAACACAGGAGCGAGAAGAGGATCTTGACGAGTTTCTAATCTATTTCTCGAGTTCATCCGAATCTAAAATTGAGATTCCTTCTAAGAGGGTAGGTTTGTAACATCCCAATTTTTGCTTTTATTTTGAAGAAATAGTTTTAAATTAATAATTTCCAATTATACGGAATTTTCTGAATTTAAAGTTTACATTGAAAAGAAAATTTAATATCAAAATAAGTTAGAAATATTTTTATATGTTTAAAACATTATCGATGAATTATGTGAATTTTTCTGGAATTTTTGGAATTTATTTGGTATTTTTATGAGTATTTTAAAGCCTCCTAATCATTTCTGAAAATCAAAAAGTAATTAAAATTCTGAAACTCTCCTGGAGCCGACAAGTGTCGCCCATCGGGCCATTTCACGCTGCGGATCTATTTCGGCCGTCCGATCTCACTTACCGTTTCAATCCGCCTTCCCTATCTTGGATCGACACGTGGCAAGCATCGGATCGTCCGTTTCGCGCCGATTCAATCGGCCGCTCCCGACCACTTACCGCTTGCTGCTTTATTCTCCTCTGCGTGGCGCGTGGCTGTCGGCACCGTTCCCTGTTGCCGTATTTAATCTCAGCCGCTCCTTCTCGCTTAATGCACCAACCGGCTCGGATTCTCTCACGGTTGTCGGATTGAATCGTGATCGTCCCCGATCACTTACCCCTTCGCCAGCAATCGGTGGTCCAGATCGCTTCTCTTTGCCACCCGTCGCACATCCACCCGTCCCCCTCATTCTTTCCCATTTTCTTTCTCTCGTTGACATGCGGGGCCCGCTGTCAGACCCGTCGTCTCCGCCGATTCTTCCTCCCCGCACCCCGCCGCTGCCGCCATTAGTGCGGCGAAGCTTTCAATGCTTGATTCCTTTCGATTACTTCCCGTCCGATCGCATATTAATCCCCGCCTCCACGCGTCGGTTTACGGCATAAAGGCGCGTGTTACTCCTCTCCTCGCCGTCGCATTCATCCCCTCCGACCGTTTCAGCTCGGCGAACCGCGCGGCCGTTACAACCCTCCCGGTCTATAAAACCCGCACCCGAGTCCCTCTACGCTGCCGCCCCTCCTCACCTCTCAGCGAATCACCGGCGCGAGCCCCTCGCCCGATTTCTTCCCGCGGCTTCAAATACTCCGGCGAGCAATTGCGGCCGTCTCGGGCTTCTTCACTCCTCGCCGCGCCTCCCGGCGTTGCTGGTGCCAAGGCGATTCCGACCCCCTCCACGAGCTGCATGCCGGAGCTCCTCCGTCGCCGTGAGGTTCCTCTCCGACCGCCGCCCCTCCTCGCGATCCTTCCCTCCGGTCACTCTCGGCCTCCGCGCAAAATGCCGATGCATTCCACTGCATCCTCCTCTTCATTTGGTACCCTTGGCGGCGCGCCGTCACGAGCTCGGCGACCCTCGGTCCGTCGCGCCACCACCGCCGCCCGACCGTCGGCCGTCGGGCTGAGGTGGCAGCGGCGTGGCGGCGGTCGGCGCCACGTCGGCGCCACCGGCGCCTCCCGCCACCTCGCGCGTGCGCGCCACGTCGGCAAAAAGCGTGGCGTGGCGACCAGCGGCGACCACGCGTCGACCACGTGTATGCCACGTTGCCGGCGGCCTCCGCGAGATAACCCTCAAGAGGTTACCTACCCATTAGGGGTGGCGGTGCCTCCCGCTCACTTGGCTAGCGCCGCTCTCTTCCCCCCCCCACTCCTCGGCGCGTTCGAGCCCGCTCCGTGGCGAGGTTGAGTTTTCTCCGTTTTAATCAGCCGCGGTGGCCCCACCGTCGGCGACCACCCTGCGCTAGCCAGCGACAAGTGGGTCCTGAGTTCAGTGGGTCCCACATGTCGAGACTTATTTTAAATGAAATTGCTGACCAGTGGACCCCACATGTCGAGATTTCCAATTTCTGGATTTATTCAAATCTGAGATTTTCAAATAGCCATATCTTTTCATTTTAGCTCCAAATTGGTCCATTCAAATTTCTAAATTCATCTAAAATTTCAATCTTTCAATTGGTATATTTATTTTCAATTATTGAATTTTTATTTTATTTTATTTATTTGGATTTCTCGATTTACGTGTAGAGATCGATTTGTCAGAGCAATCTCAAGAGCAAGTTGTGGAAGATTTCAACCAGGACACGGGAAGGCAAGTCTCCTTTGACCATTTTGCTCCTATGTTTTGCAAGTTTCCTTTGATCAACTTGCTCCAATGTTTTATAAAATGATTAGGTTGTTATTTTAAAGTTATTGCATGCTTATGTTATATCAAGTGATAATTTGATTTAGAAAATTTAGTTAAATACCCAATTTGCTATACCTTCCATTGAAAATTGTTTATCTTGTACCATTGTCAACTTAGGATATTCCTTTGACTCAATAATGAGATAGTGTTACAATTGTTGAATGTTTAAATACTAGCAAATGCTTAGCGTAGCAAATAAATATAATAATGTTCAAATGAGTAGCATGGTTATCAAATGTTTTGATAAATGATTTGTTTGAACATTGGTAATGGATGTTACCATTGTTAAATGTTTTGTTTGAACATTGGTAATGGATGTTACCATTGTTAAATATTTTGTTTGAAAAGTGGTAATGTATGTTACCACTGTTAATTTGAAAATAAAAATGAAATTCAAAGGGAAAAGTTGACAAGGGTGGATGGAAGGTTTGGTGAGTGCAGTTAGCACGAGAATTGTTGGGTTTGTGAATGAGCCACCACAGTGGATTAAGGACCGGCGCTTGTGTTTGTCCAAAGCTGAGCAAAACAGTACAACCACAAGTCTATATGGAGTGCGACCTAGCTAACTACCCTATAATAGTGTAGTTTAGATATCACCGGTGGTGTATTGAGTGCCGGGGTGTCTTGGTTACTCATAGTGAGGGACAGGGTTTCTTGTACTCATATGGCGCAAGAGGGGCTCCAACTCGTGGATTCGAGTTGTGGTGAAACCTTAGCGGGTGGTATTTAAACTATATTGGAGTAGGCGAAAGGCTTTGTGATAATTTATCGGGTCTCATGCCAAAGGAAGCGTGTTGACTATTAAGATAATTTATCTCTTGTGGGTAAAGTGTACAACCTCTGCGAGTAAAACTATTGAATAGCCGTGCCCACGGTCAAGGGCGAACAAAGAATGCATTCACATGGTAGAAGTTTTGGTTTTGATTTCAAAACAAAATGAATTGGAGAAAAACTTCGGAAGTAGTATAACTCTCGTGATGTTGAGCAGGGGTGTAACTGAGGTTTTGAAAATTGGTGTGATAGCTGAGATATTAGTGTTGGTAGTTTAACCTTCACTAAAGTACTTATACAATTTCGATTATTAAAAACAAGTTGTTTTAAAAATGGCTTTTAAAGTAATTATGTAGATTTGAAATAAAATCTTGATTGTTGCAAATAAACCATATAGCCTTCCTTTGTGAAACCTTACATCTATGCATTTTCCCAAGACTTGCGGAGTACATTTTGTACTCACTGTTGCTCTATAAATATAAGCGAGAGAATGGAAGATCAAGCTGGAGAGTATGACCTGCGCGAATGTGAATGCGGTGGATTATTTCCGGATGCCTAGGATTCGTCTCCCATCAATTGCACATGGCGATTGATGGGTCGATCAAGATTATCTTTTGTTTCCATTGTGTTTATTTTTTTTTGCTTGAGGTTATGTGAACCTTAGTAAGGCTATGGCCTTTGTAAAACTTCAGTTACTATTGTAATAAAGCGTTGTTGGCAATGTATCATCTTTTCTGTTTGAACTGTGTGTACTAGCATTGATCTTTGGGACTAGTACAGTAATACACAAGGGGTCTAGGAGTTTCTACTCCGGGTCTCACAACTGTACTGGTACAACATCGTACATTATCGTAGTATGATGCACACTCTTATCTTGTTTGGTAAGGGTGTAGTGGATCATACACATTTATATGCATTACATTGTGGAAAGATTATTTGCATATTTATGCAAATGTATTGTGGTGAAGTTATTTTGCAAACAATTGCAACTTCATAGTTGTAATATAGAATTGGCTCATGAGAATCATTTGTGGTTTGAGGAATGTGGTTGTGGTCATAGATTGAGGTTCATCCCATGTGGTATGGTAGGGGTTGTGATTGTGGCAAGAGATTCTTTTCTCTTGTGGTGACTGTGGATGGCAGTTGTGGACGTGAGAAATATTAATGTTAGTAAGGTAAAACATGTTAATACTTTACTGTTATTGGTAGTGGTAGTGGTTGAGAATATGAAGTAGTCAAACAAGACTTAATTGCTAATATTTTATTATTGTTGGTAGAAAATGTGGTTAAGGTTATAATTGTGATCATTGTGGAAAATAAATGTTGATGCTTAACAACATTGTAGTTTAATTAGCTTGTTAAGTAGTTTGCTTGCTAAGATTTTTATCTCACTCTTGCTTTTCCCCCTCTAGGTGATCCTTGAGCATGCATGGGAAGGGTAGAGCGGCATATCACAATTGTACACCATCTTATGATTAATAATGTAATAATTGTAGAGTCCTAGTCACGGTTTTAATTCTCTCATTGATGTCTGTTTCAAATTAATTATACTAGATATTGGTTTGTTTAATTGGTTAAAATTGGTACTGGTGGTTCTTTATTAATAGTGTTGTGGCTACAGACCAAACAGAGAGAGAGGGTATGGTAGTGGAGAGTTAGATGAACAAATGACCTCCTGGCCTCTCTCCAGGGCTCGGTATGACATGTATATGTGTTTCCCCTAAGGAGCGTGTTTACAATCGTAACCTTACACCGAAGCCTCCGACCGAGGGCAACTATGTCCTTAACAGGTAGCTGGGTTTAGGTGGGGGCCACCCCTACAACAGGAGCCTCTCATGGTGAAGGGCTTCACAGCCGGGCCATGTTGCAGAAGTCTTTGGCCCCCTCCGTCCCTGCGGCCTGTGACATTGTGCGGTTGTGGGCGCAGATGATTCGGCGTATGTAGGTCCTCGTGGCTCCGTGTAGTCGGGGCCAGGGGGCCGCAGCGGAGTCGCTGTTGAAGCCTTGCATTGGGTGGTTGCGGTGGCGGCGTAGGAGCGAAGACCTCGTCGATGTGGACCCCGCCCGAGTGGCCCGCCGCACCAGTTCTTTCTGCAACCTGGCATCCGTGAAAAGGTAGAGGACACAGTAGATGCGAGAACAATTGCGGTGAGGGTAAAGGGGTATGACGTGCAACAAGTGCCCGGGGCGTCCCGGGTCACCGGAGCCTTCAAGAGTGGCACGCGGACGCACAGCTATCTACTGCAGTGCTGTGTCCGAGGGCGGACACGGGGTGGTCCCATAGAGATGAAGGCTTCGGGGAGGGCAAAACTGAGGTCGCTTGGCGCCCAGGTCCGGGACTCCATCGAAGCATCGAAGTCGTTCACGGTCTCCGAGCCTTCCCTCCACGGAGCCACAGCTGTCATCGGGGCCGTGCTGCGGAGCCGAAAAACCTTGTTTGGCGTGGGGCGGCCCGACACTCAGTTCGGAGTCGCTGTGCAGCGTGTTAAATATTTGAATACGCGTAGGCTACGGAAGCAGAAAATAAAACTTTTCTACCGCGCACCCAAGAACATTATGCTAAGGAAGGATCATGGATCGTTACCACTTAGACGCGCAGCGCAGCGGAAGAAGAATTGGAAACCGATCCAATCACGCGCGTCAAGGTAGTAGTGGAAGTAGCCGATCGTCCCGAACAGATCGTCTCCTCCACGCCGCGCCGATCAACCGCAACGAGCAGCGCCCTCCACCGGTATCCACACGTCCGGGCTGGGCGCCGATCGCGAGTGTACTAGCACTCGTGAGCGACTAGGGTTTGGCTCGGGAGGTGGCGGCTAGAGTTTTGCTAGATATTAACAGGGCGAATCCCTCAGCCCCTCGCCTCCATATATATAGACCTCCTCCGTGGGCCTTGCGGACCAAGGCCCATTAGGAGTCTATTCGGATCTTTATCCGAATTGAGCCCATATCCGAATCATATTCGAATCGGTGTTCCAACCCGTTAGCGTGCGACCACAGCAGGTTCACGTATACTTGGTCGTGACCGGAAACGCCTTTCCGGTCACCTGTTAATAGCGACCTCTAGTAAGACATATTAACCCCAAAGTATATGTAAAGATCATATCGGTGAACACTGTAATGTTCTCTCATGTACGAATCCCTTTGCCTCACGATATAGATTGAGCTCAAGGCGAGACTGTGTCATCCTCTTAATAGCTCAATCACTCTCTCGATTCCGTGATGGATTATAAACTTGTGATTGACTCCTCAATCACCTTGGCATGGCCATGCACTTTCATAATCCATTACATCGAGGGCCGAGATATCTCTCCCATAAGGAGGGGCAAATTCTATCTTGATCATTCACATCCCACTACATGTTTCATGGCAAATCCGAAGACTACTTTTATGACTACCCGATTCACGGAGTAGTGTTTAGTAGTCCCAAAATAAGCTACTACTCATGTTGGGAACCATGATGATCTCAAGTCTAAGGATTCTACATAAACACTACTCGAGACCAGCGATGACACATGGAATCTCTGCGAGTGTCTCATGGCAGTCTATCAACATATGTTCACTAACACATGTCCATATTATTGATTTGGTATCACCATACCATGATCCATGAGACATGATCATCAATCAATACATATGTTGATCTTTGTCTTTGAATCATATTTGTTCCTCATATGATATCTGATCGAGGATCATTTAGAAATAGCAACATCTTAGTATTTAAGAGTCTCATGAATAAGTCACATACTCATTGATCAATAATGATGATGTCTATTCCAAGGAACAAAGTAATGTATCATAAACATAGTATGTGATATATACAACATCTCCATGTTGCCTCTAGGGTATATCACTAACAGTGCTCGGATACACAACTATTGAGGGCGAAAGCTTGGTGGAACTGAGCTCCGACACAGAGGTTGCTGTGCCCGACGAGGAGGTGGAGGATGCGGGGATCCCGGCGGACTTGGGTGAAGCTGACTGCCATGACCCCTTGCAACAACGCCTGTCTCCGCGCGTAGGCGTCCCACGGCGTGCGAGGGCGTCTACTTGGGAAGGACATCTGATGATGGGGACGCCGTCGCTGCCGGCGCCGCACAGAGTTTGGCGGACTTTGTCCCGGACCGAAGTCTTGGCGGCTGGCGGCGGCGTGAGACGATCTGCCGTCGCCGGCTTGGACCAACAGGCGTTGCAGGCGTGCGGGGCGGCAGGGCTACTAGACAGAGTGTTGGAGGTCTCTGAAATGAGGGTAAGCCTGCGACCTATGGTAGCGCGAATCTCTTTGATGTTGTACTGATTATTGTGTTGCGCAGACCTTCGCCCTTAGCCGGGCGCTGCAGGCGGCACGTATCCGGGAACGGGAGGCCTTAGAAGGCCGGGTACGCGCCGCGGAGAAAGCTCTGCTTGCATCGGAGGAGGCACATGCGGCTAAGGATGCCCGCCTGCGGGGCTTGGAAGCGTACCGCGCGGGGGTTATTGGTTATGCAGCGGAGCTTGCGGCCCAGGCTCAGCAGGAGGCGTCGGAGGAGCGGGATGGCCTGCTCCAACAGGTTGCCGTGTTGGAAGAAGAGAAGGGCCGTCTTTGTGCATCTCTGCGAGAACGAGACCAGGCGCTGGGGGAGGCCTCGGCGGCGGCACAGGAAGCCATGCTTTGGCCGTGGAAGGCCTGGTTGAGAATCTCGCGGCCGAAGTGCCGCCCCGCTCCTTCGGGCCGGAGGAGCTTCCGTGGACCCTTCAACGGATCGGGGAAGCAGCCGACCTCGCCCAGGCCGCCGCCACGTCGTTTGGCAACCATTGCTCGTACGTGACCGCCTGCCTGGCGTGCGCTCTTCTCGGCATCGAGGCTGCGGTCATGTCGCGGAATCTGGGCGACCAGCGGTGGAGATACTGGCTGAGCGGGTGATGTGCGGTCTTTGTGCGAGCCGTGCGGCCCGCCGTTCGAGTTTTCCACGAACGGATCTGGGAGTACATCGGAGAGGCCGCAGCAAAGGTAGAGCTGCAGTGGAATATGTACGGCAGGGGAAGCCTTGGCGAGTGGCTGGACGGGGTCGCTCGGCGTGATGACGACGGCACCGGCGGCTCGAGGCAGGTGTGACCTCGGGGTTCTTGTACTTCAACGTGCGTTGTGACTTATGTACCCCCATGTTACAAATGAATAAAGTCAAAAATTACCTCGTTTTCCTGACCGCGCGCGCCATTTCATTCACAGCGGCTGAGCGATGGGGACCGGCTGCTGGTTTCTGACATCGTAGCTCGTCGACGTTTACGGCGCTGGTGGCGGGCCAAGGAGGCGCGGAGCTTCTGGGCGAACCGACACTCAACGGGTGAGGGTTCGGCGTGGAGGATCGGTCGGATGGAGTCGAATGAGTAGCTTTGGCTTGGTGGGCCTTGTACTTGCTTTGTGGGCGTGACTTTGTATGTATCGGTGTGGTATATAACCATGATCGTCCGTTCCCGCCATGTCGATGTGCTCCTACCTTCCGAAGCGGTGGCCGCGGAGCTGGCGCCTAGTCGCAGTAGACACGCGAGCGCTCCGTCCCCTACCCTCCGAAGTGATGGCGTGGGCGGCGCTTAATCGCGATGAGCGCGCGGCGCTGCGTCCCCTACCCTCGGAGTGGTGGCGGCGGGCTGGCGCCTGGTCGCGATGAGGCAGCGCGGCTGCGTCTCCTACCCTCGGAGTGGTGGCGGCGAGCGGCACCTAGTCGCGATAGATCTTGCGGCGCTCCGTCCCCTACCCTCCGAAGTGGTGGCAGCGGAGCTGGCGCCTAGTCGCAGTAGACGCGCGAGCACTCCGTCCCCTACCTACAGGAATACGCGTAGGCTACGGAAGCAGAAAACAAAACTTTTCTACCGCGCACCCAAGAACATCATGCTAAGGAAGGATCATGGATCGTTACCACTTAGGCAGCGGCGCGAAAAGAATTGGAAACCGATCAATCTCGCTGCGTCGAGTAGTAGTGGAAGTAGCCGATCGTCCGAGACGGATCGTCTCCTCCACGCACGCCGATCGACCTTTGCAGCGGCGGCGCCTCCACCGGTATCCACACGTCCCGGGCTGGGCGCCCGATCGCGAGTGTACTAGCACTCGTGGCGGCTAGGGTTTGGCTCGGGAGGTGGCGGCTAGAGTTTTGCTAGATATTAACGAGGGCGAATCCCTCACCCCTCGCCTCCATATATATAGACCTCCTCCACGTGGGCCTTGCGGACCAAGGCCCATTAGGAGTCTATTCGGATCTTTATCCGAATTGAGCCCATATCCGAATCATATTCGAATCGGTGTTCCAACCCGTTAAGCGTGCGACCACAGCAGGTTCACGTATACTTGGTCGTGACCGAAACGCCTTTAGGTCACCTGATTAATAGCGGCCTCTAGTAAGACATATTAACCCCAAAGTATATGTAAAGATCATATCGGCTGAACCTGTAATGTTCTCTCATGTTGCCTCTAGGGCATATCACTAACAGTCTCCCACTTGCACTAGAGTCAACCATGTAGGTATCTAATACCCATTGCCCTAGTGTGAGCCTCATGCTTTGGTGAGAAGCGGCTTTGTCAACGGATCTGCAATGTTCAAATCCGTTTGTACTTTGCATATCTTCACATCGCCTCTCTCCACTATCTCGCGGATGAGATGAAATCGCCGTAAAATGTGCTTGGACTTACAGTGCGATCTAGGCTCTTTGGCTTGCGCAATGGCCCCACTATTGTCACAAGATGAGGTCCATTGGGCTGGAGGCACTAGCCATCACACCAAGCTCGAAATAAATTTCTTGATCCAAAGCGACCTCTTTGGCGGCTTGAGAGCTGCTATGTACTCGGCTTACGTTGTAGAATCGGCAACCGTCTGCTGCTTGGAACTCTTCCGACTTACCGCACCGCCATTCGAGGAGAACACAAATCCAGTTGCGATCTAAAATCATCTTTGTCGGTTTGGAAGCTAGCATCGGTGTAACCATTTACAACGAGCTCTTCCTCACCTCCATAGACAAGGAACACATCTTTAGTTCTTCTCAAGTACTTCAAGATGTTCTTTACGGCAATCGATGACTTTCACCGGATCGGATCGTATCTACTCGTAGCACTTAAAGCATCTGAAACATCCGGGCGTGTACAAAGCATGGCATACATAATGGACTCAATAGCGAAGCATATGGAATCGCATTCATTTTATCCGCTCATCGGTGTACTAGGACACTAATTCTTGCTAAGATTTATACCATGTGACATAGGTAGAAAACCTTTCTTGGAATCTTGCATATTGAACCTTTTCAACACCTTGTCAATGTACGTATCTTGGCTTAATCCAATTAGCCTTTTGATCTATCTCTATAGATCTTGATGCCCAGAATATATCTGCCTCTCCTAAGTCTTTCATAGAAAACTATTTTTAATGAAGACTTAACAGATTCGAGCAAAGGAATGTCATTTCCGATCGGTAATATGTCATCCACATATAAGACCGAGAAATACGAGTGCGCTCCCACTAGCCTTTTGTAAACACAAGGCTCTTCTTCGTTCTTGATGAAACCAAACCCTTTGATTACTTCATCAAAGCGAATGTTCCAACTCGAGATACTGCTTTAATCCATAAATGGATCTTTGGAGCTTGCATATCTTTCCAATCGATTGCGGATCGACAAAACACGTGTGGGCTGTGTCATGTACACATCCTCACTCAGATTTCCATTAAGGAAAGCTGTTTTGACATCCATTTGCCATATTTCATAGTCGAAATATGCAGCAATCGCTAGAATGATCGAATAGACTTTAGCATTGCGACGGGCGAAAAAGTTTCATCATAATCAATACCTTGAATTTGTTTGAAACCTTTGACCTGTCGCGCTTTATAGATGTGAACATTTCCATCTATGTCTATCTTTTCTTGAAAACTCATTTGCATCCAATGGTTTTAACACCATCAGTGGATCAACCAAGTTCCAAACTTGATTCTTGTGCATGGATTCAATTTCGGATCTCATGGCTTCAAGCCATTTCTCAGTCTGGTCCCACCATTGCTTCTTCATAGGTCTTAGGCTCATCGTTGTCTAACAACAATATGTCCCGTTGTTGAGTAGTCAAGAACATGTACCTCTCGGTGCAGCGTGACCTTCGACCTACGTGGTGCTGGTGTGTCCACAATGAGTTCTTCAACGGTTTGTTCATCTGTTGTGGTTACGTAGGAGCTGAAACGTTATCGGTGTTTCTTGAATTTCTTCAAGTTGCCTTGTGCTCCCACTATCCCTTCTTGAGAGAAACTCTTTCTCTAAGAAGACACCATGCCAGCGACAAATACTTTGCCTTCTCCTCGATTATAAAAGTAATATCCTTTTGTTTCCTTAGGATACCCGATAAAGAAGCATTTATCGGATATAGGAGTGAGCTTATCAGATTGTAAACGTTTTACATAAGCCTCACATCCCCAAATCTTAAGAAAAGAAAAGCTAGGGCGTTGTCTGTCCACATCTCATATGGTGTCTTTTCTCACGATTTTGATGGAACCTGTTTAGTGTGAGCGCGGTGTTTCAAGAGCGTACCCCAAAAGACAACGGAAGATCACTTTGGCTCATCATGGGCGCACCATATCTAATAAGGTGCGATTTCTCCGTTCGAATACCCCATTCCATTGAGGTGTTCTGGCGGAGTCAATTGTGGAACAATTCCACAATCCTTTAGATGATTGCCAAGCTCATGGCTCAAATACTCGCCTCCACGATCGGATCGTAGAAACTTGATTGTCTTGCCTAAATGATTTTGCACTTCATTTTGGAATTCTTTGAACTTTTCAAAGGATTCGGACTTATGCTTCATCGGTAGATATACCCATATCTACTAAAGTCATCGATAAAAGTTATGAAATCACGAAAACCACCTCTGGTGTTAAGCTCATTGGTCCACATACATCGGTATGTACAAGTGCCAATAAGTCATTTGCCGTTCACCTTGACCGGTGAAAGGTGCATTTGTCATCTTGCCAAGTAAACAAGATTCGCATGTCTCTAATGATTCAAAATCAAATGAGTGCGAATACCATCTCTATGGAGCTTACGCATGCGTTTCTCATTTATGTGACTTAGCGGCGATGCCAAATAAGCGTGGGATTCAAATCATTCTGACGTTGCCTCTTTACATTAATGTTATAGACCGGTGACCCTTCAAGAGTAAGAACGTATAACCCATTCACCAATGGAGTATGACAATAGAACATATCTTTGAAATAAAGAGAACAACCATTGTCCATAGATTTAAAGTCATAACCTTCCTTGCAAACATGAAGCGAAATAATGTTCTTTGAAAGAGATGGAACACAATAACAATTATTCAATTCCAAAACTAATCCTGAAGGTAAAGACAATGGCATGGTGCCAACAGCTACCGCAGCAACTTTTGCTCCATTGCCAACGTGAAGATCCACTTCGCTCCTCCTCAAACTTCTACTTCTTATTAGCCCCTGCAACGATTTGCAAATGTGAGCAACCGATCCGGTATCAAATACCCAAGAATCAGTTGATGAAGTAGCAAGATTGATCTCTATAACATTTATACCTGGAGTGGAAGTCGTACTTCCCTTCTTCTTCTCAAGATCCTCCAAGTACTTTGGGCAGTTCCTTTTCCAATGTCCTGATTGCTTACAGTAGTAACAATTTGCATCAGGATGAGCATCGCTCTTCTTGTCTTTCTTGGCCTTAGAACTGCTCGCGATCGCATCAGGAGCTTTCTTTCTTTTGACCGCGATTCTCTTGACATAGGGCTTACCCTTGCCTTTCTGCATCATCATTACATGATTGCTGCTTTTCTTAATGCTTTCCTCGGCAGATTTTAGCATCCCATGCAACTCAGCCAGGGTCTTGTCCAGGTTGTTCATGTGAAAGTTCATTATGAATGGCTCAAAGCTCGGGAAGCGGCGGAGAATCACATCGATAGCCAACTCTTGGCTAAGGGAAAACCAAGCTTTTCGGACTCTCAATGTAGCCAATCATCTTAATCACATGAGGGTGTGGGATTCCCTACGCAAGCACACACGCAAATAAGGACTTTGAAGTATTGAACCTCTCACCCTTGCTTGGTTCTCAAACATACCACGTAACCCCACAATGATATTGTAGGCATCTGTGTTCTCATATTGCTTCAAGCTCGAGAGGACATTGTGGCAAGCATGAGACAGCTCACATCAAGGCAATCATTCGTTTGCTTCTCATAAGCTCTCCGTGCAGCCACAGTAGCATTATCGAGCAAGTCTTGGGTAAGGAGACTCAAGGACATACTCCTTGCGCTCTTGCTTGAGAACAATTCTCAAGTTGCGATACCAATCCAAAAGTTTGTTCCATTGAGTTTTCTTTCTCAAGAACAGATCGCAAATTAAAAGTCTTGGATGCGGTGTTAGCTGACATGATCTACAACACAAGAATATGCAAAGTTTAGCACTATGTTTATGTTCATCTTTTATTAAACTATTTAGCAAAAGACTCCCACTATGAGTTTTGCAACAAAAACTCCCTCTAAGTTACATAGTGGGTAAAGATCCTCATTTCACTAATTCCTAGTGAGCTTTGGCATCACGGCTAGAAAACTAGTGACATGGGTAAGCAACACTTTGCTAATCACATCCCTATGTGACTCTACTTTGGGTGACATTAGTATGCCTCGGCCCCAATCTATGCCCCAAGGTCCAAAACTATTTTGATAACCTTGTTAAGTAAACCAAATGCTTCCGCATGTAGATGTCCGACATCTACCCCAAATGATGATGATAACCGATGGCACTCTACTTTGGTAGACCTACCATGCGGTGATCATTATCTTTTAGTGCAACATATGGAAGGGCATTAACACCTAATTTTAAGAGGATTCTATCCTACCAAAGCAACATATCACATATATCATTGCATAAGAATAAGATAGATAACATCATAGATAAACACATTTAACTGTGAAGTAGTATGGCCCAAAAATGGTGATATCCATCTCCAAGTAGGTGTAGACGATCTCCATCCTCCACATCACTCCTTTAGGCCACCATGCTTAAAAGCTTGTAACCTCAAAACTAGGCTACTACCTATAATAGCTAGAAATCGAAGATTACAAAGATAGATTCAAGCATTAAGGTCGACACGCAGGTCGTTAAATACAATATATACAGCTAACAATAGCTGAAATAATCATGACACGCAGGCTATGAACGAATGTTACATGCATCACATACATCTCATACATTCAAATAAGCTATAGGGCCATACTATTCACATCATTCTCTGCAAAAACAAGTTAGACGTAGAATCGCATTCTACCTAACGATGTGAACCCAAGACGCTATACAAGGGGGGGATACACACGGCGGTATACTTATCGAGCCGATCAAATCAACCCAAATCCGAGCCATTCAAAATGTCTCAATTTTCATTAGATCAATCATATTGATCATCGCGATCGGTATACTTGAGGAGACCACAACACAAGACCTCGATCTGTTGGCTCTATCTACTGATTGTGCGCGCAGTTAGCCCCGATGGTGATTCCAGCCGGTAGGGGCAAGTCGCGCGTACATCAAAGAAGGAGCACGAACTAATCTTTTTGGCCTTGTGATGCTATCAACTCATACCAATTTCAACCCCTTATGACCGATTGATCTCATCAACCCGTGCTACCTTATTTAGACTGTAATAGATCCAATCTACTACGATCGCATATCAACATATATGCGCTGATCCAGATTGCAAACTAAGCAAGATGGCTCTGATACCACTACAGGAATACGCGTAGAGCTACGGGCGCGAAAACAAAACTTTTCTACCGCGCACCCAAGAACATCATGCTAAGGAAGGATCATGGATCGTTACCACTTAGACGCAGCAGCCGCAGTGAAGAAGAATTGGAAACCGATCCAATCTCGCGCGTCGAGGTAGTAGTGGAAGTAGCCGATCGTCCCGAACAGATCGTCTCCTCCACGCACGCCGATCAGCACTGCAACGAGCAGCGCCTCCACCGGTATCCACACGTCCGGGGCTGGAACGCCGATCGCGAGTGTACTAGCACTCGTGAGCAGCAAGGGTTTGGCTCGGGAGGTGGCGGCTAGGGTTTTGCTAGATGTTTACTGGGACGAATCCCCTCCACCCCTCGCCTCCATATATATAGACCTCCTCACGTGGGCCTCGTGGACCGAGGCCCAATAGGAGTCTATTCGGATCTCTATCCGAATTGAGCCCATATCCGAATCATATTCGAATTAGTGTTCCAACCCGTTAAGCGTGCGACCACAGAGGTTCACGTATACTTGGTCGTGACCGGAAACGCCTTTCCAGTTACCATGTTAATAGCGGCCTCTAGTAAGACATATTAACCTCAAAGTATATGTAAAGATCATATCGGTGAACTCGTAATGTTCTCTCATGTACGAATCCCTTTGCCTCACAATATAGATTGAGCTCAAGGCGAGATCTGTGTCATCCTCTTAATAGCTCAATCACTCTCTCGATTCCGTGATGGATTATAAACTCGTGATTGACTCCTCAATCACCTTGGCATGGCCATGCACTTTCATAATCCATTACATCGAGGCCCAGAGATATCTCTCCCATAAGGAGGGCAAATTCTATCTTGATCATTCACATCCCACTACATGTTTCATGGCAAACCCGAAGACTACTTTTATGACTACCCGATTCTGGAGTAGTGTTTAGTAGTCCCAAAATAAGCTACTACTCATGTTGGGAACCATGATGATCTCAAGTCTAAGGACTCTACATAAACACTACTTGAGACCAGCGATGACACATGGAATCTCTGCGGTGTCTCATGGCAGTCTATCCAACATATGTTCACTAACACATGTCCATATTATTGATTTGGTATCACCATACCATGATCCATGAGACATGATCATCAATCAATACATATGCTGATCTTTGTCTTTGAATCATATTTGTTCCTCATATGATATACGATCAGGGATCATTTAGAAATAGCAACATCTTAGTATTTAAGAGTCTCATGAATAAGTCACATACTCATTGATCAATAATGATGATGTCTATTCCAAGGAACAAAGTAATGTATCATAAACGTAGTATGTGATATATATACAACATCTCCATGTTGCCTCTAGGGCATATCACTAACACTACCCTCCGGAGTGGTGGCAGCAGAGCCGGCGCCTAGTCGCAGTAGACGCGCGAGCGCTCCGTCCCCTACCCTCCGGAGTGGTGGCAGCGGAGCTAGCGCCTAGTCGCAGTAGACGCGCGAGCGCTGCGTCTCCTACCCTCCGGAGTGGTGGCAGCGGAGCTGGCACCTAGTCGCAGTAGATGCGCGAGCGCTCCGTCCCCTACCCTCCGGAGTGGTGGCAGCGGAGCTGGCGCCTAGTCGCAGTAGACGCGCGAGCGCTCCGTCCCCTACCCTCCGGAGTGGTGGCAGCAGAGCCGGCGCCTAGTCATAGTAGACGCGCGAGCGCTCCGTCCCCTACCCTCCGGAGTGGTGGCAGCGGAGCTGGCGCCTAGTCGCAGTAGACGCGCGAGCGCTCCGTCCCCTACCCTCCGGAGTGGTGGCAGTGGAGCTGGCGCCTAGTCACAGTAGACGCGCGAGCGCTCCATCCCCTACCCTTCGGAGTGGTGGCGGCGGAGCTGGCGCCAGTCGCAGTAGACGCGCGAGCGACTTTGTGCTGCCGGGTGGGGTAAGGGTAATGTAGGATGATGGAATGTCAAGGACGTAGCTCCGTAGGCCCTGCCGGTAACAGCAAGTGGGGGCTTCACGGGCACCACTACTGCGCTGCGTTTGCAAGCGTCGATTGGACAGGTGAGGCGGGATCCGCGGTGGGCCGCGCGTGGTGTGGTACGGTTACGGGGGAGGTGTCCCTTGGCCGTCGCCCACAACTTTAGACCACGCAGAGTAGGGTTGGGTACGCGCGGCGCGTGGCTGATAGAGCCCTATGAGTGGGGGGCGCAATTGTCGCACCACGTGCCCCTGGGGTGGTGACGGGACTCTTGAAGCGTAAGACCCGGGGTCTTGCCTCCGGGGCTCTTTAAAAAGGGGGCGGGTGGGCGAGCGAAACGGCACTCGCTTTCCCAGACACCGCGCCCCACACTCGGCACTCGCTCCGGCACGCGGCTGACGCCGCCTGGGCAACCGCGGGGTCGAGCACGCCGTCCTGGTGGGGGATGCGAAGCCGCGGTGTGTTTCGTCCACGGCCGCCCGTCGAAGAGCTGCGGTTGGCGCGGGGTAATGGGCAATTCACTTGTACTTCATCCGGGTTGCTTGTCGCTTCGATAATAGACTGTTACAGCGCGCTGGGGCAAGGCGACGTTCCACCCTGCTACCCCCTACCAGCGCCTGTTGGCTCCCCCCGTCTCCTTCTCTTGCTACCAGGCGCCTGAGATGGGGGGTCGCGGCGCTGGCGGTGTTGCCGTGAGCCACGCTGCTTCACGGGCAGGCTCCGGCTCCTTCGGCTCGAGGCGGTAGGCCCTAAGGGGAGTCCTGGGCGCTCTCCGCCTTGTAGCGCCTTTTCGGGACGACGCCACATCCCGGGGTCAGACGTCAATGGCGCCAGGCGTCCACTCCGTGCTGGAGGTCAGCACCGGCACAGGCACTTCCGCCGAGGGCGTCTGGCTTCTCGGCTCGCCTGCAGAGGCGCTAGCCACTGAGCTCCTGCGCCGCCTGCTTGATCGGCATGCAGGAGTCGTGCTCGCCCCTGTACTCGCGGCCGGTTGTCCATGCCCGTGCGGCACGCGTGGTTTGCCGGGCCTTCGCGAAGCCTCTGGAGCCCCCCGCGCCGTTGTGTGTGGCCTCCGTTGAGTGCGTGGGAACAGCATCCACGTCGTGTTTATACTCCGAAGAGTACGTGTGGTGTTAACACCAGCGCGTGCGCAGGACTTCCGCGTCTTGTTTAGACTCAGTAGAGTGCGCAGGGAAAACATCCGCGTCTTTGTTTGTACTCCGGAGGGGGCGTGGTTCTACAACCACGGCTTACCGGTCACTCGCGGAGGGTACGCCATCGCGTGCGCGGGACATCCGCGTCTTGTTTATACTCAAGTAGAGTGCGCAGGGAAAACATCCGCGTCTAATTTGTTCTCCGGAGTATGCGTGGGACTATCAACCACGGCTTAGCTATGCTCCGGAGGGTACGCCAATGCGCGCGCGGGACACCCGCGTCTTGTTTATACTCAGTAGAGTGCGTGCGGAGGCGGACCTCGACGCTACGTCTTATTTATACTCCGTAGAGTGCGTGCGGAGGCAAGTCTCATCGCTATGTCTTATTTATACTCCGTAGAGTGCGTGCGGAGGCAAGCCTCATCGCTACGTCTTATTTATACTCCGTAGAGTGCGTGCGGAGGCAAGCCTCATCGCTACGTCTTATCTATACTCCGTAGAGTGCGTGCGGGGGCGTCCCCCCGCGACGTCTTATTTATACTCCGTAGAGTGCGCACGTGAACCCGATAGGCAGAGACCGCGTGTCTTATTCTAGTTTAGACTCCGCAGAGTGCGCACGTGAACCCGGTAGGCGGAGACCGTGCGTCTTACTCATACGCGGGAGAGTGCACGCGGGGACTCGCCCCCGCGTGGCTTTGCAGAAGAAACAAACAACTTCGCAAACGGCGAACTTTATTAAAGCCCCGTTTGCGCGGGTAGGCATTTACAAAATGCGAGGAACTAACCGTTTGACCGGACGTCGCGACGGTGAGGTATGGGGCCTCTGGCTCTTGGAGGGGCGCGCCGGACCTAGGAACCGCGTCGAGCTTCCTGATGAGAGCCTCTGGTGCCATGCTCAATGTTGCGGGCCAGATGTTGGTCACCGGGGATAGTGATGATGTCCCGCGGGCCTGGCAGCTTGACGCATAGGAAGCCGTGATGCGGGACTGCCCCCAAGGAGTTGAGGGTCGGTCTTCCCAGTATGGCGTTGTAGGGGTACTGAATGTCAACAACGTCGAATGTAGAGTCCGCATCCGCCACATTGTCGCCCCGTCCGAAGGAGACCTGCAGACATATTTGACCGAGCGCTAGTAAGGGCTCACCTCCGAAACCTTGAAGCGGGATCTTTGAGGGGCCTAAGCGGCTGCGAGGAATCGCCATCTGGTCGAAGGCTGCTGCGAACAAGACGTTCGCAGAACTTCCTCCATCAACTAGGACTCGCCTGACGTCGCACCCGGCGATCGTGGCCTGGACGACCAGGGGGTCTTGATGAGGGAACTCCACGCCCTCAGCGTCGGCTGGGGTGAAGGTGATCGTGTACTGGGCCCAGGGCGGCGGTGCGCGCGGTGGGTAGGCCGCCACGTGGTGTAGTCACCGCACGTACGCCTTGCGTTGTCGCTCCGAAGCGAACTCCAAGGATGAGCCTCCAGAGATTACGTGTATGATTCTAGTCGGAGTGCCTTCTAGGACGTGGACGCGCAACGGGCTCTCTGGAGGCTGCTGTACTTGGGCTGGCAACCGTCGGAGACCTTCATAAGCCTGCGGCTCCTGGTCTTGGATCCGCAGGGGGTCGTCCAGGGGCTGCTGGACGTGTGCCACGACGGATGGCCGCGCCTCGAGCGCCTTGTCACGCGGCGCTGCTGCGAGCGCCGCGATAGTGGTGCAGGAGCGGGTGTCGTGATTGCCTTGGCCGTGCACCTCGCACCACTGCGGACGATGCTGATCGGCGTGCTTCGTCTGGGTCCACCCGTCGCGGCCTCTGCCCCGGCCCCGGCCGCGACCTCGGCGAGCCCTACCCCCGCGGCCGGTGGGGGCATTGTCTTCCGAACCGCCTTCAACGTCAAAGATGTGATGGGCTCGGCAGGACGCCTAGCGACCACGCTGAGGCTTATCGGTTGATGTGCTCGTGTGGTGGGAGGCGTCCTTAGGCAGCTCCTGCCGACGCTTGCTTCGCAGAGAGTTTGCCTTCGCCTGGTCGGTGCTTGTCGCCACATCATCCGCTGCGTTAGCGTCGGCGTCGCTACCTCGGCACCGCTTCGCGGCGTCTTCCGCCCGAGCATATTCCTCCATCTTGTCGAGAAGCTTTGCCACCGTCTTGATCGGCTTTCGTGCGTTGTACTCGGCGAGAGGCCCCGGGCGGAGACCTTGTAGTGCCGCGTTAATGATCGTGGTCTCGTTAACGTCTTGGATCTGGCAACGGACCTTCGCAAAACGTCGGAAGTACTCACGGAGCCCTTCTGACGATTGCTGCTTGATTGCGAAGAGCTGATCCGCGTGGACACGCTCGACATAGTTCCTCTGAAAGTTGTTGTAGAGGTGGTCGCGGATCTGCTCCCATGCGTAGATTGAGCTTGGCTCCATGGTGAAGAACTAAGAGAGCGCCACCCCCTGCAGGGCGAGCGGGAGCCCCTTGGCCTTGGTGGTGTCGTCACTGCCTGCCGCCTCGATGGCGGTCTCGTACACGTGCACGAACTCTCAAGGGTCCGTGTGCCTTTATACGACGTGACACAGCTGGGAAATTTGAAGTCCTCGGACCATGGCGCCTGCTGCAGGCCCGCAGACAGCGGGGACTCCGGATCCACGCGACGTAGCGGGGCACGGCTGGATGTGGGAACGTCACGACTGTCCGCCCTTTCGGGCGTGTTGCCCGGCGCGACCACTGGCAGGGCCTGCAAACTCCGAGCCTCTTTCATGCCTCGCACTGCACCCCGAAGGTCCGCTAGCTCCTGTTGGAGCGTGCCAAGGACCGCTAGCAGGGTGTGCTCTACGCCTGGCGTGGATGAGGCCATAGGTGCGGCCGGTCGTATTGCCGGTGTAGTCAGGACCACTGCGCCTGGTACAGGGACGGTGGCCGCGGCCCGGTGGGCACCGATGCCACCGTCTTTGAGCACCGGAGCGGCACTGCTGGGATCGGCGGTCGCGCCATGCACGGGATGAAGCGCCGCGCGGAGGGTGGGCTCAACCGTCGCGCCGGTGGTGGCGAGGCCAACGGTCGCGTCGCCAGCGGCAGGATCGATCGCTGCATCGGTGGTGGCGGGGTCGGTCGCTGCGCCGGTGGCGGCGGGGTCGATCGCTGCGTCGGTGGTGGCGGGGTCGGTCGCTACGTCGGTGGTGGCGGGGTCGGTCATCACGCGATGAGCGTCATCGTTTTCGGCCCCGACCGCCGATGCCGAAGCTCTGGTGTTCATGCGGGGCCTTGCCGCGACCGCCTCCTTCTTCTTCGTCGCCGATGACGAAGCTTTCTTCGGTGCCATCCTTTCTCTCGCGGTTTCGAGGCTCTTTCGTCGTCCCCACAGACGGCGCCAGCTGTTGTGGCTACAGACCAAACAGAGAAAGAGGTAGTGGCGAGCTAGGGATCGAATGACCTCTCTCCCCCTCGAGGCTTCGTCATGCTCATACATATATCCCCGAGGAGTGTCTTTACAAATGCCCCCTTACCCTCGAGTTCCTTTCCGAGACTATCATGTCATCGTATACGGGTTCAGAACTCGCTAACAGGCTAGCTGGGTTTAGGTGGGGGCCACCCCTACGACAAATACATATGCTGATCTTTATCTTTGAATCATATTTGTTCCTCATATGATATATGATCAGGGATCATTTAGAAATAGCAACATTTTAGCATTAAGAGTCTCATGAATAAGTCACATACTCATTGATCAATAATGATAATATTTATTTCAAGGAACAAAGTAATGTATTATAAACATAGTATGTGATATATACAACATCTCCATGTTGCCTCTAGGGCATATCACTAACATGACGATCATGGATTACGCACACACCAAGATGAGCACCAATAGCTTCAACCCTCATATGTCAGAGGAACCATAAATAGCTGTCGTAATTCTCAACTTCCACAAATGCGATGGCCAGGGGTAGAATTTGATTGTTGCCATCAATGCCAATGGCCGTAAGGATTTGACCCTTGTATTTGCTAGTAAAAAAGGTCTCATCAACTAAGATTATGGAAAGGATATGTTTGAATGCCTTGATACATACACCGAAGGCTAAGAAGGCCTTCTGCAACACCGCAAAACCTAGCAGCCTTGTAGATGGCTTGTCCTTCATAGTAGTGTATGTGCCCAGGTTCCTGTCCTGCAGCACCTGAAGCATATGAGGAAGGTTGTCGTACACCGCCTCGAAAGACCCAAACCGTTTTTCTAAAGCCTTCTGTTTGCACACCACATCTTCATGTAGCTAATCTTGTGTTTAAATTTCTTTTCAATAGCCATCATGATGTGTGTGACCTCGATATCCTTCTTCTCCCCTATCTCTCCATACATCAAATTGGCTATGAAGACGGATGTTATGTTACAATGCCTCGGCAAAACCCTACTAAGAATATAGGAGTTTGGCTCTAACTTCGAGATAATCTAGTAAGTCTCATACTTCAGTCTACGTGTGTGCTCCCTCCAAGGACAACCGGCCTGCTCGCACTTCATTGTGTACTGCCCCTGGCTAGATTTCATGACCTGAAAAGTCCGTTGCATAGATAGGGCCCACAACTTAATGGCATCTTGTAATGATGCCTTGTCAGCAAATGTTGAGTACAACCAAACCTCTATACCATGATACTCCGACGGTGATTCATGCTCATCATGCACAACAACAGCCTCAGCATCAAACTTGTTCCATTCCTGTGGGATGGGAGTTTTGTCTTCATTAGAATTATTCTCGTCGTCCTCCTATACAACTTCTTCTTCAGCCTAGGTCATCTGGTCATTACTTTCTATTTGATGCACTATATACTACATATACTTCCCTTCATGAGCCTATCTAGTAAGCTTACTATGTCGAGACCCTTCTTCCTCTCCATGTACCGCATTAGCCTTGTCATGAGCAACTTTCTCCACAACCTCTATGACACTGGCCTTTGGGTCCTCCTCTTGATCAACATGCTGGCACCTGAGCTGCTCGCACCACCCAGATGATAGTAGTTGATATTTGATGAGGACATCACTTCGACTGATATAAACACTCACATCACTTCAACTGATATGGACACTCTTCTTGCTACTACCTTGAATGATATCCAAGGTTCAATTACTCGAGCACGTGCTCGTCAACTAAATTAACAGGTAAATTCGTTTCTAGGGCTAAGTGTATCACTTAAGAACTCTATGTTGCTGCCTAATGGAGATGATTTGTTTGTGCTTAGAAATCTAGGACGGGACAGCAAGGAGTTGATGATATGCATCAAGTAAGGAGAAGGCAATAACAATAGCTAAAGGAGATAAAGAATTTGTGACCTTCAACTCAAAGAGTTTCGACCACCCCTTTACTTAATGTTGCGTCACCTTTTGGGCCGAGGGCCTTGTATCACCACTTAGGCTTGGGCCGGTACTGTTCATGGGGGCGGTACTGTTCATGTGAATAGTACCGTGGCCGTACTGTTCATGTAAATAGTAACCATGAATAGTACCATACCCTTTTTCATTAGATAAGTGCGGCTTCTCTCTTCACTATTTAAGGAGGTCGCATCTCTTTAGTTTTCCTTGAGATTTTCTTAAGATTATTCTACTTAGCAGTTTCACCACACGTCCGGTTGAGGAACCCCAACTTGTGAACTTAATCCTTATTCACAATACAATTTCAGATTGTATCTTTTACTCTCTTGCTTGTGTCCTCGATTCGCTTGCAGGAGATAGCCTTCTTGGCGAGGTTAACCGCGTTCGGCACGGTTGATAACCATTGAAGCAGTGGTGTAGTGATTGCGAGGGATTCAATTTATTTTGGTTGGAGCCTTTGGATCATCAACGTCGTGTTCTCCACAATCGACTTATCAGTACCTCTCGGAAGATCAGGCCATCGTCACATCAGCATTGCCTTGTACAAATTCTATTAGGCATGGTTGCACAAATAGCACGCACTCGTATTCATGGCACCAGTAGGCTTGCACAAACCCCTTCCACGCAACAGTGTGCATCAATGTTCTCAACTCCCATCTAATATCCATGAGAGACCGGCTCTAAAGCCTTTGTATGACGATGCTGCAAACCTCAGGGTCCAAGGAGAAGCTGCAGATAAACCAGTACATCACATCTACGATTCGAGCATTCTCACCATCCGGGTGTATTAGAGTGATTTACGCAAAATTTCTCAAGTCAACACCATTCGGACCTTCATGAATGGTGCTGACAGCGTAATGCACTTTAAATGTAGTGGGTATCAGTATTACTGACGTGTGCCCGCAAATATTTTCATTATTGTAACTTGTCAAATCGCATCGCACATTATGGAAATAATGTTATACTATAATTTACATTTCTACGATTGTTCGCCTATCGTAACCAACTATACTACTCTCATAGTGTAACCCCTTCTTATTTACACCAACACCGCTCTCTTTCCTCTGCCTCAATATGCATCAACTCCCTATCTGCTCCCACGCGCACCGACACTGCTCTTCCCTCGCAGTTTGAGCTCTCTCCTACTGTAAATAATTCCTAATAGGTTTCGACAATTTACATGACATACTGATTTAAATGCCAATATACTAGTTCTAATGGTATGCGTGTATTTTCAATGACTAATAACATTAAATTTATTTCTAATTAATCATAAATGTTATCTAATAATGTCTTGCATAAAATAAACTATTTACTGCATATACAAATATTTATTAAATTTTCTGCAACTATAATTTTGTACGGATGTTAATTTTGTACATAATATTGACTAAACTTTCTACAACTATGATTTTCTATATACGCTAATTTTCTACAACTATATTTTCTTTGTACGCTAATTTTCTACAACTATAATTTTCTACGGATGTAAATTTTCTATAACTATATTGACTAAATTTTTTACAACTATAATATTGACTAAATTTTTTATAGCTAAAATTTTCTAAGAATGTTAATTTTCTATAACTATATTGACTATATTTTCTACGACTATTTACTTCATATCAAATTTTCTATGGATCCTAAATTTACACTAAATAAACTATTTACTTTATACAAAAATATTAACTTAAACAAAGAAAATATTTTATCTCGCAGAAGTACCGGAACCTCTTTTCTTCCTCTCCATCTCCCTCTCTTTCCCTTCCCTCTCCTCTCCTCTCCTCTCTTCTTCTTTCTTTTCCCTTCTTTTCTCTCCTTCGAATGTGTGTGCGACCAAGGGCTTGGCCGCACGGCCTACTATATGCCGGGCGCAGTTGCTGAACAGTTTGGCGACTGGACCTCCAATCGCCTAACGGTTGGACGATAGGTCCCAGTCGCCACATCGTTAGGCGACTGCAATTATATCATCCAATGGTCCACCGACTGAATGCGTGTTGTGCGTCCGTTGGATGACATGATCCAGTCATCCAACGGCTGAGCGCCTGGAGGATATTCCTGTAAAAAAATTTTCGTAGGTATATTTCTATAATTTAGAATAAAAATGGATTATTTAAAAAATTCGATGGAAAATTAGTCGGAGTTGCAAAAATGAAATATGCACGGACGGAAAGATGGCAAGAACGAAATAAGTAGACTTTTAATTGTTAAAGCGATATTGCACACATTTTAAGTGGCACAAACAAAATTTTCAGTTCTAAGAAAATACAGAGTTACCCTTCAAAAGACTGGGCTGTAGATAAATCAATATATCGAACAGTAACACAGTAAGAGTGGTTTTGAATCCTACCCGAATTCCAAGGTCGGCCAAAACCTAAGCCCCCAGTGGCAAACACGCGTGTTAACATATATCACTATTTCAAAGCTACACGGATATTATTGCATGAATGAAAGGTAGATGATGATTACTTACCTCTTTCTTATTTTAAAATTTATGTAACTTGTATTGAGAAAGTGATGTATAAAAGTACTACTCTAACCTGTTGGTTTGCAGGCCCAACAAGTGTATAAAATTTTTTACTAACTTAAGGCTTGTTTGATAGAAATGGGGAAATGCTAGGAGCTTAAGCAAAATTGTCAGGACGTAGGGCTAATTGCCATACGGGGTCTCGACGTACAATAGATCGTACATTTTTAAAATGCCGATGATTTTTTGTTAAAGTTTATGATTTTTGTTAAAAATAAATAGTAATAATCGAAATAAGTGACTTAAGAAGGAGACAAGTAGTGCAAAATAAAAAAATAAAAGAATGATGCGTGTGACTGGAGCAAGATAAGTGAAGTGGTTGATGCACCCGTAAGCAAGACGGTAGCAAGAAAAGTGAACAAATTGCTTCAAAAGGCCGGATTTTCGTATTAATTTTTTGATTTTTTAAACAAAAGTAAGAATAGAACCGAATACAAATAGTCTTAGGTGCTTTTGCCCCGCTTGTTTCGGCTTTTTTCGGCTTCAGCATCTAGCTTCTGTTTTTTTTCACTATTCAGTATTTCGTCTTTTTCTATATTTTTTAGATATTTTAGGCTTTTTTGTATTTTCTTTTTTTTCCGTGTTCTTTTGTATTGTCCCTAATGGGTTAACATGTTTTTTCTATTTTTATATTTTTTAAAATTAATTATGCTTAAAAAGCCAAATCAGCTACAGTAAAAAAACCAACTACAATAAAATTTCAGCCAAAAACCAAAAGCTATCGCTAAAACGAGCACCCCCTTAACTTCAACACCATGCTCCCTGCTGCCATCAGAAATCCTACCATGTGATTGGTACGCCATGCACTGCGCCGCGAAATTTGGACGCATATAGCATGTTTATTCCCCGAAATTCCAGAAATAGCCCCTAGATCATCATAATTCCAAAACTAACCCCCTTCCCGACCGCGGAACACTGAGGAACCGACACGTGGCCGGTGGTGCGCCCGGGGGCCGCACCACCGACTGTAGCACGAACTGGTGGTGCGGCCGGGGGGCGCACCACCCACTGTTCACGCCCGGTGGTGCGGCCCCCGGGCGTACCACCCACTATTCATCCATTCTTTTTATTGTGAAAATTTGTAATTAGATAAATAATTATTTTGGAAATAATTAATTTGTATAATATTCATGAATTTAATTTTTATCCGTAAATTATATATTTGTTAAGTGTGCACGAATTTAAATTTTGTCCGTAAATGAATTCTTTGTGTAGTGTGCATGAATTTAATTATCGTCCGTCATTAGTGGTTTTTGTTATCGATATGTAATGTGTATATGGATTGAAATTTTAATTAGTAAATGTGGTTTGTAAACTTTGATTTGATGTGAATTTATGTTTTCGAATTTGGTACTACTACATTGTATTGTAACTGAAACGTAAAAAGATATTTGAAACATATTGAACATATGGAGATTGATACTAATTCATTCATCTTAATGTCATCATAAAAAAATAAAAATGGGTACATGTGAGCAATTATAGAGTTTGATTACTTATTTGAAAAGATATTTGAAAATGTTACTCCTGATAGTTTATTTGAAAGCTTGGACATTACATGTAAGTAGCATAATTTTCGGTTTTTGCATTGCAATTGAGCATCAAAAGCTAGGTAAAGAAATAACTTAGAAAAGTCCAAAAATTCTGAGAAAATTTGTCCACATAGACCAATATATAAGGATCAAAAGTCATAATTATGCGTACGTCATATTACGAGCACATTAAAAGGTATAAAAATATGAAAAGTGCTCAAAACTATGTGAAAGTTTGTGCATTCCAATTGAGCATCAATAGCTAGCTGAAGAAATGACTTAGAAGAGTCCAAAAAATTTTTATTTGTACTAATGTTTGAAATTACTAAAATTTCTGGTTTTTACGAAAAAGGAACACATTAACACACTACACATTGTATAATCATTTATTTGTCACAAAATAATTTTGTTTATTTTTTTCATCTAATAGTCTGTGTATTTTCAGCTAATAATGTTTCACATTTTTAGTTTTCTGATTTTTAGGTCATATGTACAAAATAACAATCTAAATATTGCATAACAATCTAAATACAAAATAACACTATTTGGTCTGCATGCAAAGTCATTTAGCTAAATTTAAGTCATAGTGACTACTAACTAATTAATGATAATAATAACACTTGCTCTTCTAAGTTAACTATGGGCACAGACCAACTACACAAGGCTAATACTATATTTCTACACTAAGAAGACATCATTCACTAACTACATGCCAAGCACATTGCTAAAACTAAAATGACATGTCCAAAAAAATTATAGTTACACGGGGAAAAATAATTTACCTCTTCTCGAAGTCCACGAGACGATTTACAACTTTCGCAACTACAAAAACTCCTAATTGCAAACGAAAAAAACTGAGAGTTTTCCTAATTACGTAATAATCACACGGAAAAAATTTTAGTTACATTTGGACAAAAAAATTACCTCTTCTTGAAACCCACGAGACGATTTACACCTTTCGCAACTGCAAAAACTCCTAATTGCAAACGAAAAAACTGAGAGTTTGCCTAATTACTTAATAATCACATGGAAAAAATTTTAATTACAGTGGGATAAAAAAAATACCTCCTCTTGAAGCCCACGAGACGATCTATAACTTTCTCAATTGGACAAACTCCTAATTGCACACGAAATTAACTGAGCGTCGCAATTAAACCTTGAGTTTCTTCACTCCTCACTCTCTCAGACGCAGCTCACTCTCTCAGATGCAGCACTAGACGAAATGAACAACAAAGCGCAACGGAGAAATGAGAGCGATGAATTTATCGTATGCACCTCCTCTCTCCTCGTGACATAAAGTGAGACAGCGACGCGACGTAAAGAGTGCACAGTGACATAAAGCAGTGAAAGATGAGACATAAAGATGCTGTAAATAGTTCACCACTGTTCACCACTGTGTGCTTTCGGTTTCGCATGTGAACTCGTTTTCATTTGCATGCATGCATGAAATCTTTGCATGCAGACGCACAGGCGAGAGACGCCAAAAATTAGGAGCTCGCGGGGGAACAGTGGGTGGTGCGCCCGGGGGCCGCACCACCGGGCGTGAACAGTGGGTGGTGCGCCCCCCGGCCGCACCACCAAGTCATGCTACAGTCGGTGGTGCGGACCCCGGGCGCACCACCCAGGTGATGCGGCCCCCGGGCGCACCACCCAGGTGATGCGGCCCCCGGGCGCACCACCGGCCACGTGTTGACCTCGCGTTGTTCCGCGGTCGGGAAGGGGATTAGTTTTGGAATTCTGATAATGTAGGGGCTATTTCTGGAATTTCGGGGAATACACAAGCTATATGTGTCCAAAACTCCTGCGCCGCTACATTATTATCTGTCAACTCAACAAAATCTGAGATGCCTTACTTACTCCCATTTCTCCATACTTAATTTTAGCACCATGATCCCCGCTGCCATCACAAATCCTCCCATGTGATTGGTTCGCCTTGCACTGCGCCGCGACATTAACAAAAGTCTTGTGTTCAAGACCGTCAAAAATAAATAAAACTTATATTTATGAACAGAAAGAAAAAACGTATATTTATTATCTGTCAAACTCAACAAAATGTAGATGGCTTACTCCCATTTCTCCATAATTTTGACACCATGATCCCCGCTGCCATCAGAAATAATGCCATGTGATTGGTACGCCATGTACTGCGCCGCTACATTATTATCTGTCATCTGACTCTTCTTATCATTTGCTTAACAGATCCTCATCACTGACGAAGCGGGTCAGGTAACTTCCGTCCTGTCAAACACAAGCCACCACCAAAAAAAAAAAAACAGGCTGCCACGTAAGAAGTGACGCAACCAAACAATCGATGGTAGCTAAAACGCAAGAATTTGACGTATCAGGCATACGCCTGCCAATGCGTTACTAACGCTGAAAGATTGCGTTATAGCTAAATACCGAATCTATTTCTAAGAGGTCTTAACTATAAGTAGACAAGCTTATGTACATGGATTATGATAAAAAAATAATAAAGACTATGTTCCTGATTGTTTCCTGGTGATTATTCTCTCTTAATTGTTCTCTGGTGATTATTTCCTGGTGATTATTCTCTAGTGTTCTTATTGATTGATTGCATGGATTTGTATTGCCGTTCGATTATTTCTTAACACGTTATTAGTACGAATCACGCTACAAGGTGCAAAGGATGCAAATCATGAATCAATCTATTATGCATTGCAATTTATATTTCAATTTAGATTGATACTATATTCATTTCCAATGCCATGATTAGATCGATCATATTTTAGTTGTCTTAGTCATAGATTGATCTATAATTTGTATACAAGATTATTCAACTCTCTAATCCAGTAAATTATATATCTAGAATCTAGATGGGTTCGCCAAAAATAGATTAAAATTAGGATTCATTTGATTTGCAATGGATTAGAATCATGCACATGTGCACTGTGATTGGGGGAAGGCGCCACCGCTCCTCGCCATGGCTGCCACCACCACCAACGCACCCGAAGCCCGGCTACCTCTATGTGCCTGCACATTAAGCCATCGTTGCCCTAGTCGCTGCCTACGCCCATAGCCACCTAAAGTCGCCTCTGTGCGTGCCATCGCTGGGCCTCCCCCCAACCGGTGCCATTGCATCCGCAACCGAAGTTGCCCGCCCTCGTGCTGCCTAAAGCCGCCCTTGGCACTACCACCTGGAGCCCCTCTCGGCGTCATTGCCTGAAGCCATGCCCGGCCGCCTGTGCCCAAGCCGCACCCGACCGCCTCCATCGAAGCCACCAAAATTGCCGCTCGATGGCCGCCCAAAGCTGGCCCACCGCCGCTTGGTTTTCCCCTCACTGGTGATGCCAGTCGGAGCCATCATAGCCACTCGATTGGCCTGCAGCCGCTCAGTCTTCTCCCCGTCGGGAGCTGCTGACGCCGCCGCATCCAAGGCCATCGCTACCACCCAAAGTCGCCACGGCCATAGAGACCATGCAGGCTGCCCGACCGTCCGCCAGCTATCGCTCCTGCATCGGTTGCTCGAAGTCGGCTGCCGCCCCTGTACCCATGCTCAAGGATGTCCGCCAGGAGCCAGCCACCGCCCCACATACCCCACGTTTGAGGATGCCCCTCTAGAGCTAGCTGTCACCCCCATACCCCGCACTCGAGGACGCCCACCTGAGGCCGGCCACCACCTCCACACTCTGGCGCTTGAAGCCGTCGCTGGCAGCCACCGCCCACACACTTCACTCGAAGCCACCGTCGCTTGATCCCGCACTCGAAGCCTCCACTGACTCCAGGCTCGAGGCCACTGGCTGTCGCCCCTTCACCTTCAACTAAAGCCACAGCTACCGCCGCTCGCTCACACCCGAGAGCGCCGTCGCCAAATGACCCGGTAGCTAGGGTTTTCTTTTAACCCTAGTCACCGGCCTTTTTGGGCCGATGGGCTTATGGGCTAGCAGGCTCAAAGCGGACCAACAACGTAGAGAAAAAGGGGGCGGGGGCTGACAGAAAAAAGGAAAGGCGAAAGAAAGAAAACCACAAAAAAAGATTGGAAAAGAAAAAGAAGAAGAAATCTGATTGGCCCTTTTTTTCTTATTTAGCCACTAGAGTTTAGTAAAATTAGAAAGATTTGCTGATAATGTGGTAATATTATAAATTTTGACCCTAAAGTTTGTCGAAATAACAAATAAGTCCATAAGACTAAATTTCTCACTAAGTAAATTATTTTTACATTATGAGCTTCATTATACTCCTTTTAGGTCTTTGGTATTATTATGTGTTTGCTAGATTTATTTTCTTTATTATATTATTTGTGCTTATTAGTAATTCCAAAATTTGCTTAGTAATTAGTAGAAATTCATTAAAGATTACAAGAAAATTCTAGAAAATCCTAACAATATGGTTTTGAGATATATGAGCTTCTGTAAATTTGTGGAACTTTAGACTTAGTACACCTTGGAATCATCATATTTCTTTTATAGTTTATTTCCTAGCATTGTATGTTTTGGGATTTATTTAATGGGTTAGTAATTCAGAAAATCCCAAAGGTTGCTAGGAAAAATTTAGGAAATGGTAAATTATCTACTGAATAGATAAAAGTAAATCTTGCTCATAAAAAGTGCCTCTTATCTTTTGCTTTAGGCTGAAATTCTACATTAGATAATTATTTTTCAGATGCCATAAATATATTTGGTCTAAACTATTCTGCTAAAGCGTTACCCCTACTTAACAATTGCTTAATAGAACACATTGCCAGTAGCATATCTTACCTATATTAGAATAATTAATCATGCATGAAATAACATTTGTAAATATTATCCTTGACATTTGAAAGGAATGAAATGCCTCAGTTCACTAGTTCTATGTGCATTAATGTCCAGATGGTAATAGAAAAATAGTCTTTCTTGAAGACACAAGAAATCTAATCAGATGTTAAATTTTAGAAGGATCACCTCTAAAACACTATGAATCTCAAATAAGTATAGAATAATTTACACTGAAGGACTTGAAGTCTATATATAACTCCATCTTCCATATTACAAAGTATATGTCGGCTTCACGCCAATAAAAGTTTACTCTTGAAGTAGTATAATAGCAATTTATTGCTAAAACTCTGAGTTAATTTAAAGCAAATACTAGAAGCAGGAGCTCTCACTCAGAATTTTACAGTTGATGCGAACAGGGGGATGAATTTGGACATATGAGGAATATTGAAACCTTCGAGACATAAGAGTCATGTCAAGTACAGTGCATATCTTAGGTCAAATCCAAAAGAAAATAAACTTGAAGCTATAAATAATATAGTTTATTTGAGAGATGATTGAAACAACTATCCACACTGTTGGTGAACAAAAATTATTGCAACTTTCAAAGGGTAATTGATTTATCCCTAGTAATATGTTAGCCACCGGCATGCGACCACATACATGAGAATTACATGGTAGCATGAAGCTGCCGCACATATGCCATTGGAAGATATAGCCATTTGCCTCAAGAAAATATAACTCTTAAAATACTGGATGACTTATTGGATTTTAATGATCCCGAATGATATATATACTTATTTGGTATCATAAATTTGAAGGATCGGAAATGGCAACAGAGGGGGGTGAATGGTGCCTTTTAATAAATTACCCCGAGTATTAGCACACAAATCTTACACACTAAAATCTTTCTCCGATAGCTAAGGAAGCTATGAAGAAAGGACAATAGCTGAACAGAAACTAAAAATTAACCAAAGACACTCCAGGAGGAAGCAAAACCAAACTGACTAGATAGGACGGCTATACTGCCAAACACAGATTGAAGGCTGCCGAAAACAAGAAATATTATGATCTGGAACCTGTCCTCAGTGCAAACTCCAACCTGGTAATTTGACTAAGCCTAACAAAGGTTTCATAAGAGAACAATTGACTGCACATCAAAACAGAAGGTGCCCTGAACTGTTGGCTGAAAGCACCCAAAAAGGAATTCTAGAAGCAGTCAAAAGCTAAAGAAGCATTTCAGAAAAGATGGTCTGCTTGCTGCCGAACAGGTAAGTCTCCTCTCTGGACGAATACTTGCACCAATAGCTGGTCAGCAAGTACTACCTAGGAGACTAGGGGCTGGGGCATGAAACAGAAAATGGCAGGCTGCAGTTCTGCACTTTGGTTCTCTATGCACCGAACCAAAAGACCCAGCAGTGCAGCAAGCAGCAAAGCATTAGCAGGACTCCTGAAAAGTAGACTGCAGACAGCTGACAAAAAGTACTACTTGTAGAACCGAAACACGCAGCAGCTGCTGCTGCCGAGAACAACAGCAAGCAAAAACTGAACACAAGAACTCCTGGCAGCCGAACCAGCAAGAAACACAAGACTATAATCAACACCAAGAAAATTGTTGCTTGCTGCCGAAAAAAGAACCGAGAGAAGTAAACAAGAAACTGAAGTCTTGCTGCAGCCGAAAATAAGCAAAACAGAAACCAAGAACGAGAACTGAGAGAGAGCAGGAACTGCACAAAGTCTAAAAAGCTACCGAAAACTTTGTAGACTGGACACAGACCAAAGGAAGCATTGCAGGCTGGTGTGGCTGCCAAAACACTGAAATGGTATTGCTAGACTGCTAACAGCCGAACCAAAAGATGAGAACCAAAACAGTGAATACTTCATGAACCCTGAAAGCTGTCCAAAGACCGAAACTAGCATGGTCGGTTGGCTATGCATGCCACGTCCATCCTTGGCGAATGGGTGTTGTATGGCTATCAAGGCATATGGTCGACAATCACTGCTGCTGCTGAAGCACAACCGAGGAAAAAAAACAAAAGATACAAACTGCTACTATTGCAAAAAGAACCGAAACTACACTCCTGTTGCAACCGAAAAACAGCAGAGCTAATACCAGGCAAAAGATTGATTTGCTGTTCTTTACAGATCAAATACTACAAAATAAATTGCAGCACCAACTCAGAAAAAGGAAACTCAAGTAGGGAGACTAATCTCTAAAAGATATACTAAAGTAAGGAGGAACATAATCATTAGGGTATTTTGGGGCTGCAAGAATAAACTGAAAGGAGTTACTAGTAGCAACCAAACCCTACTACAGAACAAGAACCTGAAAGAAACTACTCAACCTAAAAAAATTTAGTATATCTACTCTTGGGATAAACTGATCACTTGATCTTGAGGCCAACTCCCATCACCGAGCAAGAACAAAACTAGCAACTATTAAACAGGAAAACAACTTAAGAAGGAACAACAAGAAATAACACGAGATATAACACAAGAAATTTTATATTGAGACGAAGAGCGATGAATGATTATAACATATGAATGTTTACATCAACTCTTCCATGTCTCACTCAAGAACACGCACATGGGGAGAATAGAACCCTAAATCTTGCATACAAAATTTCTCTCCCAAGAGCACAAGCATTAGGAAACCCTAATACTCATACCCATTTCTCTTTCTCTCTCTCTCTCTCAAGTGCACTTCTCCCACTAGAGAGCACCTCTATTTATAGCCTCTACTAATGGGTTTACAAGCACTTTACCCATTAGGTCACACCAACTCTCCACTAATGGGTTTACACACAATTTTACCCATTAGGTCACAGTACGTCTCCACTAATGGGTTTACACATCATTTTACCCATAGGTCACAACAATTCTCCACTAATGGATCATTCCTTATCCAAATCTGTTTCCTTTTGTGCATCCCTGCGCATTTACTAAAATGCCCCTCCTGCACCTTCTTGTAAGCTTCCTCATTTCTTGCCGCGCACGCCTCGCAACCACTTGGAGTCCTTGCCGTCTTCGACACATCCTGACCGCTCTGACCTCAGCACCGCCTGTGCCTAGTCCGGTCACCCGTGTCTCGCCACGACTCCGTCTCAAAGTCCTGCAGTCATCACCGACAAGAAAACACATTACATAGCACCGCACAAGATGATATAAATAAATATCCGCATCAGTAATTAGCATAAAAATGCTCGGAATAAACTCAGACTTTAGGACACGTGTCAATTACTCATCACACAACCGAGGTTACCTCCACATGGTCTCTCAATCTCCCCCTTAATGAGTATATTGATAAACACAGAAAAAGCATAAAGATGAGTTTGAGAGTCAAACATGGTCTAAAAGAAAATCAAGGAAATTAAGACCATATCGACAAAAAAGAAAACTGGAGCAGAAACTGAAAGAGCAAATTTTTCTGCAAAACTCCAGAAGGCTTTTTCTCCAAACTTCTCCCCTTTTTGGCAATAAATTCATCAAAATGCACGAGAGAATGAAATGACTGTGTGTTCTTTATCTTAAGCATTCGGAGCCATGAAGATTATCCTTAATGATTTTTCGAATATTACACCAAGCCATAATTCAGAAGAATGCTATCAAGATCATGATGATTTATGTATAGAAAAGTTAAACCAAAGAAGTCATAATCTATGAATTAGTTCAATTTCTTAGCATGTCAAGTCAAACATGATTATAGTCTAGCTAAAGGTATCCAAGGATGATGCAAGCCATGTCAAATACTCTAAGTGGAACCAAGAAGCTAGAACTGAGCTGATTTAGAGTGCGACTAGTTCAAGTATGACTCAATTTTTTCAGGTACTTGGTCTTTTTGTAAGTAAGCAAATTTAGCACAATTGACTTTTCTGAAGATCATTTTTGGTTTTATCTTAGCAAAGCAAGTCCTGGACTAGGAGCCATCCACAACTGCTTCCTAAGCTTCAACCATTTTCACAAAATTTTATTTTCTTAGCCATGTGCTAGATCTCAAGCCTTATGCGATCACTCCAAGCGAGAAGCTTAAGGATGTGATCTTGGTCAACCAAAACTCTCTCTGAGTTCATGCCTTAGTGCAATGGAAAGCAGTCTCATGAGAAAGAATTGGTAAGATCAGTTTTTTCGCACAAAAAAGATCTTTTTGCTTTTGCCAAATTTAGTGCTAGACCAAGGAGTTAAAGGAAATTCATGCTTCATAAAGGAACTAGCATAGCTCACTCTAAAACTCAATAAAGATTCAAGACTCAACTCAACCTATTTGACATGGCACGAATCATAAAAGGAGAACTAAAGATAGACTATTCTCAAGAGCTAACCATGACAAGATTTAATTCAAGTTAAGCATTTTTAATTAACTTATCATGGCAAAGACTAGACTACACATATAAAGTCATGATAATTCTAGCAATTTAACACAAATCATGGCAAGATGTAATGCATTGTAAACAGATCATAATTGGATAATAATCAAGGCTCCATGTAGTTATATTACAATGCAAACTGAAATGCAATAAAATCCAGCTCCCCCTCAATATGAGATGCACTTTTAGTTCAGGTTGAGTTATGTCAAAATTAATATCTAGAAACTCCCAAATGAACTCCCCTTGAACCAAAGCAATAAAACGAGAGGCTAGCAAATAAATCAGAAAGGCAGTCCTATAAACAAGATATAGAGGATACTATAGCTAAGACTGGCTTTCATCTACCCCATGAGACTCTAGGACTATCAGCTGGTCTTCTAACATACTAGGGAGTAAATACGTTCTCTGTCTACCCAAGGGTGGCCCAACCCTCGCTAGACCTATAAGAAGTGAGTGAACTCAACCTAGTGAGAAAAGAGACAGCTAATAAGCAGCATCCTAGCGTCACAAGATGAGAGGAAGGAGACTGAGCGCTAGAAAAGAAGACCACCCTAACCTATGCTAGAAGGACTAACCCCAATGCACCCCGAATGATATGCAACAGAAAAGAGTAAGAGCATAATTAATATAATAAAAGCAATAAAGCATAAAGCTCCCCATCACAACAGTCCATAAAGACAAACCACCCCAAGCTCTACCCACAGAGCTGAAAATCTAGAGCTATCCAATAGCTTGGTAAAGATATCAGCCAACTGGTGGTCACTCTCCACAAACTGGAGCACGATATCACCCTTCTCTACATGGTCTCTAAGAAAATGATATCTGATATCGATGTGTTTGGTCCGAGAGTGCTGCACTGGGTTCTTAGCAATGTTAATAGTAGAAGTGTTATCACAAAAGAGTGGAACACTATCTATAACTAACCCAAAATCCTGCAGGTCGGCCATCCAGTACACCGGCTGCAAAGAATCGGCGGCGACAACGTACTCGGCCTCTGCGGTGGACTGTGCAACACCGGACTGCTTCCTAGCAGACCAAGAAACAAGAGAAGTGCCAATGAATTGGTAGGTGCTGGAAGTGCTCTTCCTGTCTATCCTACAGCCAGCAAAGTCTGCATCAGAGTAGGCTCTAAGGGAAAGACAAGAAGAAGAAGAGTACCAGATACCATAGTCTATGGTAGCTCAAAGGTACCAAAAAATGCGTTTCACCGCCTAGCGGTGAGATACGCGAGGTGAAGCCTAAAATCAAGCACACAGACACATAGAGAAGTGTATGTCCGGTCTCGAGGCAGTGAGGTACAAGAGGAAACCGATCATACTTCTGAACTCCTTCTGATCAACTGGCTCGCCATCCTCATTTGGATCAAGAGAAGTCGTTGACGCCATCGGAGTTGACACCGGCTTGCTATCACTCATGTCAAAACGCTTCAGGAGGTCTCGAATGTACTTGCCCTGATGTAAGAAGGTACCCTCCCGAGTCTGCTTGATCTGGAAGCCAAGAAAGAAGCTCAACTCGCCCATCATGCTCATCTCAAACTCTGAGCTCATGACAGCAGAGAACTGGGAAACAAGAGTATGAGAGGAGCCACCAAAGATGATGTCATCCACATAAATCTGAACGAGTAGAAGGTCATTGCCATGCCTACGAATGAACAAGGTCTTATCTACCTTACCCATATCAAAACCATGACTTAACAAGTAGGACTTAAGCCTCTCATACCAAGCTCTAGGAGCTTGCTTAAGTCCATACAAAGCTTTAGAAAGCTTGAAGACATGGTTCGGGTATTTGGGGTTTTCGAAACCAGGAGGCTGTCGGACGTAGACCTCTTCCTTAATAAAGCCATTGAGAAAGGCACTCTTAACGTCCATTTGGTAAAGCTTGAAACCCTTAGAAGCTGCAAAGGCAAGCAGGATTCTAATAGCTTCAAGTCTGGCTATAGGGGCAAAGGTCTCCTCAAAATCTAGACCCTCAACCTGGGAGAACCCCTGAGCTACCAGTCTAGCTTTGTTTCGAATGACTACCCTATCTTCACTCTGCTTGTTTTTAAACACCCACTTGGTTCCAATGACATTGTGACCTCGCAGGGGCTCAACAAGCAACCAGACCTTGTTTCTCTCGAAATTCTCTAACTCTTTATGCATGGCATTGACCCAAGACTCATCGGAAAGAGCATGAGAAACATCCTTGGGCTCAAAGGAGGCAATGAAAGCAGAATGGAGACAGAATTGAGATAAGCCAGATTTTGAGCGGGTAACACGCTCGAAAAGGTCTCCAATAATCTGCTCTGAAGGATGAGCTTTTTGGATATGTCTAGTAGGTCCAGGACGAGATGAAGAAGTGGCCTCTACCTTGTGAGCTGACGAGGTAGGAACAGAGCCACTAGCTCCAGAAGAAGTAGAAGGCATAGGCTGATCGCCTCGAGGGGCGGTAGAGGAAGGCACCTCGAGGGTTGGAAGAGGGATTGGATCGGGTAGACAATCCTCATCTCCATCGTCCTCATCATCCACGAAGATGGTCTCGGACTGCTCTAAAGAACCTGAGATATCGGGCCTAGTCCCCGGACTAGCCTCATCGAAAGTCACCTCACAGGTCTCTACCATTTTACTAGACTCGCAGTTCCAAACCCGATAAGCCCGCGAAGAAGTCGAGTAATAAAGAAAGATACCATCACAAGAACGTGACTCAAACTTGTCTAGGTTCCCGGACTTCAAAATGAAACACTTGCAACCAAACACGCGAAAATGCGAGACACTGGGCTTTCGCCCATATCTCAACTCATAAGAGTTGCGATGCAAGTGTGCCCTTAGAAAAACTCTGTTTGAAACATGGCACGCGTTGGCTATCGCCTCAGCCTAAAACTTCTTAGGTGTAGAATACTCATTAAGCATCGTCCTGGTCATCTCGACCAAGGTATGGTTCTTCCTCTCCACAACGCAATTTTGTTGAGGGACGTACGGAGAAGAGAACCGGTGCTCTACACCTGCCTCATCGCAAAACCTCTCAAAGTAGGAATTCTTGAACTACATGCCATTGTCGCTACGGATCGCTCGTAAGGCACCTGGAAGCTCAACAGAAAGCCTACTAAACAAACCTTGGAAATGGGTCAACGTCTCATCCTTCGAGGCTAAGAAAAATACATAAGAGAACCTCGAATAGTCATCGACCACGACAAGAAGCTCATACCACTTCCCTCCTGCTGACTGCACTCGAGCTGGCCCAACAATGTCCATCTGGAGCAGCTGTCCCGGTGCATCGATCATAGTAACTGTAACAGGAGGGTGAGAAGCGGCAACCATCTTGCCGTGCCGGCATGGAGCGCAAACAAGATCTTTGACCATCTTGAGTTTCGGCAGACCACGAATGAGATCCTGGCCGCTAACTCGGGTTAAATGGTCAAATCTGATATAACCAAGTCTCCTATGCCAGAAAGTCAAGTCACGGGACTCAGAACCCTAAATCTTGCATACAAAATTTCTCTCCCAAGAGCACAAGCATTAGGAAACCCTAATACTCATACCCATTTCTCTTTCTCTCTCTCTCTCAAGTGCACTTCTCCCACTAGAGAGCACCTCTATTCATAGCCTCCACTAATGGGTTTACAAGCACTTTACCCATTAGGTCATACCAACTCTCCACTAATAGGTTTACACATAATTTTACCCATTAGGTCACAATACCTCTCCACTAATGGGTTTACACATCATTTTGCCCATTAGGTCACAACAACTCTTCACTAATGGATCATTCCTTATCCAAATACACTTCCTTTTCTGCATCCCTGCGTATTTACCAAAATGCCCCTCCTGCACCTTCCTGGAAGCTTCCTCATTTTTTGCCGCGCACGCCTCGCAACCACTTCGAGTCCTCGTCGTCTTTGACACATCCCGACCGCTCTGACCTCAGCACCGCCTGTGCCTAGTCCGGTCACCCATGTCTCACCACGACTCCGTCTCAAAGTCCTGCAGTCATCACCAACAAGAAAACATATTACATAGCACCGCATAAGATGATATAAATAAATATCCGCATCAGTAATTAGCATAAAAATGCTCAGAACAAACTCAGACTTTAGGACACGTGTCAATTACTCATCACACAACCGGGGTTACCTCCACATGGTCTCTCAAAATTATAACAAGCATATAAGTTACCTCCCAATTAATCACATATATTTATGGCAAATAAATGTTCCATTTGGATGGTTAAACTAAAATTATATTCTAGCAGAATATATTATATTCCATGCAGATTAATCGATGGTTATGTTTTATGTGGCAGTGTTATATTTATGCTCTTGAGAGCATCATGTAAATGTATATTATACTACCAAAACATAATATTTTTGACCAAGTCAAAACATATTACATTAACATAAAACTTAAATTTTGAGTTATCCAAATTTTAATACATAGTATAAGTAATTGAATCATAATATTGGACAATATATAAGAAACTAGAATATTTCTGTTGTCACAGATTAATGGCCCACTAGATATTTTGGATAATCTACTAGTAGCAGAGATATGCAGCTTTCATACCACTACATTAAGAAAAAGAACCCCCAATAAAGGATTAGTGCGTATTAGAAGAACCAATCATTTCTCATATAATATCACCACTATAGCATACACCATTTTGGTCCACCACCAGTAGCTAAGATCAGATTGAATATGAAATCCCATCTATCATGTGTCCATACTAAGGAGATTTTGAAATATGCTATTAAGTAAGATCAAATCTCAGCATTAGGGAGAGAGAAATACCCAAAATCTTTGAATGCTATGATATTTTCCTAGAGAAAAATCTTTAATATAAGGTTCACACACTAACCAAACTAAATTTAAGTTTAGTTAGTACTCTTGTACGCTAAAAGCAAGGAAACTGCCAGATTTCTTTTTTCATTATATGGAGGATTTATATAGTATTTACTTGAAGTAAATGTACCGCTAAGTTTGGAATACCCCAGGTTGAATAGTACATCCATCTTTGTGAAGTTAACTTATTGGCTATTGATCTAAAATCTACGGGGACGCCTGTGGATTTAAGATCTAGTGACACTAGTCAAAATAATCGTTGAATATTCCTTAAATACTCTGGAAGAGAACTCACTTTGAAGGCAAAATACCTCATGAAGAGGTTTATCATAAGATGAAAAGCTTAGTAAGTAGATGTGCACATATTACAATATTGAGAAGACAGAAACACCAATAAGCTTTCGTTTAGGAAATGACGAAGATTTGGTCAACACTACAAGATAATCAAATATGAGGATATTTGGAGAAAAGTTATCATCAACCAGTACTTGAAGTGTTCATATCAGAGAAAAATAAAAGAAAACAATTAAGGTCGAACCATAATCGCAAATGAAAGTCTTGGAACATGTTAGTTCAAACTTGATGAGTCATTATGAAATAATGAAGTGATGGTTCAAGGATCCCTGTAGATATTGATATTCTTCTGTTATAAATGAAATAATATTCCATTATATAATAACTTTGGCAGATAACATAAATGATATATGCAGTTATCGAATTCTAAAAATTCTTAATGAGATCTCTGAAGGGACTCAAAGCTCGATCCTTGAACGACTCAGTGTTTCAATAAGAAAGTAAATTGTAACATGTATATATGTATATAAAACTCATACCTAATAAACTCTTACTCAAAGAAAGAGTATCTCTTAGAAGAGAGAACATCTCCCTGAAGAGAAATTAATTCACCAGTTGATAAAAAATACACCAACAATTATATGATCCCTAGAAGTGGATAAGGACCCATTCAAAACCCAAGGGGATGGAATGAGGAAACTAAAAACCAGAAGTGTGCCACATAAGTATATATGAAGTGCATCCCCTGCCAGAAACTGATGGAGTGGTAATTTCCTTTATTACCATGAAAGTATCATATACATTGGTGGTAACAGAAAATTTATTAATCCCCTAAGTGCCAAAATTAAGACTAGTTATATTGACTTTGTGGTGGTATGACCATGCTTTTAGTTCTGTAGAATAGACTTTTGGTCGTATAATACTACTCAGAGATGGTTGCTAAATATTAAGATCCTGAAAGGTTTGATTAGTCATATCTAGAAGAAATGTGACATTACAATTGATTACCCACATATCTTGATTAGTATAAACTTTGCTTGTGTTGCACATATAGATAAGTGGTATTTTGAAAAGTGGTATCAGGATATTGCTCCCAAATTGTTTTATTGTCTCTTTATGTAGATGAATAGTGAGACAAATATATATAAGACTATACATTGTGGTAATCTAGTAGATGTACTCGCAATATACTAGGCTATATTCATTTCTTAAAATGTATTAAATGCATTGGAATAATAAGACTTCATCGAAAGTGGTTTTCGGGAGGAGCATATGCTAAACATTTATAGTTATGCACGAGATTTAGAAACTCTTAACTTGGTCTAACCTAGAAGGATGCACGAGATTTAGAAAATATTGACTTAGTCTAACCTAGAAGGTATTAACTTGGTAATCACTACCTTGAAGGTTTTCACCATCTATCAGTAAAGTCCAATTGATGGACATGATAAAGGTTTTATCAAGACTCGAATATGCAAATCCGAACTCTCTGTATATACTGCAATAGTTCAGGATCATGCTAGTGCACACACTGTAAACATAGATGAAATATCGACCATATACACGATTAATAAAAGAAAAGACTCAAATTTTAATAATTATCAGAGTACGACCTTATGACCAAACTTACAATTAATTAGCCTAAAGGGCTTTAAAAAACTAGCAACGGAAAATGAGATTAAACATAGTAGCCATTCGAGATGCCCACAGGTAATCAACTAAAAAGCTAAGTTATAATCCGTGAAGTCGTCGAAGTATCCACCTTCTGGTGCCTCCTGCTGATATGGCTCTTCTTCTTCAACTGATCAACAGTAGGTATAAAACCATGAGTACATAAGTACTCAGTAAGCTGTTTGTAACAAAGATGTAATATAATATGCAAAGCTTACCAATGGATAGCTAAAATGTTATTTTATAGAAAGTAATAATTTAAATTAAATACAATAAATAGATTAAAAGTGAACTTTAAGGAAAATGATAATAAATAGCTAATTTAAAGGAATTGAACAAACCGCTTGTGAACTAACCATTCACGAATTTAATCACTAGTAAACTAACCCATTCACTTTTTAAAGTTATCCAACCAAGTTTTATGAAATATCTACTCTTCGTGTGAAATTATCGAGCATTATCTATAACCAGGGATGTGACTATTCGAATAGTTTTACACTTTACAAGGTTGTACAACTTTACCCACATGATGTGATCATCATTATGTTGAAAAAAATCATAACAAGGCCTTTATAATACTCAATCTTAACTTAATTTCATCCACTAGAGTTTTGCATCACACCCCCTTGTATCTCATGGAAATCAGCATCCATGTTCATTACAATAGCGAGATTGAAATTTAAATATTACAAATTAATCAGCTAAGTCTATCACGTACTAAACATATGATTACAATGGCGCACAAAGTTAAGTCCGTAAACATTACTCAGGCAAAACATCCACATCCCCTCAAAGTGAATCCACAATTCTCCCTTTATTGCACGATCACTCGTCCAAGTAAAAACCAATTTTGTATAACCACCACCAATGACAAACCAATGTCATGGCAATCAAATTTTATAACTGTGGCACTAACAATGATTCAATATCTCATTAAATTAAACTAATTAATTGGTCACATGTGATGATAAGCCCAACATAACTATAAGTATGGCTAAGCATATTAATCGTATAACTCATGTGATATCTAGCATTACAACACTAAATAATTTTACATCCTATGGTGACAATGGTATCATGGCATTCAAATTATCAAGGTGGAATTAATCAAATTGGACAATAACTACCAGGTACAAGGATTTGTAATAAAATAGCAATACATGATAATTAAACAAAATAATAAATAAATCAATTTAAAAACTAGGTTCAACATGATCAAAGAACATGACTTGCCTTGACCTTATCAGTTAATTGCTCTTTATCTTCAAATCTTACTTTAGCTCCATCGAGAAAATGATCTAACGAGGGAAAAGGTAAAACAAAGAACAAAATAAACTCAAATAAAATTCAAATGACCTCCAAAAACTTGAAAACTAGAAGCAAAAGATAGAACTCAATTTTAGATGAATTTAGGAAAAAGAATGGGGTCAATCAAAGCTAGGACAAAGGAGAACTGATCTTGAAATTTTTAATCTAAAAAAATACTAAAAATTAGAAAAGGTTAATGTGATGTGGACTCGGTGCATGAAATAATAGGTATACGGTGGACTTGGCTCATGGAACAGTGCACTGTATATGGCTGAGGTGACGTGGTAGCTGACATGGTAGCTAGGGCTGATGTGGCATCCGTCATGGACTGCATGTGGTTGATAGTTGGCTATTAGGGCTGACGTGGCCTTACATGTAGTGCTGATGTGTCATGCTGATGTGGCACTAGGATGGCTCAGTTTTGCTTACGTGGCACCCACGTGGATGACACCTGGCAAACACATCGGATCTAGGGCTGAGGTGACAGCTGGCATGGCGATGACTCTGCTAGGGCTAACTCAACTGGTTTACGGGATCACTGAACAGTGTTCACTGTCGGGTGGGCCCCAACTGCCATAGAATCGGCGCATGGTAGATTGGCTTCACGAAAATCCGAAAGGACGCAGCCGGCATGGTTATGGCTAGAGTTGGTGCTGATGTCAATGGGCACACGAATTGAGGTAGCTCTTAAGTGGGCGGCGGCAACAAATGCGTGGAGCGGCGCGACGGGGTTCGGCAAGCAAGGTAGGATGGCGGACAAGCTTGACAAGGTTAGCGACGGAGCTGGCCAGTGCTTGGACGGCAACTATACATACCAGCGGTGAGGACGACTCAATGATGACGGCAATAGCACACAGCAGGGAAGATGATGATGACTTCGTCGATGAAGATAGCGATTGCTAGCGCGAAGGATGAAGACGACAACGACAATGGAAAGAGTGGATGATGACGGCGATAGCAACGAGCTCGACGGTAGCGCACGGGCGAGAAACGAGGGTGAGTGGTGACAGGTGCAAAACACAAGGGGCGGCGTGGCTATATATGCACAAACATTGAGGGACCGTGTCATGCACAGCACAGACACCGAGACGGAGTCCCGATCGGGAATGAAGATGAATAGTGCATGAGCTTGCTAATGGGTGACATGTGGCATATCAAGGATCGGACGATCGATGGAGAATGCATAGATGAACATTGTGGAGACACACGGACGGCTGACGCGAGGCCTTGAGAAGATCGGACGACTCCGATGAGGCATGCAGGTGAACGGCCGGTGGATGGCCAACACATGTCAGGTGGAAGATCAAACAGTTGAGGGTTAATGTAACACCCCAGGACCCACATTACCCTGGGATGCCACTAAACCTCTCTACAGCTAGCCAATTTACAAGATAACATAAACTGGCAATAATTTCTAAATCATGATAAGCTACCCGGAAGCATACTAAAACAAAGGTATTGGAACACTATTAGTTAAAAAATAACCGCTAATAATTTTAACCAATTAAAGCAAACCACAACCATAGATTATTAATTAAAATGATCAACAATGAGAGATAAAAAAGAATAACTAGAGACTGCACTAATTTATTACAGTATGAAACATGATATAGTATGTGACAGTGATGTGCTACTCTACCCTTCGCATGCATACTTGAGAATCACCTGGAAGGGAGGAAAACAAGAGTGAGATAAAAATCTTAGCAAGCAAACTGTTTAACAAACTAATTAAACTACAATAGTTTAATTATCAACATTAATTTCCCATAATAACCATATTTATATCCTCACCCACTACCACTACGAAGACAATAAAGCATTAACATGTTTTACGTCACTAACTTTATTATTTCTCACATTCGCAACTACTATCAACAATTACCACAAGAGAAAAGAATCTCATGCCACAAACAAAACCCATTACCTCATGCCACAACTACATCCCCTACCATACCACAAGGGGGTGAACCCCCATTCTACAACCACAGCCACGTTCCTCATACCACTAGTGACTTTTATGAGCCAATTCCACATAAAGTTAAGAGATTGCATTTGTTTACAAATCAATTCAACCACGATACATTGCATAAGTATGCAAATGATCTTTCCACAATGTAATGCATATGAATACGTATGATCCACTTCAACCACGATACATTCCATAAGTATACAAATGATCTATCCATAATGTAATGCATATAATCCACTGCACCCTTACCTAAAAGGTAGGAGTGTGCATCGTACTACGGCAATGTACGATGTTGTACTGGTACAGTCGCGGCTATAAGCGGTGACATCCACAATGCAAATGTCATGACATGTTATTAATGATATGATGATAATAAACCACAAGAATTTAACCACAAAGATCAACAACATAAACAGCATGAATACTTCCTCATAATTCATATGCGATTCAATAAGGACAATACTAATGTGTCATAAGATCACTACCACATAACCCACATTCGATTCACCAAGATCAAAATCAATCGATCTATAGAGAATTCTACCACATAGACCACAATATATTTATCAAGAATACTACCACCACAACCACAAATATTCACTAAGCATACTACCACCTAAACCACAATATGTTTATAAATAAGATCACCGCACAACTATATTGGTTTCATCAAGAACAATTCCACATACTCACAATTAGACCATCAAGATCATGAGCAATTGAATTCTTAAAATACTACCACATGGAGCACATTAAGGAAGCATGTACCACGACATAGCACCTCAAATTAAAGAATTAATTAATGTGAATGTAGAATGATTAATGAGTTAAACAGTAGCACAACCGCTACGTTTACTTGCCTCTACCGTTGAAACGAAGCAAATCACGCACGTTCAAGAGCAAAACCACATGTTCAAAAGTACTTCTCAGCACAATACCACGGCAAAGAAATCGCGTCTTAAGAAGTAAAGATGTCGCTAATCCCCAAAACCCCACAACATCCCTCTCCGCATAACGGTTCCACACTCTGCCCATTGTAGCAACGCTGCTTAACCTTTTTATATCTTTAAAACTATTAAACTAATTACAGTAAAAGATATATATCTGAAATCTACACTTTAATACCTTCACTTTTTAAGTAAATCACTTATTTTTAATTCATCACTAACAAGGTGTAATTTATCACGCAAAACAGAGAACCTTCTCTATTTTGACAATCCGGGAAGCCAGATTCTAACGCATCCCAACCACAGTGTAAGGCTCTAAAAATTATGATTTCTATATAGTAGTTAGATTACTGATTTTCCTATATTTTTCTCAATTGTGACCAAAAACATAAAAATCATCTACTTTCCTAAATCACACCAACAAAGAATCTGCCTGACCTACACCCCTGATAGACAGCGAGGTTCCCGACCCTGCTACGCCCAAATCCCGCGGCCAAAAATTCTGAAAAAATACAGTAGATGCGTCTCGTCGTCTTCTACATTTTCCTTTTGAGCAGACCTGTAGGAAAAATCGTTTCATAGGTCTAAACTGCGCAAACAGTAATGCTACGCGAATTGATCTACAGGCAGACAACAGGAACTCCCTAATCGGATAATCTAATTGCTAATCCCCACCAATTCTTAGGCTAAGAACCCTAATTACAGCAAAATCAGAGGGATTTAGGATGAGGGAGAGTTACCTAGGGGATCACCCCTCTTCTTTCCTCCTCTTCTTCTTCCCTTCCTTCCCTTCCTTCTCTTCTCCTTCCTCTTCCTTGCTTTCTCCTTTGCATCAAACAGCAGGGCAACAGCCAAGGGAGAAGGTGCAGGCACAGGGGAGGGGAGGCGTGGCGGCCATGAGGGGGAAAAAGGGGGAGGGGCCAAGGGATGGGGTTTTTAAAGGGGGTGCTAGGGTTTGAGAGGGAGTACGGACCCCCCCTTTAGGCTGGCTGGCCCACCCCTCCGGATAGCCCAAAACCTCTAAATTGATTATCTTGATTTATTTTTTTAATTTTGGATAATTCTGTAATTTAATTTTCACCTCCCGCTATTCACCAAAAAAATCGGGAAACTCCGCGATTCTGTCATTCAATTTTAAAACCTACGCTGAAATGACAATCAGGATATTACATTCTCCCTACCTAAAAAAAAGATTCGTACTCGAATCTAACTCCTCAACCCACGAGACAAAAGAACAATCTAAGAAAAACAACCAAAGGATAACACATCCTAAGGATAGAATATCCCAAGTGAACAACAACTACGGGTTCTCGCCCGTCTCAAAAGACTTGGGTTCTTCTTCTACATTTGATCTTCAAGCTCCCACGTCACCTCCCGCTCAGACTGATTCGTCAAGAGGGCCTCTACATACCCGGTGGCCCTTTTCTTCAAGACCCATTCAGGTGAGTCCACAATACACACTGGTCGACATTGAACGTTTGCATAATTGTAACATCCTGATTTTTGAGAATTTTTAAAACCTGGAATTTAAAATTTTATTTTTGGAATTTTTCTGAATTTAAATCAAGCTTAAATGAATTTTCAAAAATTTACAAAGATTTAGTATGATTAAAATAAACTCTAACATGAGCTAACAATATTTTATTTGTGTTCCTTGTGTCTCAAGGAATTTTCTGGTATTTTTGGTGAATTTTTGAGATTTATTTGCTATTTTCTAGAGCTCCTGGGAATTTATTTGAATTTTCCTGAAAAGAATTTCATTTTGGAAATCTCCCGGCCGCCCGATCCTCTCTCTCTCCACGCGGCAGCCATCCCCGCGCCCTCTCTCTCCCCGCACTCGCCCCGCCGCCCGATCCGCCTCCCCCTCCAGGTGGCGCGGATCCGCACTTCGCCGCCCGCGCGCCTCGCCGCTGCCTTCCGCGCTCTCCAGCTGTCGCTCATCCCCGCCGCCGCTTTGGACCGCGCGCATCTGCACCGTCCGCCTTCCCCCGCGCAACCCGCTCCCGCCCTCAGCGTCGCCCCGCGCCCGTCGTTCGATCCGATCCCCGCGCCACGTGGCGACACACGCTTGGCCGCGTCCGCACCCGTGCCGCGAAACCCTAACCCTAACCCACCACCTCGCCCCGCTCACTACCCGCCGTTGATCCGGAAACGCGACAACCATCCCGCGACCCCGCACCTGCATCCTGCCCGGACTCCCTCTCCACCGTCCGATCGGCCACGCGTCGCCTCCTCGCGTCGTCGTCCACGATCAGGACTTGTCTCCCCCGCGCCGTCTCTTTCCCGACCATCCTCGGGATGCGTGCATAAAAGCGTCGCCGCCGCCGATCCTCGCCTCCCCCCGCTGTACGCCGTCGTCTCCGCTTGCGCACCTCACCTCGCCGGCCGTTCTCCGCCATCTCCCGGAGTCCTACCGCTGGAGTCGCCCCCTCTGCCCTCGCCGGTGTTCCGCCGTCGACCCGAGCCTCCGCACTCGTCGCCTTCGTCGCGTTTGTCGTCGCCGGTGAGAACCCCGCCGCCCGCTGGACCCACCGCCCGTGCCCGCGCCCGCACCGCGTCCGCGCGACGCGCCCGGCACGCGTCGGCCATCGGCCGGCGTCTCGCCTCCGATCCGCCCAACCACAGCCGCACAATCGGATCTGAAGACAGACGGACTAGGTCGCGCCACGTGGACGCCCTCGAGCCGTCCGATCTGCCGCTGCCCGACCGTCGCGCAAACCGCCGCGTCAGCCCTAATGCCGCATCAGCACCACATGGCGATGCCACGTCAGCGCCACATCAGCCCAAACCGACACCCGGTGCCACGTGGCAGCCACGTCAGCCTGCCACGTTAGCATGACATGTGGCGGCACCAGCGCGCGCCACGTTAGCCCTACCCCACTCCGCTCGCGCGCACTGTTACGTGGACCGAATCCACCATGGGCTAGGTCTACCGTGCACCCAGTTCACAGCACAATATCTTTTCCGATTTTTCCCGATTTTCCTTTAGGTTTTATCTTTCGAGAGCCCGTTCTCCTCCGTCCTAGCTCCGATTGACCCCGTTCTTTTTTCTAAATTCTTCTAAAATCGAGCTCTAGCTTTTGGTTATGGTTTCATGATTTTTGGAGTTCATTTGCTTATCATTTTATGTATTTTCTTTTTTTGATCGTTTTCCCTCTCGTTAGATTCGGATTCCGGAGGAGCAGGATCTACGCCCGAAGACCAGGAGTACCTCGCTGAGCATAACCAAGGGAAGTTGTGTCCTTTGATCATGTTGAACCCAGTTTGCAATCTATTATTTAATTATTTTATTTTAAATTACATTGCATTGCTATTTTATACAAACCCTTGTATCGGTAGTTATCATCCCAATTGATTTATCCCTCCTTGATAACTTGGAATACCTTGATGCCATTGTCACCACAGGTTGGGAAACAACTAGTGATGCTAGGTTATTCGTCACATGGGCTGGTACGATAGTCTGCTTAGCTTTGCTTATAGTTCCGAATGGGTTTATCATCACATGTAAATTATAAATTTGACTTAATGAGATATGGAACTGTGGTTGGTGCCCCGTTTACTAAAATTTGTGCCATGACGTTGGTGCGTCATCGGCGGTGGTTATACAAACTTGGCTTTGCACTCGGACGAGTGATCTGCAGTAAAGGGGGAAGTGTTGGAGCACTTCGAGGGATGTGGTAGCCTCGCCCGGGGATTGTTAAGGACTTAACTTTGTGCGCCATTGAGCTGAGCCTTACCGTGCAAACCACATGTCTAGTATGGGATGGACCTGGCTGACTAATTTGGGAGGTTTCAACTTTAATCTTGCCATTGAGATGAACATGGTTGCTGATTTCCATGTGGCGCAAGGGGGGTGTGACGCGAAACCCTAGCGGGCGGATTGAGTTGTAACTGAACTTTGTAAAGGCCTTACTGTGATTTTCTTTAACGTGAGGATTATCACATCATGTGGGTACAGTTGTGCAACCTCTGCAGAGTGTAAAACTATTCGAATAGCCGTGTCCTCGGTCATGGACAATGCTCGGTGATTTCACACGAGGGGTAGTTATTTCTGAAAACTTGTTGTTGGAAGTGGACAGGTGTTCACTGTTGGTTTAGCTTATGGATGGGAGGTCCATAAGTGGTTGGTTTAGCTTGTGGATGGGAGGTCCATAAGTGGTTTATTGTCAATTCCTTTGATTATTTATTTACTAGCCTTATTTAAAGTTCGCTTTCAATCTGTTTACTGTATTTACTTTCAACTGTCATTTATGCAAATTAACCTTTCAGCCTTCCTTTGGTAAGCCTTGCATACTGTATTGCATTCATTCGTTACAAACGACTTGCTGAGTACCAATGTACTCACTTCTTTATGCCCAATGTTGCTTAGTTGAGGAAGAGGAGTATCACCAGCAGGAGGTTCCAGAAGGAGGTTACTTCGACAACTTCGCGGATTAAGCTTCGTTCTCCACTCGATAGCGTGTGGGCTTGTCGATTGGTCACTACGCTTTATCTTGGATTTCCGCTGCTAGTTTTTGTTAAGCCCTTCGGGCTAATCTATTGTAAACTTGACCATAAGGTCGTACCTTCTGAGATTTATCGATATTTGAGCTTTTACTTTATTTTATCGTGTATATAGTTGTGATGACATCTATGTTTGACTGTGCGCACTAGTGTGATCCTGGGACTAGTGCAGAATACACAGAGAGTCCGGATTTGCATATTCGGGTCTCGACAATAACGCTCCTGCCAGCTTTGAGCGGCCAACAGGTTCTACCGTTTCGCAAAAAATTCCTTGCCACAACTATTAAACCACTATCTAATACCATCCTCCTTAAAACATTTTTCTCTATTTATTATAATCGGGATAATACATTATACCCCTTTAAAGGAATTTGACCACAGATTCCATTCACAACATTCTACTCGAAAAATAATCAAAATCTTTTACAAACAGAATCCAACTAAAAAGAAATAAAGAATTCTCAAGCGACACACTAGTAACCAACTTTTCTTCAAAGGACCACGACCAAAAACAAAGGATTCACCACAAAATTTCTTCCACTCTCCAAGTAGACAATTGGAGAAACAACACCAGATAAGCCAAGAGTGAAAATCACTCGACAGACGAAAACAATCATTTTCTTTTCCTAGCTGGAAAAGACTGCACCTCAACAAAAAATAATTCAATTTACAGATGACCTCTGCCAAAACACACAGCATAAACAAGAATCAAGCAAGCATCTCACTACTCGAAATAACAAATATTTCCCAATCTATTTCGTTTAATAATTTAACTTCCTTAAACCAAAGATTTTCAAATCATCGCCCAACACGCCCACGCATTTATCTTAAGTTGGCAACATCGACAATAAGCTCAAACTGAGTACATCATCTACACCATTGTAGATAGACTCTACTGCCCCCGCAAATTATACTCTAGCCCAGCCCTCGACCAACGGAATTATTTTGACAGATAATTCTCAATCCACCTCAATCCCTTAAGGATAACAACTCAAATTTTACACCACTCCCGCACATACTCCTTTACTGCACCTCAAAGATGCTATCCACAATCCTCACACTATTGGAATACCGTTGTGATCCGCTATTCCTACACAGAGACACTGGGCCTCTAAGGTTCTACCATAACAAAAGGTAAAGCTCAGACTTAGCTTTCAAGACTCCTACAACAACTCCTACAACAATTAACATACGCTCAATTCTTAACATCAACCAATTATTTGGCTCCAAGACAAACATTCTATTTATACCAAATCATTTCTAAGGATTATTCCACGAAAGCAATATACCATCCAATGTACCACAAACATCGTGATATTTAAAGCTTCCACAAAAACATCTACTAGACGACCACTACCCAGTTGCCATCATGCAACATAAAGGCTTCACAACCCACAACAATTATCTTGTCCTTAGAAGAAGAGGTAAGGAAAAAAATAAATTTCAGCACATAGAAAATCGCTATCATTCACAGTAGACACAAGATCAAGAGAAAAAAGAATAAATAGCAATGAGGTTAGAAAACACAAAATGAGAACACTTGCACCTCAAATACTTCTACTACACACTTTCTTTTAACAAGAAATATTTTTTATTACCGCATCCCACCAGTTCCAACAAAAGATGTTTGAAGACTACAACATAAGGTTTAGATAAAACCAATAAAAGAGTTCAACACGTAAATTGATGACCACCCCTCCGGGTAGCCCAAAACCTCTAAATTGATTACTTTAATTTATTTTTTAATTTTGGACAATTCTGCAATTTAATTTTCACCTTTCACGATTCACCGAAAAAATCGGGAAATTCCGCGATTCTGCTATTCATTTTTAAAACCTACGCTGAAACGACGATCAGGATATTACAGTTAAGCGGGCTAAATGAATAGTAATGGGCTTGGTCTATTACTGTTTTAGGATTTTCAGGGTTTTCCTATTTTAGAAATTCAAATAAAATCAAAAGAGCTCTAGGAAATAGCAAATAAATCCAAAAAATCCAAAAACAATCAAGAAAATTTATTAAGATACAAATAACCCAAATAAAATACTTTTAGCATATTTTAATGTTTATTTTATTCATATTACATCTTGTTAATTTATAAAATTCAATTTAAACTTGTATTAAATCCAAAAAAATCCAAATGGTGAATTTTTTAAAAAGCTTCAAATAAATTCTAAAAATCAGGATGTTACAGGTCTTGAAGATCATAATAAATCCTGAAGATAGTTTAGATACTGAAGATAAGCGTTGTACTCTTTTTCCTGTAGTGAGTTTTTTCTGTTGTTGATGGGGACGGGGTCCCGACCTTCCAACAGGTTCTGGATAAGTTCGATTTGGTGGAGGCGCGACACAAATCGATCCGGCTTCCGAACAACACGTCCCAAACCCCGTAATCGCAGCACCACATCTCCTCAGGTTATCAACCGTGCGCAGCCCGTTGACCTCACCAAGAAGGCTAATCCTCGCCTGCGAATCGAAGAACACAAGCAAGAACAAGGAAGAACACAATGCAATTGCAGATGTATTGATCTAGCCCTCGAAAATTGGGGTCTCACAAACCGATGAACGGCGAAACTGTTCAAGACAGAATTAATCTAAGCAAAACCCAACCCTAATGGTGGGGGTGGTGGCTGTATATAAAGGAGTGAGGGGCGTGCAAAACCCCTGGACGCGCCCTAATGGGCTCCAACATGATACAAAGCTGAACGGCCCAAAATACGGTGGCGCAGCACCCTGACAGATTCTGAATGTCCACTTGTTTGGATGATTCCCTTTGACTCAGATGGAATTTTGATATGGGACCAGAGCCATTGGAAAGGCCTCCTTCTCAGCTTTCCATACATATGTGGAACGTCCAAAACGGAGTCCGTATGCATCCTGGGCGTCCGTTTTACTGCAGGCTGGTCCTGAAGGCCGAGGCAGACGCGAACTCGAGTTGGACTGGGCCTCCGGCTTGACTTGGACATCCTTGCTGGTCTTCTCCACCTCCACACCTTTCTTCATGTACTTCATGACCCTCTCCAATGTTCCTAAGCAAGATAATATCATTAGGTAGCAATCTATTCTCAAAACTATAAAAAGGATCGCTTAAGAACGAGCTCACCTCTAGATTTAATTGTCGCATGCGAGCTCGGGTCATTGGACCTTGCATAACGGTTGGAGGATCAGCGGTTGCATCCGAAAGAGTGATGTCCTCATCATCCTCCCCCTCTTGAAGTGGAGTCGTTCTCGACTCAAACTCATCTTCTTCTCCCAAGTATAGCTTCAAATCTGCAATGTTAAAGGTGGGACTAACCCCGAGCTCGGGTGGCAACTCAAGTTTATATGCATTATCATTTATTTTCTCAATCATCTTAAAAGGACCAGCAGCTCTAGGCATCAATTTTGACTTTCTTAACTCAGGAAATCTATCCTTTCGCAAGTGCAACCAAACAAAATCACCCGATTCAAATTTAACTTCCTTTCTACCTTTACTACCAACAATCCTATATTTTTCATTCATCTTTTCAATGTTTGCCTTAGTAGTCTCATGCATCTTGACAATAAAATCAGCACGCTCCTTAGCATCATTATGAACTCTCTCACTAGTAGGTAAAGGTAAAATATCAATAGGGGCACGGGGATTGAATCCATACACTACCTGAAAAGGACTTACCTTGGTGGTGGAGTGTTCTGCTCGATTATATGCGAACTCAACATGCGGCAAACACTCTTCCCACAGCTTCAAATTGTTCTTCAAAACAGCTCTCAACATGGTAGACAATGTGCGGTTCACCACCTCGGTTTGGCCATCAGTTTGTGGGTGACATGTTGTAGAGAACAACAATTTTGTACCCAACTTGTTCCATAGAGTACGCCAAAAATGACTCAAGAACTTGGCGTCACGATCTGAAACAATAGTAGAAGGCATACCATGCAAACGAACTATCTCTTTGAAAAAGAGGTCAGTAATACGAACGGCATCATCGGTTTTATGACATGGTATAAATTGAGCCATCTTAGAAAAACGATCCACAACAACAAAAATGATATCCCTCCCCCTCTTAGTCCTGGGCAATCCTAAAATAAAGTCCATAGAAATATCTTCCCACGGAATAGAAGGAACAGGAAGAGGCATATATAAACCATGTGGATTCAAGCGAGACTTAGCTTTTTGACATGTCATGCAGCGAGCCACAAACCGCTCAACATCTCGCCTCATCTTTGGCCAAAAGAAGTGTGCGGCCAGAACGTCCTCCGTCTTTTTAGCACCAAAATGTCCCATCAAACCGCCTCCATGCGCCTCCGCAACAACAACAGATTTAACGGATCCAACTGGAATGCATAGGCGGTTAGCTCTAAACAAGAACCCATCATTGATCACGAATTTATTCCATGCTTGTCCCTCTTTACAATGCAACAACACATCATTAAAATCAGCATCAAAAGCATATTGTCCTTTAATAGTTTCAAGACCAAAAATGCGAAAATCAAGTTGAGACAACATGGTATAGCGTCGAGACAAAGCATCAAGAATCACATTATCCTTCCCTTTCTTGTGTTTAATGACATAAGGAAAAGATTCAATAAATTCAACCCACTTAGCATGTATACGATTCAAATTGGTTTGACTACGAATATGCTTAAGTGATTCATGATCGGAATGAATGACAAATTCTTTAGGCCATAAATAGTGTTGCCACGTCTCTAAAGAACGAACAAGAGCATACAATTCTTTATCATACGTGGAATAATTAAGAGTAGGACCATTCAATTTTTCACTAAAGTAGGCAACAGGTTTGCCTTCTTGCATCAAAACACCACCAATACCAATTCCGCTAGCATCACATTCCAGCTCAAAAGTCTTACCAAAATCCGGAAGTTGGAGCAATGGTGCGTGTGTAAGCTTGTCCTTCAAAAGATTAAAGGACTCCTCTTGTGATGGCCCCCAATGGAACACGACTCCCTTCTTTGTCAACTCAATCAACGGTGTCGCAATGGTGCTGAATTCCTTGATAAAGCGGCGATAAAATCCTGCAAGGCCAAGAAAACTCCGCACTTGGGAGACCGTCGTGGGCGTGGGCCAACTCCATATCGCCTCCACCTTGGCTCTATCAACCTCAATTCCCTGTGGAGTCACAACATAGCCAAGAAAAGAGACTCGATCCGTGCAAAAGGTGCACTTCTCAAGGTTACCAAACAAACGTGCATCTCTCAAAGCATTAAAAACAGCACGTAAGTGATTCAAATGTTCATCCATTGACTTGCTATAAATCAAGATATCATCAAAGTAAACGACCACAAATTTGCCAATGAAAAGACGTAAAACCTCGTTCATTAATCTCATGAAAGTGCTAGGTGCATTAGTTAACCCAAAAGGCATGACTAACCACTCATACAAGCCGAACTTAGTTTTAAAAGCAGTTTTCCATTCATCGCCAAGTTTCATTCTTATTTGGTGGTATTCACTACGCAAGTCAATCTTTGTGAAAATTATAGCACTACACAACTCATCAAGCATGTCGTCTAGCCTAGGAATAGGATGACGATACCTTATAGTAATGTTGTTAATGGCTCTACAATCTACACACATACGCCAAGAACCATCTTTTTTGGGAACCAAAAGAACAGGAACAACACAAGGACTAAGGCTCTCACGTACGTACCCACGGTCCAAAAGGTCTTGGACTTGTCGCTGAATCTCCTTAGTCTCTTCGGGATTGGTCCTGTATGCCACACGGTTTGGCAAACTCGCTCCAGGGATCAAGTCAATCTGGTGCTCAATCCCTCGAATGGGTGGAAGTCCTGGAGGTATCTCATCAGGGAAAACATCTCTAAACTCCTGCAAAAGGTTAGTGACAGGAGTAGGCAAAGTGCAAGGCATATTATCAAGAGAAAATAAAGCATCTTTGCACACGAAAGCATAGCATGTATCATTAACATCAACAATTTCAGCAAGGTCTGATTTTGTGGCAAGCATAACAGAATTTTTCAAATTGATTACTTGCTGTTTTTCAGATTTAACATGTTCCTTTGGATCATTAGCAGCAGCAGCTCTCTCCCTATCGGCCTCTATAATCTCAGCTGGGGACAAAGGCAGTAAAGTAACTTTCTTTCCCTTATGCATAAAAGTGCATTTGTTACTACTACCATGGTGTAAAGCATCATTATCAAATTCCCAAGGTCGACCCAATAAAAGAGAGCATGCTTGCATGGGAACCACATCACAATCAACATGATCAGAATAATCACCAATAGAAAAATAGACTCGGCATGTTTATGTTAACTTAGCCTTTCCAGAGTCATATAATCACTGAATATGGTATGGATGTGGATGCGGTCGCGTGGTCAAGCCAAGCTTCTTGACCAAATCAGAACTCACCAAGTTGTTGTAGCTTCCTCCATCAATGATGACACGTGCACGCCGATTCTTGATTGCGAAGAAAGTCTGAAACAAATTATGGCGTTGAAGCTTATTGGATTGTTGTACCTGTGTGCTGAGGACTCGCTGCACAATGATGCTCAGAAGCGTCATTGTGGACGCCCACCAAGGACCAAGTCGTCATCACCACCGCCATTGTCGCCCGAGGCAGCAAAGAACATCATCATCATCCTCCTCGACATCCGAAGTGCTGATGTAGCTTCCATCTTCTGTGGCGATGTATGCCCGTTGGCTAGGGCAATTCTTCTGGACATGACCAAGCCCATGGCAGCGATGGCACTAAATGTCGGAGGAGCGGCCCGTTGAAGCCACGGAAGAAGAGCTCTTGGCTGGACCTTGCGAAGGAGTTTTTGTAGAATCTACAAGGCGTGTCGTGGATGGTGGCTTCGGTGGCGCTGCTGCAAACTTGGTCGCAGGTGGTGGAGGAGAACGAAAACTCGAAGAAGACTTGGGCAGTCCCGTCGATGTAGTCGTTCGCGGCGTGTAGGAGGGTCGTCCGGTGTTTGCCTTTGCTGATTCCTTGCGCCCTGCAATTCTTTTACGCAAGCATAGCAAGTGGAACAACCGGTTGATGAGTAAATTCTTTATAATCAACAATGTCCTGAATTTCATGCGTAACCCCGTAGAAACGACAAATCTTATCCTCCGCTTCCTCAACAACCCCACAACGCACCATACCCTTTTGAAGCTCAAAGATAATAGTCCCGAATGTAACTATCACCTTGTTCTAAGCGCTGTAATTTTTTCTCAAATCACGCTTATATAAAGGAGGAACAAAACGACACGCATAGCTTCTTTTAATCGCTCCCATGTATCAAAGTTGTAAACGCATGGTACCCAGTTCATTTCACCAGATAATAGCAAAGTCCTTAAACTCACTAGTAGCTTGTCTAACTCTATGTTGTTCAGGAACCAAGTGAGAATTAAACTTCTGCTCTACCGTCATCTCCCAATCAAGATATTTTTCAGCATCATAAAGACCAGAAAAAGATGGAATGGTAAATTTGACTTTAGCAAAAGGATCGTCGTTACCATGACGGTTCTGGTTATTACCTCCCATACCATGTCGGTTTTGCTGAAGACACCGACGTAGTCGTGCATCTTGTGTCGCCCGCTGAGCAATGTTGCCATCCGCATCAGACATTGTGTCATCGTCATGACGATGGCCGTCATTGACAGGTGGCAGGCGTGTCTCCAATGTGTCTATCCGACCAGTGAGGTCAGCCATTCGCCGCTCCACCCGCTCAATGTCTTCTGTGGTGTTCAACTGGGCAATGGCGGCGATGATGGTGTCCATTCGCGCGTCGAGATCAGTGAATGAAGCATTTTGTTTGTCGAGTGCAGCTTGTAGCTGGCCGCGACTAACACACTCGTTGAAGTCGACCGGTGTCCCGTCCCCTTCGTATCTTGCCATGGTTAGTGGAAACACAGGGAAAACAAAAGATTATCCCTATCAACTACAAAGGAGGACAGTGGAAACCCGCAAAGGAAGTGGAGTGGCTTACCAAGCTCTTACAAGTGTTCTTACCATCGCAAACAGTAGGTGGTACAACCGGTGGCTGGTTCGTGATACCTCGAGAGTGTGACCCGGCGATTGCAAGGTCAAAAACTGTGTTGTCCGGAAGTATGTATATGGAGTTTGGAAGGCCAAATATGTGAGTGGAACACAAATCAATAACAGATAGTAATGCTGAATAAATGTCCAAAGCACTGGTCCTAGATGCTGGCCTAAAATGTGTCCTATAACAGGTATGATATGATGATCAAGGAATCGATCAGAATAGTAAAGCAAAGATAGCAACAAAGATGGTCAGGTAAAGACAGCACAAAACGAATGAATCTCTGTCACCTAAATTTGTGCTCTCTCTGTTTTTTTGTCTTTTTTTTCTTTTTCTTTCTTTTTCTTTTTTTTAGCCACGGAGAGCACTTTTTGTGTGTTTTTCTCTCTCCTTTTGCTTCTTTTTTTTATTTTTTTTCACAAAGCAGAGCACAGAAATAGGAACCACATAAAGTTTCACCTCAATCTGATGTAAGGTGTGGCCAACAGAAAATGATGAATGTGCTGTAAATTCGGTGACGAAAGTTCGAAGCGCGAGTACTGCACTTTGCAGGCCGAATTTGGGCAAAATAAATTCGGCAAACCCGACAAAGTGGGGGAGTATCGGATGTAAAATTTAATTTCACCCAATTTCAAAAAAAATCGCCTAATTTCGAGTCCGTATGCAAAAGTTACGGCCGTTTGAAGATGGGCCTCCGAGTTATGGTTTCGGTGGAGGCCAAAACGAGATCGGGTGGAGAAAATTGGTGGAAATTGGGGGCGGAAGCTCGGGAAAAGGGTGGGGGATGGTGGTGGGTGATCACGAGACAAAAATAGAGGGTGGGATATGGGTGGGAAAACAAAAGTCGGCTAGGGTTTGTATAAGAGGTAGCGGAAGCAAGACAACCCGAAACAAAACACGATCTAAACCAGCAACACAACTCGACTAAGGACACAAACTCAACACTACGGACTTTGAAATTAAAGTGTGCAAAAGGCTAAACGAGATCTGGGACAGGAAACAACCTATGACTACAAATTTTTTTTAGGGCTTTTTCTTGGACTCTAGGATGAAACCGAAAACAACAAAGGTAGGGTAAACTCGAACCTGAAGGAATACCTGAAGCTCTGATTACCACTTGATGGGGACGGGGTCTCGACCTTCGAACAGGTTCTGGATAAGTTCGATTTGGTGGAGGTGCGACACAAATCGATCCGGCTTCCGAACAACACGTCCCGAACCCCGCAATCGCAGCACCATGTCTCCTCAGGTTATCAACCGTGCGCAGCCGGTTGACCTCACCAAGAAGGCTAATCTCGCCGAGAATCAAGAACACAAGCAAGAACAAGGAAGAACACAACGCAATTGCGTATGTATTGATCCAAAGACTCGAAAATTGGGGTCTCACAAACCGATGAACGGCGAAACTGTTCAAGACAGAATTAATCTAAGCAAAACCCAACCCTAATGGTGGGGGTGGCGGCTGTATATAAAGGAGTGAGGGGCGTGCAAAACCCCTGGACGCGCCCTAATGGGCTCCAACATGATATAAAGCCGAACGACCCAAAATACGGTGGCGCAGCACCCTGACAGATTCTGAACGTCCATTTGTTTCGATGATTCCCGTTGACTCAGAAGGAATGTTGATATGGGACCAGAGCCATTGGAAAGGTCTCCTTCTCAACTTTCCATACATATGTGGAACGTCCAAAACGGAGTCCGTATGCATCCTGGGCGTCCGTTTTACTGCAGGTTGGTCCTGAAGGCCGAGGCAGACGCGAACTCGAGTTGGACTGGGCCTCCGGCTTGACTTGGACGTCCTTGCTGGTCTTCTCCGCCTCCACACCTTTCTCCATATACTTCATGACCCTCTCCAATGTTCCTAAGCAAGATAATATCATTAGGTAGCAATCTATTCTCAAAACTATAAAAAGGATCGCTTAAGAACGAGCTCACCTCTAGATTTAATTGTCGCATGCGAGCTCGGGTCATTGGACCTTGCATAACGGTTGGAGGATCAGCGGTTGCATCCGAAAGAGTGATGTCCTCATCAGTTGTGTTTTGTCGGACCTGGATTTTATAATTCGAAATTTTCTATGATTCCACCGTACTATTCCCTGGATTAGTAAATAGTGCTTGTAGATACATTATTGAATATAAAAGTACATATCATATGAAAGCGTAAATATATTATTATACCTATTCATGGGCCGATTAGGCTGAAATCAATGAAAAGCAGCAGCAAAAACAAAAACTTCACATAATTGGGGACCCTTAAGACATGCCTACAGATAGCCAACTAGAGTTTGCAACCTAGTTCTTGGCCTCATCATCTTCTAGTGTTGTTGACACCTTTAGGTGATCACATGGCTGGTATTTCTTCTTCTGACTGACTGAATAATTGTAATTTAGGAAGGGTGAGTAAAAAGATACTCAGCAAGCTAACACTCATAATGCAATAATCATAGATGAAGGGCTAAACAAAGAAAGCTTAAGGTTCTTTTATTTACAAAGAGCTATCATTTTCATAGATAAATATAGGAAATTCCTGTGACTTAGCATTTTTTAATAAAATAGATTTTCTAAATTATGTGAAGGTTTGCAATAATATTTCCATGTGCTAGTTTTTCAGTGTTACATTCGCTTAATTCCATCACTGGGAATGACACCTAGGGCAATACAAATTAGGACTTTATCAGCCCGCTACTTTTTATTCCACCCACAAAATTTTGGAAGTAGAACTATATTAAGTTAAGTTCCCATGTTCGTCTGAAGGATCAGAAACGGCAACAGAGGGGGGTGAATGGTGCCTTTAAAAAACTCCCTGTAGTATCCACACAAAATTCTTCTCCGATAGCAATGAAAGCTATGAAGTAAGAAACTATAAGTTTTACAGAGAAATCGCCCAAAGTATCACCTCGCAAATCTTCCTCCCCGATAGCTATAGAAACTATGAGGATAGAACTAAATAGATACTAGATGAAAGCAGAAAATGAAATAGGATCAACCTTACCAAAATAAATGAACTACTAACCAATAAGACAATCCTTAAAAAAAAACTTTGGACAAGAAACAAAAGCAAAACCAAGAAAAGAAATTCAGAAGGCAAGACTTAAAGGACTAGAAAATAAAAACAGCCAAAACTAGAAAAGGAAAATAAAACTGCAATAGCCTTGCCGAAATGAATTAAAACTAGAAAAGAAGACAGCAGACCAGAGAAGATGGACTGCACAAACAAAGAAGAAGAAATCGGAAGTCAGCAACAAAGCACTTGAAACCGAGAGAGACTAGAGCACTAGAACCTGCACTTGGCCGAAGGAAAGAGTCAAGAAATGGACTGCAAACAGCCAACAAAACAGCTTTTGCAAGAACCTGAAAAGTAGGGGCTGCAATCTGACCGAACCTGCTAAAGGAAAACAAGAAAAGTAAAGGCGTAGATCGCTATTCGGAGAGCAGGAGTGAGTCTTTGCTGCTGTCTCAAATCGAGAATCGCAGATCTAGCACCCGAAGAGAGACACAAGCTGCTGCGCCATAGCTCGCTGGGATCGCTGCCCAACAGTAGGAGAAGGCTGCAGTGCAAACCGCAGACAAAAAACAGCCAAGATTAACAAGGATTTCTTGCAGCATTAAACCGGACTGCAACCTGGCTGTTCAAACAGAAGACACAAGATATTTGCACAAGAGAACATGGACCTGCAGTCAGCCAAAAGCGACAACAAGCACATGCTTCGGTTGACTGAAAACAACAGAGCAAGAACAGCCACAGCCTGGCCGAAACTGAGCAAATAAATGAAGGTACTGCAGTCCACAAAACAGCAGCCGAAAGATCAAAGTTAGACAATAAAACTACAGCAGATTAAATCTTAAGACAAACTACTAGAAAGATGTTTGCTATTGGGAATAGGCTAGTCAAATGACTTTGAGGAAGTACCCAAATCATTGCAATGATTTAATCAACCAAAAAGACTAGAAAAACAAAATAAACATAAACTTTTGCTCTCGGGAATATGCTAGCCAAGTGGCCTTGAGATGATTCCTCGTTCAAAGCAAAAGAAATCGCAGCTAAACGATCAACGAAACAACTCTGAGACAAGAGAATAAAAACAGCAAATAAACCACTCGGACACAATAATCTTCATATTGAGATGAAGAGCGATGAATGATTATAATAGAGGAATGTTTACATCAACTCTTCCGTGTCTCACTCAAGAAAATAAACCCATATAAGGAGAGAACTACAAAAACCCTAACTCTTGCACATACACTCTCTCCAAGAGCACAAGCATTAGGAAACCCTAACACTCACACCCACTCACACCCATCTCTCTTTCTCTCTCTCTCTCAAGTGCTCAAGTGCACCTCTCCCACTAGAGAGTACCTCAATTTATAACCTCCACTAATGGGTTTACAAGCACTTTACCCATTAGGTCACACCAACTCTCCACTAATGGGTTTATACACCATTTTACCCACTAGGTCACAACAACTCTCCACTAATAGATCATTCCATAGCCAAATCCACTTCCTTTTGTGCTGCCCTGCGCATTTACCAAAATGCCACTCCTGCACCTTCCGAGAAGCTTCCTCGTTTCTTGCCGCGCACTCCTCGCAACCACTTCGAGTCCTCGCCGTCTTCAACACATCCCGACCGCTCTGACCTCAGCACCGCCTGTGCCTAGTCCGGTCACCCGTGTCTCGCCACAACTTCATCTCAAAGTCCTGCAGTCATCACCGACAAGAAAACGCATCACATAGCATCACACAAAATATTATAATTAAATCGTTAGCATCCATAAATAGCACAGAATGCCCGAAACAAACTCTAACTTTCCAGAATACGAGTTAATTACTCATCATACAACTGGGGTTACCTCCACATGGTCTCTCAATCTCCCCCTTGATGAGTATATTGACAAACACAGAAAAAGCATAAAGTTGAGTTTGAGAGTCAAACATGGTCTAAAAGAAAATTAAGGTAACTAAGACCATATCGACAAAAGAGAAAACTGGAGCAGAAACTGAAAGAGTAAATTTTTCTGCAAAGCTCCAGAAGGCTTTTTCTCCTAAATTCTCCCCTTTTTGGCAATAAAATCATCAAAATGCACGAGAGAAAATGAAACGAATTCATGTTATTTATTTGAAGCAATTGGAGCCATGAAGATTATCCATAATGATTTTTTTAAGTATTACACCAAGCCATAATTCAGAAGAATGCTATCAAGATCATGACGATTTATGTGTAAGAAAGCTAAACCAAATAAGTCATAATCTGTAAAATAGTTCAATTTTTTTTAGCATGTCAAGTTAAACATGATTTTAGTCTAGCTAGAGGTATTCAAGGATGATGCAAGCCATATCAATTAATCTAAGTGGAACCAAGAAGCTAGTATTGAGCCAATTTAGAGTGCTAAAAGTTCAAGAGTGACTCATTTGTTCAAGTACTTGGTCTTTTGTGAATAAGCAAAGATTAGCACGATTGACATTTTTCTGAAAAATATTTTTGGCTTTGTCTTAGTGAAGCAAGTCCTGGACTAGGAGTCATTCACAACTACCTCCTAAGTTTCAACCATTTTTACAAATTTCTATTTTCTTAGCCATATGCTAGATCTCAAGCCTTATGTGATCACTCCAAGCGAGAAACTTAAAATGGTGATCTTAGTCAACCAAAACTCCCCCTGAGTTCATGCCTAGTGCAATGGCAAGCAGTCTCATGAGAAAGAATTGGTGATTAGTTTTTCGCACAAAAGAGATCTTTTTGCTTTTGTTAATTTTAGTGGAAGTACAAGACTTAACTCATGTTTCACAGAAGAACTAGTATAGCTCAATCTAAAGCTCAATAAAGATTCAAGACACAACTCAGCCTATTTGACATGGCGTGAATCATAAAGGATAACTAAAGACAGACTAGTCTCAAAAGCGACCATGACATGAATTAATTCAAGTTGTCCAGTTTTTAATCAACTAATCATGGCAAAGACTAGACTACACATATAAAGTCATGATAAATCTAGCAATTAAGCACAGATCATGGCAAGATGTAATGCATTGTAAACAGATCATAATTGGATAATAATCAAGGCTCCATGTCGTTATATTACAATGCAGAATGAAGAAATGCAAGAAAATCCAGCTCCCCCTCAACAGGAGATGCACTTTTTAGTTCAAATGGAGTTATGACAAAATTAAATTCTAGCATACCCAAATGAACTCCCCCTGAACCAAGCCAATAAAATGAGAAGCTGGTAAGGAAATCAGAAAGGCAGTCCTTAAAGCATAGACAAGATATAGAGGATACTATGGCTCAGACTGACTCTCATCTACCCCATATGACTCTAGGACTATCAGTTGATCTTCTAACACACTAGGGAGTAAACACGTTCCCTGTCAACCTAAGGGTGGCCCAACCCTCGCTAGACCTATAAGAAGTGAGTAAACACAACCTAGTGAGAAGAGAGACAGCTAATAAGCAGCATTCTAGCGTCGCAAGATGAGAGGAAGAAGACTGATCAACTAGACGAGAGAAGCACTCTAATCTATGCTGAAAGGACTAATCCCGAATGCACTCTAATGCAATGAAAAAGGACAAAAGCATGTAAACAGGATAGAGTAAAGAACACAAAGCTCCCTCTCACAACAGTCCATAAGGACATACCACCCCAAGCTCTCCTCGCAAGGCTGAAAACCTAGAGCTATCCAAAGGCTTGGTAAAGATTCAGCCAACTAGTGGTCACTCTCCACAAACTGGAGCACTATGTCACCCTTCTCCACATGGTCTCTAAGGAAGTGATACATAATATCAATGTGCTTAGTTCGAGAGTATTGTACTGGGTTCTTAGCAATGTTAATAGCAGAAGTGTTATCACAAAAGAGTGGAACACTGTCTATTACTAACCCAAAGTCCCGCAGGGTCGAAGCCATCCAAACTACTTGGCTGCAATAACTAGCAGCAGCAACGTACTCGCCCTCTGCAGTGGACTGTGCAACACCGGACTGCTTCCTAGAAGACCAAGAAACAAGAGAAGTGCCAATGAATTGGCAGGTGCCAGAAGTGCTTTTCCTGTCTATCCTGCAGCCAGCGAAGTCAACGTCGGAGTAGGCTCTGAGGGAAAGACAGGATGAGGAAGAGTACCAGATACCATAGTCTATGGTAGCTCGAAGGTACCGGAAGATACGTTTCACCGCCTGGAAGTGAGATACGCGAGGTGAAGCCTGAAATCGTGCACACAGATACACAGAGAAGTATATGTCCGGTCTCAAGGAGGTGAGGTACAAGAGGGAACCGATCATGCTTCTGAACTCCTTCTGATCAACTGGCTCGCCATCCTCATCTGGATCAAGTGAAGTCGTTGACGCCACCGGAGTTGACACTGGCTTGCCATCACTCATGTCAAAGCGCTTCAGGAGGTCTCGAGTGTACTTACCCTGATGCAAGAAGGTACCCTCCTGAGTCTGCTTGATCTGAAAACCAAGAAAGAAGCTCAACTCGCCCATCATGCTCATCTCAAACTCTGAGCTAATGATAGGAGAGAATTGGGAAACAAGAGCATGAGAAGAGCTACTAAAGATGATGTCATCCACATAAATCTGGACGAGTAGAAGGTCATTGCCATGTCTACGAATGAGTAAGGTCTTATCTACCTTACCCATCTCAAACCTATGACTCAACAGATAGGACTTAAGCCTCTCATACCAAGCTCTAGGGGCTTGTTTAAGTCCATACAAGGCTTTAGAAAGCTTGTAGACATGGTTTGAGTATTTGGGGTTCTCGAAACCTGGAGGCTGCCTAACATAGACCTCTTCCTCAATATACCCATTAAGAAAGGCACTCTTGGCATCCATCTGGTAATGCTTGAAGCCTTTAGACGCCACGAAAGAAAGCAAGATTCTAATGGCTTCTAGCCTAGCTACAGGGGCAAAGGTCTCCTCAAAATCTAAACCCTCAACCTAGGAGAAACCGTGAGCTACCAATCTAGCCTTGTTTCGAATGACTACCCCATCCTCACTCTGCTTGTTTTTGAACACCCATTTGGTACCTATGACATTATGACCTCTAGGGGGCTCGACAAGCGATCAGATCTTGTTTCTCTCAAAATTTTCCAACTCTTCATGCATGGCATTGACCCAAGACTCATCAGAAAGAGCATGACTGACATCCTTGGGCTCGAACGAGGCAACGAAGGTAGAGTGGAGACAGAAGTGAGATATGCCAGACTTTGAGCGTGTGACGCGCTCAAAGAGATCTCCTATTATCTACTCTGAAGGATGATCTTTCTGGATATGATGGGGAGGTCCTGGATGAGAAGAAGTAGTGGCCTCTACCTCATGAGCTGATGAGGTAGGAACAGAGCCACTAGCTCCTGAGGATGCGGAAGGAATGGGCTGATCTCCTTGAGGTGCGATGGAAGAGGCAAGCACTTCAAGAGGAGGAGAAACTGGATCGGGTAGACAACCCTTATCTTCGTCCTCCTCATCATCCACAAAGATGGGCTTGGACTGCTCTACTGAACCTGACATATCGGGCCTAGTCCCCGGACTGCCTCATCAAAAGTCACCTCGCAGGTCTCTACCATTTTGCTAGACTCGCAGTTCCAGACCCTATACGCCCGCGAAGAAGTCGAGTAACCCAGAAAAATTCCATCACAAGATCGTGACTCGAACTTATCTAAATTCCCAGACTTCAGAATAAAACACTTGCAACCAAACACGCGAAAATGTGAGACGCTGGGCTTTCGCCCATATCTCAACTCATAAGAAGTGCGATGCAAGTGTGCCCTCAGAAAAACTCTATTTGAAACATGGCACGCGGTGGGTATCACCTCAGCCCAAAACTTCCTAGGTGTAGAATACTCATTAAGCATCGTCCTGGCCATCTCGACCAATGTACGGTTCTTCCTCTCCACAACGCCATTTTGCTGGAGGGACGTATGGAGAAGAGAAATGGTGCTCTACACCTGTCTCATCGCAAAACCTCTCAAAGTAGGAATTCTTAAACTTCGTGCTATTGTCACTGCAGATCGCTCGTAAGGCACCTGGAAGCTCAACAGAAAGCCTACTAAAAAGACCCCAAAAATGGGTAAATATCTCATCCTTCGAGACTAAGAAAAACACCCAAAAGTACCTCGAGAAGTCATCAACCACGACAAGAACATACCACTTCCCTACTGCTGACTGCACTCTAGCTGGTCCAACTGTGTCCATGTGGAGCAGCTGTCCTGGTGCATCGGTCATAGTCACTGTGACCGAAGGATGAGAAGCGGCAACCATCTTGCCGTGCCGGCAGAGATCGCAAACTAGATTTTTGACTATCTTGAGTTTAGGCAGACCACGAATGAGATCGTGGCCGCTAACTCGGGTCAAATGGTCAAAACCGATATGACCAAGTCTCCTATGCCAAAACGTGAGGTCACGGGACTCAGAAGCAACTAAACACCTGAGAGGATTACCAGACGACTCAACAAAATCAGCACGAAAAATCCTTCCATATCTAGAAATGCCGCAAACTAGACTCCCCGAAGAATCAAGAATTTTGCAATTGTTTTTCTTAAAGCTCACCTCGAAATAGTCATCGGTAAGCTGAGAAACTGACAGCAAATTGTACTTCAGCTTACTAACCAAGACAACATCTTTTAAAATAAAAGAATCATTAATGCGCACAGTACCTTTGGCGATGACGTGTCCAGACGAAGCGTCTCCGAAGGTGAAGAAAACCAACGGGAGTCTCCGGTCATGTGTCGAGAACACCCGGAGTCTACGAGCCAAACCTCTCCCTTCCCTACCCGGCGAACCTGAGTCAACGAGAGAGAAATGGCTCAGTACTGGGATAAATCAAAAGAGATTTTGGAACCCAATACTGAGTCACACGAGCAGAAGAAGTAGTCACACACGACTGACCTCTAACTACCCTACGCTCTCTCTCACTCAAAGACAGTATATGTGTAGACCTGAAGCTGTTGTTAGGCATAACTGCTATAGAGGAGCGAGTCAAAACACCAGCAACATGCTGATCACACCGCGGGTAGCTATCTCGACGGGGGAAACGAGATCTACCCTCAGGACGGCGGAAGTCACGACCAAAGGGAGCATGAGGATGAAAACCAGAAACCTCAGAAAAACCAAGTCCTCGATGCTGCACAAAATCATCAGAAGCATCTGAAGCAAACCTAGACCTCGTGTTGGTCTTAGATGCACTCAAGGTCTGGGGCTAACCCTGAATACGCCTAAGAGCTGCAACACGGTCTCTCTGCGCGATCCTGGCGCGCCTGAAGCATCGATCAATCGTATGTCCATCCTTCTGACAGAAGGTGCAATGATACTTCGCCTTCTGAGAGGCTGAAGTAGCACGAGATGACTTTGCCTTCTGAGAGGCCGAAGTTGCCGGTGGAATCACCTTGCTGTCAGAAATCCTTTGGACAAAGCCTTGCTGTCAGTCCTAGGCTCAATCTCGATCACACCTGGTGCTATGGGTCTGAGCACGGCAAGTGGATGCTTTCTCCTGTCCTTGTAGAAATCATATCCTAGACCCTGATTAAATCTGCAGATCTTAGATTGGTCTAGAATAAGATTGAGTTTCTTCTTGCCTCCTACAAATCTCTTGAGAGTGTTCATAAGATATTGACACTCCCGAAAGAGAGAGGTGAAAGAAGAGCAGGGGGAAGGAGTGACAGCAGAAGGTAAGGGAGTAGAAGACGAACCAACAGCAGAGGAACGAATGGCATGTGCACGCACAGCCGCCTCAGAAGGGACAGTCCTACTGCTAGCCATTTGGTTCACGTCACTAGGCGTCTCTACCTTACTCTTGGGCTTCTCCCTAACACCAGCACACACATTACAAGCAGATGGTTGCTTCTCTAGAAGGTCTTTAGTTAGCTTCACATATTTTTCATCCAAAGCAACGAGTTCAAATTTTAGTATTTTTCATGCAAAGCAACGAGTTCAAATTTTAGTTTTTCATAATTACTGCATGGTGAGCTAATAGGGTCCTTAGACGCATATTGAGCCATTTTCTTGTTATGATCAATCATTTCTTGAAACTGATTTGAGACAGATTCAAGCCGAAAGCAATAATTTGGGATAATTTAAGCATGAAACAATAGGCTCAAGCAAAGAAGCATGCAATTCAGCAATTTTATGATCTGCTCTTTTTAAGTTCATTTTTAAGTTAGTGCAATTTTCACAAGTTTCAGGCAGATCAATAAACATAGTGTAAAGACCTCTAAAAGCATTGTCTTTATCCTCACATGAGGTGCAAAAAGTAGTCTGAACAGCAAGCCTACTCATCTCTAGTTCAGCAAGCAGACTAACATTCTCCACCTTAAGCAAATCAAGCTAAGAAGTCAAACTATCATGAGAGGTCCTTAGGTTCTCTATATCTCCAAGCAAGGAAGAACATACATCACATTCGTCACGAGAGGGAGCAGATATAAGTGAAGTAAGCTCTCGTGACAATCTCTCTACTTCCTTCTCAAGATCAACAACCCTAGCTCTAGATCTAGTATAAAACTTTTCTAACTTAAGAAATACATCATTGAGCTGATCGTAGGAGAGATATACCTCATCGGAGTCGCTGTAGAGCTTTCTGTCGCTGACGTCGGTCTCGTTGGCCATGAAGCACATGCCGATGAAGTCATCGCCGTCCTTGGGATCTTGATCATCTTTTCCGTCATCGTCGTTCCACCCCTCCACGTCGCTGAAGTCGAAGTCGTCGAATGCAGTGAGGACGCGATGGAAGAGCTTCTTGGCTTTGCCAAAGTTGCAGAACTTCTTCTCTTTGGCTTGAACGTGAGCAGGAGGCTTCTTGTTGCAGTTCTTGTTGATTTAGTTGTTCTTACTCACACCGCCGTAGTCGTTCTTGTCTTTCTCCAGCTTGGGGCAATTTGCCCGAATGTGGTTGGGGCCACCATACTCGAAACAAATTATCGGCCCACTTCTCTTTCTATCCCTCACTCTCTTGTAGGCATGTGAAAACTTTCTGGCTAAAAGAACTATGATGGAGACGGGGTGCCCGATCTTTCGATGAGATTGATAACTATCGATTTGGTGGAGGTGACTCTCGCGATCCGACTACAACCGTACGACGTCGCTTGCGCCTTAGCAATCGCTGAACCAACTTCGAGATGTTATTGATCTTGCTGGAAGCACGATCAACCTGAACACGAAGTTCAATCCCTGCAAGAAATCGAAGAACTAGCAAGAATAAAACGAAAAGCAATCTGATATTGCGAATAACAAAGTTGGTATTGAAAAACAAAGGTGGGATCCCGAAGGTAGTCTTGACAGGTGGTCGTCTGACACAACTGAAGAACCAAAGTTTGCGCAAAGGCTAAACCTAAACTCAACGAAATCCAAGTCCTAGTAGGGGGCGGCGGCTCCTATTTATAGAGAAACGACCAAGGGGGACGCCCTAGGGTTACAAGGCCCATGGGCCCAAGTGGTGGTGGCGCAGCACCCTTTTTGGATTCGAACTCAGAAACCAACGTGGATTGTTTTGATGATTGTGGCCGGCTCGGATGGAATTTGAAGATAACGTTGAATCCTTTGGAAAGTAGACTTCATAAGCTTTCCATGAAGTACAAGAACGCCCCAAACGGAGTCCGTATTAAGAAGTTATGCCCATTTGAATGTGGTACCAACGCAGTAGTCCGAATCCGATTCCAGAACGTGTCCAACTCGGATTCTTGCTTGACTTGATCCCAAAGTGACGTGGTGACCTCTATGATTCTGTCCTTGCATGTCCATGACTCCATGTCCCTTCCTTCATCCTTTCCCAGGTTCCTAACCACGATTAAATCACTTGCATTAAGTAGCGGTCTATTCTCAGTAATATATGAACCTAGGAATGAATTCACCTGGTAATTAAGTTGATGAGCACGAGCTCGAGTAAGTGGTCCTTGTTGTGGATGAGTTGTATCCATGGAAAGGATGTCCTCATCATCCTCCCTTTCTTGCATTTGAGTCGTCCTCGACTCAAGTTCATCTTCTTCCCCCAAATATGGCTTCAAATCTGCAATATTAAATGTGGGACTAACCCCGAATTCTGCAGGCAGATCAAGCTTATATGCATTATCATTAATCTTAGCTAACACCTTGAATGGACCATCAGCTCTAGGCATCAACTTAGACTTTCGCAACTCAGGAAATCTATCTTTGCACAAATACAACCAGACTAAATCACCAGGTTCAAAAATTAAACTCTTTCTACCCTGACTACCAGCAATCTTATACTTAGCATTCATGCGCTCTATGTTTTCTTTAGTTGTTTCATGCAATTTAAGGACAAATTCAGCACGCTTCTGAGCATCTAAATTCACTTTTTCAAAGATGGGGATAGGCAATAAATCAATAGGAGCACGAGGATTAAAGCCATATACTACCTGAAAAGGGCTCATCTTTGTGGTAGAGTGCAGCGATCTATTGTAAGCAAACTCTACATGAGGTAGACATTCTTCACACGCCTTCAAGTTTTTCTTCAAGATAGCCCTCAACATAGTTGATAGCGTGCGGTTGACAATTTCAGTTTGTCCATCTGTTTGTGGGTGACAAGTAGTAGAAAACAGCAGCTTGGTACCCAATTTAGCCCATAATGTGCGCCAAAAGTGACTCAAAAACTTCGCATCTCGATCTGAAACAATGGTATTGGGCACTCCATGTAGTCGAACAATCTCTCTGAAAAATAAATCAGCAACATTTGTAGCATCATCGCTCTTATGGCAAGGTATAAAATGTGTCATTTTAGAAAATCTATCAACCACCACAAAAACACTATCTCTCCCCTTCTTTGTGCGAGGTAATCTCAAAACAAAGTCCATTGAAATATCCTCCCAAGGAATGCTAGGTACAGGAATAGGCATATATAAACCATGTGGATTAAGTCGGGACTTAGCTTTATTGCAGGTAGTGCAGCGAGATACATAGCGCTCAACGTCGCGCCTCATCCTTGGCCAATAGAAGTGTTCAGCGAGGATGTCCTCCGTCTTTTTGACACCAAAATGACCCATTAGTCCTCCCCCATGTGCCTCCTGTAATAACAAACGACGAACAGAGCTGGCTGGAATGCATAGTTTGTTAGCTCTAAACAAAAATCTATTATTGAAAGCAAATTTATTCCAGCATCTACCATTTTTGCAATTGGACATGGCATCTTTAAACTCATCATCAGAGGTGTATAGTTCCTTTATTGTCTCCAAGCCCAAAATTCTACAATCAAGTTGAGACAACATTGTATACCGTCTAGACAAGACATCAGCAATCACATTTTCCTTCCCTTTCTTGTGTTTTATGACATAAGGAAAAGATTCAATGAATTCAACCCAACGAGCATGTCTACGGTTCAGTTTAGTTTGACTTCTAATATGTTTCAATGATTAATGATCAGAATGGATAACAAATTCTTTGGGTCATAAATAATGTTGCCATGTTTCTAAAGTTCGAACAAGGGCAAGTAATACCTTATCATAAGTAGAATAGTTCAAACTAGGTCCACTCAATTTCTCACTAAAATAAGCAACAGGTTTACCTTCTTGTATCAACACACCACCAATTCCAATTCCGCTAGCATCACACTCAAGTTCAAAAGTCTTACCGAAGTCAGGAAGTTGGAGCAATGGTGCATTTGTGAGCTTTTCTTTGAGAAGGTTGAAAGCTTCTTCTTGCGCTTTTCCCCATTTAAATGAAACACCTTTCTTTGTTAATTCATTAAGTGGTGCAGCGATAGTGCTGAAATCTTTCACAAAGCGGCGATAGAATCCCGCAAGTCCATGAAAACTCCGCACTTGTATGACCGTTTGTGGTGTTGGCCAGCTTTTTATAGCTTCAATCTTGGCTTCATCTACTTCAATTCTCTGCGGAGTAACAACATAGCCAAGAAAACAAACTCGATCGGTGCAAAAGGTGAACTTTTCGAGATTACCAAACAAACGTGCATTCCTCAAAGCAATGAAAACAGCACGTAAGTGTTCAAGATGTTCATCTAGTGACTTGCTGTAAATCAATATATCATCAAAGTAAACTACCACAAATTTACCAATGAAAGCACGTAAAACTTCGTTCATTAATCTCATGAAAGTGCTAGGGGCATTAGTTAACCCAAAAGGCATCACTAGCCACTCATATAATCCGAACTTAGTTTTAAATGCCGTCTTCCATTCATCTCCAAGTTTCATTCTAATTTGATGGTATCCACTATGCAAGTCAACTTTAGAAAACATTGTAGAGCCACTTAATTCATCAAGCATATCGTCTAACCTAGGAATAGGATGACAGTATCTAATGGTAATGTTATTGATAGCTCTACATTCAACACACATACGCCATGATCCATCCTTCTTAGGTACTAAAATGACTGGAACAGCGCAAGGACTAAGTGATTCACGACGCACTTTTATCAAGCAATTCTTGAACTTGGCGCTGAATTTCTTTAGTTTCTTCCGGTTTGTCCTGTATGGTGCGCGGTTGGGTAGTGATGCACCGAATTAAATCAACTTGATGCTCAATCCCTCAAGCGTGGCAATCCCGTGGTATGTCCTTCGGAATGACATCTTTGTACTCCTGCAAAAGGTTAGTGATAGCAGGAGGCAAAGAAGATGGTATCTCCTCAAATGAAAACAAAGTGGCTTTGCAAACTAATGCATAGCAAACAGATTTACTAGCATCCAATTCAGTCATATCAGATTTAGTAGCAAGAAAACTAGCACCTTTCAATTGTATTTCTTTTTTGTTCACATGAGCAGATTTCAGTTCTTTCTTCCTATGTTGCACAAGCTCTTTTGCTACAATCTGATTTTCGCTCTTAGATTTCTCTAAACTCTTCTCTCTACTAGCTCTAGTAAGTTCATCTTTAACAATCTGTTCTGGAGTCATAGGATGCAGCACAATTTTCTTTCCTTTAAACATTAGAGAGTATTGATTATTCCTAACATGATGCACACAATCAGTATCGTATTGCCAAGGTCTTCCTAATAATAATGAGCAAGCTTGCATAGGTACAACGTCGCAATGAACATAATCATGGTATGAACCCATAGAAAGATGTACTCTCACCATCCGTGTTACCTTCAACTTACCACTATTGTTGAACTATTGAATATGGTATGGGTGAGGATGAGGTTTAGTCGGCAACGCAAGCTTCTCTACCATGTCCATACTTGCCAAATTGTTGCAACTCCCACCATCAACAATTATGCGAATCGAGCGTTCCTTGACAACGCCCTTGATTTCGAACAAATTATGGCGCTGGTTTTGCTCGGCATGAGACACTTGAGCACTTAGTACGTGTTGCACTATAATGCTTAAATACTTGTCGGCATCTTCGGCGCCAACATACTCCTCATGATCAGATTCTTCTTCATCTCCTATAGGGTCAGTTGCAAGCATAGCATATGTTTCTTCATCAAAATCACTAGCAGAGGAATACTCACCATCATCGCGTATAATCAATACATGCTTGCTTGGAAAGTTCCGCATCATGTGTCCATAGCCTTTGCAACGATGGCATTGAACGTCCCTTGTTCGTCCGGTCGAAGCAACTGAAGAGGTTGTTTTTGCAGGAAGTTGTGGTGCTGATTTGTGTGCTTCAGAAACTCATGGCATCAAAATTGATGTAGTAGGGCGCGGCTTGTTGTTGGAGTGTGATGGCGCCACAATGGACGAGGGAGCAGGGGTGCGCGGAGTCCATGAATTTGTGCGACTTGCAGAAGAATTAGATCGCATTCTCATCTGACGTCCCTGCAACTCACGTTCAGCTTTGCAAGCAAGATGAAACAATCTAGTAATGGAGTTGTAATCTTTATAATCAAGGATGTCTTGAATTTCTCGACTCAACCCTCCCAAAAACCTAGCCATGGATGCCTCCTCATTCTCAACTAACCCACAACGCAACATACCAATTTGTAATTCCCGATAATATTCTTCCACGATTTTGCACTGTTGTAGACGTTGCGCTTTATTTAACAGATCACGAGCATAATATGAGGGAACAAATCGATGGCGTATAAGCAATTTTAAAGCCTCCTGGTGTTAGGAATGTTATTGGGATTTTGACGACAATGTTCTTTCCACCAAATGTAGCAAAATCGGTAAATTCACTAGTGACCGCCTAACTCGCCTATTCTCGTGAAATTCATGGCAAGCAAATTTTTGATCAACAGCTAGTTCCCAATTAAGATAGCTATCAGGATCATATTTACCATTGAAAGAAGGCATGGTGAATTTAACCTTAGCAAAAGAATCATCGTGGTCACGTACCTCACACCGTGGGGGTTCCCTTCGCATACCTTGTCGGTTAAAACGCAATTGTCGACGAGCTCGATCGTTGTTGTGGTTGATCCTGCCATCGGCCTCGGAATCACCCATATGGTCAGAGTCATCGTGTCTCCGTACCGTCGCAGCAGGGGGAACAGCAGACGAAGCTTGGGCAATCTCCTCAAGGCGCGCCATAATATCTGCCAACGAATTGTTAGTGGTACCTTGTGCTTTCTCCATCACAGCGAGTGTGGCATTGGTCTCAATCTGGGCACCCTCAAGTTGAGCAAGTCACTCATTCGTCACTCTGACATCCTCCTCAAGACCCTCTGCATGAAGGTTCATAAGGCGTAGAAAATGTTGTACGATTGCCTTAGTACGAGGAGTATGAGATTGATCCTCATCCGTTGTATGACCTGCCATTGTTAGCAAAACACAAGAATATGGCCCTAACATCAACTACTAGGATGAGGAGGTTCAAAAAGTCGCTCACACTCAAGCCTTTTATCGAACTCTTACCAATTCTTACCAAGCAAAACAGGGGTGATCGGCTCCCAGCGATGTCAACGTATCTCTGAAGATTAGATGGAGCGATTGCCAAGTGAAGCTCAGCCTGTACGGTGTAGGAGAGGTATAGCTGGGAAGGCTCAAGTTTGGTAGCAAGGATTAGCAATAATCAAATCAGAAAATGCAAGCTGAAAAATCGCTCAACGCCGGTTGGTGCTGGTCCTAGGCTAGACCGTACTAGAGACGCGAGCCTAGAACACAAACGAGTACACCGCACAGAAAGAATCTAGATGACGCTGCCCACGGAGTTCAGAGGCTCAGAAAAGGACGTCGTCTTCACGGAACACCTTAGAATAACTTGTAGAAGGTCCCTGTAAATTTTGAGCGAATTCCGAGAAGTTGACTTTTGTTGACTTTGCGGGCCCGTTTTGAGGCCCTAAACGACCTTTTTTGGGGTCGAAGTCACTGCACGTATGCGTGGTGGCTTACGCGGATCTAAAATCTTCAGATTTTCTAGGCTTCAATTTTTCTGGCTCTATTTTCCCGTTTCCTTTCCAACGGATCAAGAAACGCCTCAATCGGAGGTCGTATGCAAAAGTTAGGATTTTCTCTCTCCTCTTCTCTTTTTTTTACGCCGCGGCTCTTTCTATCTGCGGCTGCCTTTTCCTTCTTGTCTATCTACTTTGCTCCCACTCCGAGTCCAATTCCAAGTCCTACTCCGAGTCCAATTCCGAGTCCAATTCCGAGTCCTACTCCGAGTCCAATTCCGAATCCAATTCTGAGTCCTATTCCGAGTCCAACTAGGGCAAAGCCTCCCTAGAAACTGAGTCCCCCTATTTTCCTTCCCTTGACGTGGCAGTTCGAAACCAACCGCAACGGTGAAACCAAGACGTGAATAGAACTCGAAACTCTAGAGGAACTAGGGCAAAGGACACGACGATGCAACCGAAAGTTCAACAATGCAAAGTACTGAAAAGAAAAATTGCGAGGCTAAGATTGGTTTGGACAGGGTGATCTACTACTATTTTTTTTTGGCTTTTTGTGTACTGTAGGTATTGAAAAGCAATCTAATCTAGGAATAACTGGAAATTCTCACCTAGCAACCTTGAGCTCTGATACCACTTGATGGAGACGGGGTGCCCGATCTTTCGATGAGATTGATAACTATCGATTTGGTGGAGGTGACTCTCGCGATCCGACTACAACCGTACGACGTCGCTTGCGCCTTAGCAATCGCTGAACCAACTCCGAGATGTTATTGATCTTGCTGGAAGCACGATCAACCTGAACACGAAGTTCAATCCCTACAAGCAATCGAAGAACTAGCAAGAATAAGACGAAAAGCAATCTGATATTGCGAATAACAAAGTTGGTATTGAAAAACAAAGGTGGGATCCCGAAGGTAGTCTTGACAGGTGGTCGTCTGACACAACTGAAGAACCAAAGTTTGCGCAAAGGCTAAACCTAAACTCAACGAAATCCAAGTCCTAGTAGGGGGCGGCTGCTCCTATTTATAGAGAAATGACCAGGGGGGACGCCCTAGGGTTACAAGGCCCACGGGCCCAAGTAGTGGTGGCGCAGCACCCTTTTTGGATTCGGACTCAGAAACCAACGTGGATTGTTTTGATGATTGCGGCCGGCTCGGATAAAATTTGAAGATGAGGTTAAATCCTTTGGAAAGTAGACTTCATAAGCTTTCTATGAAGTACAAGAACGCTCCAAACGGAGTCCGTATGAAGAAGTTATGCCCATTTGAATGTGGTACCAACGCAGCAGTCCGAATCCAATTACAGAACGTGTCCAACTCGGATTCTTGCTTGACTTGATCCCAAAGTGACGTGGTGACCTCCATGATTCTGTCCTTGCATGTCCATGACTCCATGTCCCTTTCCTTCATCCTTTTCCAGGTTACTAACCACGATTAAATCACTTGCATTAGGTAGCAGTCTATTCTCAGTAATATATGAACCTAGGAATGAATTCACCTGGTAATTAAATTGACGAGCACGAGCTCGAGTAAGTGGTCCTTGTTGTGGATGAGTTGTATTCATGGAAGGGATGTCCTCATCAGGCTAGCTGAGGTCATAGCTGCTCTAATTGATCATCGGTTACTTCACAGAGAGCAGCTAGGGAAAAACCAGTAGCACTATCCGAGAAAACACCAGAAGCAGGACCGGGATCGGTAACCAAAGCCATCGACTGAGACTTCAACTTGCGAGAGACAATGTCAATCTCGTGAGTCTCGAGGCATGAGTACAACGCATCAAGAGTCAATGTCGAAAGGTCAGTGGTGTCCTTGATGGTGGTCACCTTAATCTCCCAAACTCGCAAATCCAAAGCCGAGAGCATCTGACGAGCATTGTCCGGGTCAGAGTATGTGAGACCGACGGCTTGGAGGTTACTCAGAATCTTGTGAAATCTCACAAAACACTCATCCAAGGACTCACCAGTGAGCATTTCAAACTTGTTGTAATCTCGCTTGAACTGGTCCTGTCATACAGTCTTAATCTGGGTGATGCCTTCATGGTATGCATCGAGAGTCACCTAGATGTCGTAGGCCGACGAGTGATGAGAAATGCGATCGAACTCATTCCGGCTCAGACCCTGGATTATGATGTTCCTTGCCTTAGCATTTGCCTCAACATCAGGCATGTTATTAACAGTGATGTTCTTATCGGCAGGAACAACAAAACGAGTCTTTACTTTTTGCCAAATCGCATAGCTCTGAGCTTGTATGTAAGACTCCATCCTACTCTTCCAAAAGGGATAGTCGACCCCATCAAAGATAGGTGGCTTGGTGGAATACCTGTCTATTGCCATGGCTCACAGACCGGTTAAGATCTATAGACGAGAATTAACCGGCTCTAATACCAATTGAAGGATCGGAAACGGCAATAAAGGGGGGGTGAATGGTGCCTTTAAAAAACTCCCCGTAGTATCCACACAAAATTCTTCTCCGATAGCAATGAAAGCTATGAAGTAAGAAACTAGAAGTTTTACAGAGAAATCGCCCAAAGTATCACCTCGCAAATCTTCCTCCCCGATAGCTATAGAAACTATGAGGATAGAACTAAATAGATACTAGATGAAAGTAGAAAATGAAATAGGATCAACCTTACCAAAATAAATGAACAACTAACCAAGAAGAGAATCCTTAAAAAAAACTTCGGACAAGAAACAAAAGCAAAACCAAGAAAAGAAATTCAAAAGGCAAGACTTAAAGGACTAAAAAAATAAAAACAGCCGAAACTAGAAAAGGAAAATAAAACTGCAATAGCCTTGCCGAAATGAATTAAAAATAGAAAAGAAGACAGCAGACCAGAGAAGATGGACTGCACAAACAGCAACAAGAAATCGGGAAGCTGCAGCTGAAAGCACTTGAAACCAGAGAAGACTGGAGCACTAGAACTTGCACTTGGCAGAAAGAAAGAGTCAAGAAATAGATTGCAAACATCCAGCAAAACAGCTTCTGCAAGAACCTGAAAAGTAGGGGCTGCAATCTGACCGAACCTGCTAAAGGAAAAGAAGAAAACAGAAAGGCAGAGACTGCTATTGGGAGAGCAGGACTGAGTGCTGCTGCTGTCTCAAACTGAGAACTGCAGATCTAGCAGCCAAAAGAGAGACACAAGCTGCTGCCAAAACAGAAAGTAGCCTGCTGGGACTGCTGCCCGTACAGTAGGAGAAGCTGCTGTCCAAACTGCAGACAAAAAACAGCCAAGATCAACAAGGATTTCTTGCAGCATTAAACTGGACTGCAACCTGGCTGTTCAAATAGAAGACACAAGATATTTGCACAAGAGAAGATGAACCTGCAGTCAGCCAAAAACAGCAACAAGCACATGCTTCGATTGACTGAAAACAACAGAGCAAGAACACCCGCAGCCTGGCCGAAACTGAGCAAATAAATGAAGGTACTGCAGTCCACAAAACAACAGCCGAAAGATCAAAGTCAGACAATAAAACTGCAGTAGATTAAATCTTAAGACAAACTACTAGAAAGATGTTTGCTATTGGGAATAGGCTAGTCAATGACTTTGAGGAAGTACACAAATCATTGCAATGATTTAATCAAGCAAAAAGACTAGAAAACAGAATAAACATAAACTTTTGCTCTCGGGAATATGCTAGCCAAGTGGCCTTGAGATGATTCCCCGTTCAAAACAAAAGAAATCGCAGCTAAACGATCAACGAAACAACTCTGAGACAAGAGAATAAAAACAGCAAATAAACCACTCGGACACAATAATCTTCATATTGAGACGAAGAGCGATGATTGATTATAATAGAGGAATGTTTACATCAACTCTTCCGTGTCTCACTCAAGAAAATAAACCCACACGGGGAGAGAAGTACAAAACCCTAACTCTTGCACATACACTCTCTCCAAGAGCACAAGCATTAGGAAACCCTAACACTCACACCCATCTCTTTTTCTCTCACTCACAAGTGCTCAAGTGCACCTCTCCCACTAGAGAGCACCTCAATTTATAGCCTCCACTAATGGGTTTACAAGTACTTTACCTATTAGGTCACACCAACTCTCCACTAATGGGTTTATACACCATTTTACCCATTAGATCACAACAACTCTCCACTAATGGATCATTCCATAGCCAAATCCACTTCCTTTTGTGCAGCCCTACGCATTTACCAAAATACCACTCCTGCACCTTCCGGGAAGCTTCCTCGTTTCTTGCCGCGCACGCCTCGCAACCACTTCGAGTCCTCGCCGTCTTCGACACATCCCGACCGCTCTGACCTCAGCACCGCCTGTGCCTAGTCCGGTCACCCGTGTCTCGCCACGATTCCGTCTCAAAGTCCTGCAGTCATCACTGACAAGAAAACGCATCACATAGCACCGCACAAAATATTATAATTAAATCGTTAGCATCCATAAATAGCACAAAATGCCCGAAGTAAACTCTAACTTTCCAGAACACGAGTCAATTACTCATCGCACAACTGGGGTTACCTCAACATGGTCTCTCACCGTCTATGACCGTGAGCACAACTGTTCAAACAGTTTCTACTCTACAGAGGTAGTACACTTTACCCACAAGAGATAATCAGCTCATTGCACTTGCATGATTTCTTGGTCATGCAGAATGAGAGATCATCACAAGGCCTTTACAATACCTCGCCCTGTCACCATCTCGACCTATGGGTTCATCCCATAGTTGTGAGGGAAGTTCCTTGGTAGCGCAGGAGGAACCACACCTTATTTCAAGGCGTCCCTATCAGCTAGCCCACACAGAGCCCAGCCGCACTAGTTGTGGTGTTGTGAGCGATGTTTCCCCAGCAGCGCAGGGGAAACTGCACCTCATAACAGGTATCCCACTCAAGCTGTCCACACAGACCCTAGCTCACACTAGTCTCTCCATTATTTGGGATGACTCGAAGGTCTGCTAAATTATTCAGCCTAGTCTATATTTTCACCAACTTGTGGTTGTACTTGTTTTACACATGAGGTCATGACTGGATTCAGTCCTTAGGGTTATTTAGGTGATTCTACCACAAACCACATATTATCATGCATTCACCGCACCAACCCCTCTTACCATCCGCCTAGATAAATAAGCATGTGGGGGGTTTTTGAGAGTATAAAATAACCATGTTACAACATATTGGTCACTTTCCATTAGTGACTTCCCAAAACAATTTCTCCTATTTGAAATGATGGCTAAGCAAATTAATGCTCCTAAGTAACTAAGAAAGACTAAGGATGGCTTATCGACCCATTACTAGTATGTTAACCATTATCCTAGGGTGACAAAGACCAGGTGTTTAGCTGTTCTCAAGGAATGGTTATAACAGTATCACATTGTATGATGGGCATGTATCTAAAATCTTAAGGTAAACATAATTTGCATAAAAAAGTAAAGCATGCAAATTTAATAATTTAAAAATAAATAATTTGCATAAAAGATAGGTTCAACATGATCAAAGTATTGACTTGCCTTACTCATTTTACCGCGGCCTAAATCTTACTCATAGCCTTTTAAGTTGATGGTCTTGTAATCTTGGTCTTTGTCTCTAATTGACTCTTGATCCTGCTCGATCCTGTACTTTCTTTGAGACTCCGAGTTCTAATTACGTGATAAACAACTAAATCCAAATAACTCAAAGTCCAAATAAATTCAATATAGTTTTATTTGTATTACACAGGTGATCTTTGATAAAGTTTATTTGGCGCGGGTTATTTCCAGAGTCAAATGAGGTTTGAGTAAAGTGAGGAATGACAAAGGGAAATCGAATGTCAAGGATGGTTCATGACAAGAGGAATATTTATGGGAATATTCTGCTTCGGGTTCAAAGATGGCTAGGCATAGACAACTATATACTACTTTGGCTCGATCTTTATTTTAATAACTTCTTTTATTATTTTTACATTTATCAAGGAAATTCCATGAGTTCAGTTAGACCTATGAACAGATGTTTGAGTTTAGCTAGGTATTATTTGTCAAATGTTAACTTTTAGGAATTAGGGCACAGGCTCCGCACATGATGCGTATCAATTTGACTTATCGAATTAATCTTAGAGTTTGTAGCATTTCGGGATGTGATATGTAATTATTATCATATGGGATTGTTTATTTAGTCATTGTAATTTAAATAGTTAACTTTAGCAGATTTTCATTTACCATCGATCTGCAACCCTCGAACCATTCTAGGGTTTAAATGCATCTTGGATAAAGTGCAACTTTGTTATGCTTGGGCATTACTAGACTTTAAATTACCATCTACTGGTATGTTAGCAGATTATCCTCATTAGGGTCTAGCTAATTTGCCTTGGTATCACTTTGTCTTTTAAAGTGTGGTTTATCGAGATTATTTGCAGCGACTTATGACCTAGGGGATTTTAATAGATGCACCAACACGGTTTTTAATTAAAGACGCTCTTTAGATTACATGTCATTGTTATCTCATGTACCTTCACTTATTATCTAATATGGTTTAGTTTTAACTAATACCTATTTACATAGCCTAGTTTGTCATATACCATTGTACTTCAACATCATTATTAATTAAATTACCCATTTAAGATTTAATTATTAGTGATATGTTAATGGCAGGGATTATATTCTAATAGGGCCCTTGAATAACATATAAATTTCTTAAAAGAACCATGTGGTGGCTTTATATATTTACCTTCCTTTATTAATTTATATAACACCTTGCTTACATGCAAATGATTTAAAATTAAATTTTTAAACACTTTTCTCTTCATAACCCTGAATTTCTAAACTTTTAATTAAAATTTAACCATATCTCTATTTGCTACAAAGTTATTTTTCATCTTATTTTTAATATGCGATTGGTGGTTGGAGGGGCAACAAAGGCTAGCAAAATAGGGCCCTTAGCAAATGCGCAGGCCGGGGAGGCATTGGCTCAGGCTGAGGCATACTGAGGCAGGCCGTGGGGGTAGCGAAAAGCGGCCGTGGTATTGGCCGGAGGGGAGAAGGGGCAAAATAGGAGGAGCATGAGCGGGAGGAGATCATGGAGAACTTACCCATGCGGTCCTATTCATGGGGGGAGCTCCAGAGGTGGCCAACGGCGGAGGCCATGGGCGGCGCGGGTAAGGGTTGTGGTACCGGCGGCCTAGGATGAGGAAGAAGACCGAGCAGTAGTTGGGGGAGCTCTGAGGCATCAAGGAGATGGTGGTGTAGGGAGGAATCGGTGGGAAAGGAGATGGTGCCGGTAGAGGCACCATTGGCCGATGGTGGAGAAGAAATGTCATTCCGGCGAGCATGACACATCGAATTGCAATTAACCCAGGGGAGGTGGAAAGGCTTGGGAACGCACTGTGGCGTGGTCACTTTTGTAATGGCATCACCAGAGGACCGGGAATGGTGGGGGGAAACGCAGTGGTACACAGGAGCAAGGGGAGAAAAAGAGGATGGAAGTGAGCAGAGGGAGCTTCTTATAGCATGGAGGTGGTCACTGTAGCGGCTCTATTGCTGGCGACTGCTCAACAGGGCGCAACATGGCGTGCGTGCGTGCTAGGGCATGATGACGCGATGGAGGCGACGTGTTGATGGGAGCAGGGCATGGGCGTGGACATGCGTGGGGACGGCCAAGCCTCGGGGGCACTGTCACAATCATGCGCCGTAGTCCTGGTGACGTGCGCGCACACAGCACACCGAGGACATGCACATCATGGGACAAAGGTGCCCAGGACACACTCTGAGGTAGGCTACATGGTTGGGCTGGCGCACTTGTAGTGCGGGCTTGGGGCGTAGGGCTAGCATGGCATGGATGATGTGTAGGTGTGGCGTGGTAGGGGCATGGTGACGCAGCATGGTCTCAGGCGCTAGGACAGCTGATGGTAGGGCATGGCGATGGTGAGGTGACATGGGCATCGTGGCCAGGTTCAGGCGGCCATGCGTGTGACATGTGTGGCATGGTGGCGTGCTGTGGCTTGCACGGGCTGTCAAGCTAGAGACAGAATGGAAAGGAGGGAGGAGGGAGATAAGAAGAAAAAGGAGGCAAGGGCTTGGGCCCAGTTGTAGTGACAGGATGAAGGAAAGAGAGAAAGAGGAAAGAAAATAAAAGGCTTAAGCCAATTTTGAAATTTGAATTTTTAATTCACATTAGGATTACCAATTTTGAGTTTTGCATGATATTCAAATTCAAATTTCGAATTCCCAGTTCAATTATTTAGATGAGAGTTTCTAATATTCCTTTTTTATGCTTTTGGCTATATATATATATATATATATATATATATATATATATTCTCAAGCCGTATTTCTAATCCAACAACTTCCCTTTATCCAATTTATAAACCATGTTTTGATTGAATAAAGTAATCTTTGAATTAAGTTCTCAAAGTTTGAACTCACCTCTCATTATTTAAATTTTCAGGTTATACTTTCCTTCAATATATTTTTAGTAAATATTAGGTTTAGCATTAGCGGCTTAAATTTGAATTCCAGTTTTCACATATATAATTCTTTGCTTAATTTATTCTCTATATTGGTTGTTATGAATATTACTCGTATTTGATAATTATTCCCAGTTATTAACTTGTATTGCATGAAATTCGGATAATCCCAAATAAAATTATAGAAGAATTTTGAATGCCAACCAAATGCAGCAAAATGTTTAATTCCTTCACAATTTTGAACATCAAAAATTTTAGGATATTACATATTTATTACTTGAAGGGTTTTAATGAGGCAACTAATGCAATACAATTTAACGAGCGTTGTGTACTATTTTCTTCATTCATTTTTTCCAATGGGTTTTTAGGAGTTTTTAACGAGACATATATATATCATGGTATGAAACCTCACAAGAATGTGCTTGGCTCAGGAGAATGATTATTGTGACACCTCGGCCCATGTGAAATTAGGCCCATGATGGCCCATGTGTGTGTGTGTGCACATGAGGGTGTGGATTAGTCCCACCTTACTAGTTTAGCATGAGAAGCACCAACATATAAATCTATAGGCACCATTGGTAATAACCTTTGGTTATCCGTTTTGCGTGAAGCGAGCACAAAAACGCAATCAGGTTGTTATATGTGCATGGCTTATCTATAATGAGGTTAGACCTAAGCTGGTTTGGACCCTAGGGCGTTACAAATGGTATTAGAGCTGACACTTGCGGTTATACGGGCGTGTACGGGTCAGGGGCATGGGCATATGATGCATGGCATGTGTGGGTCCGGAGTGGATACACGGTATGGTATATGTACCAATACTAGACGCACGAACATGTGCCAAGAGGGTGAGATCTTGGTCATTTACCCCAGTGTGGGTATGTTGGACCGACGAGGATGTCGGGTTCTTTGAGGGGGGTGTATGTGATACCTCGGTCCATGTGAAATTAGGCCCATGATGGCCCATGTATGTGTGTGCACATGAGAGTGTGGATTAGTCCCACCTTGCTAATTTAGCATGAGAAGCACCAACATATAAATCCATAGGCATCATTGGAAATAATCTCTGGTTAACCGTTTTGTGTGAAGCAAGAATGAAAACTGTTGTGGGGGTGGCCCAACCCCCCGTGACTGGGCCTCGCAACGGGCATAGTATGTAATAGGATCAATAGTGTAGATGTGTAAATATACCAATGTACCCTCACTCTTTGTAAATACTAAGAGGTAGAATGGGAATTTTCCATTCTGCCCCACTCATGTATATAAACCCCCAGGAGGGGCGGGAGGAGGAATCACCCCCTCATTCTTACCGACTCTTCCCCAGATCTGGCTCTCCTCTTCCTCTCCTACCATACCCCTCTCTCTCTGTTTGGTCTGTAGCCACAATAGATGGCGCCGACCGTGGGGGCTAAGCGAGAGGCTGCGCAAGGTTGCTAGGGGTGGCTACCACCGAAGGATCGTTCTCCCTAGTGTGGAACGAAAGTATCTCAGATCTAGATCTGGCAGATCTGATGGGGGAAGTGGTGTCTTGGAGGACGTGGCGGCGGGGCTCCCGGAAGTCTCCGCGCAACGTCGCGACTCCGGTTCATGGTCTTCGCGTCAAGCCTCCCGTCGATCCGTCGTCACGAGCGCCGCAAATAAGTTCATCTCGACGTTAGCCCGTTTGCTTCGGGATATATAAATACACACACTGCGCGTGAAAGCATCCTTGAGGCATGCGACTGCGCGCACAAGTGTATAGAGTAGATCTGTAGTAGTTGAATGGGTCCTTGGGTGTGGCAAAATCTAGGGGCATGAACCACTTCGTGAATTTGTCAGGTCTTCGCCAGCGCGTTCCCGCACTGGCCCTCGCCCAAGTCTACGCTCGGGCGCTGGGGTCGCCGTGGCCTCCCCTTAGGGACCCCACGCCGTCGAGGGTTGCACCGGAGCCTCCTCGCCTGTGACCCCAGCGTGGTTTCGAGACCTCGCCAAGCACGCACCTCACCAAGTCATCTCTGTGCACCGTTGGCCTCCGCGACAAAGGTCTTGGCTTTGCGTCACATGTGCCCTCATCCATGTTGGAGCACCAGGTGCATGTCCGCACGGCACACAGGATCTTGTCTCCGCGCCTGCGCGTTGGGCCTTACCTCCGCACCGGACTTCGCCTCCCCGTGCTCGGCCGTCTGCAAGACCTCGCCTCCTGTCTCCGCGAGCCTTTTATGACAAGCCCCGCGAGGCAATCTTCATAGTCAAGAGGCTTCGCAAGGGAAACTCCGCTATCGGTGCAGATGCATTGGGGCGAGGAGAGCAGGTATACGTGTATAGCTTTCAGACTTCCCCACGCAATAAGCTGCTACGTAGCACACCCGATGCATGTAGCTATGTCAAAGTGAAAAATACATGTATGCATGCAGTAGTAGGTAGTTGTTGCTTTCTTTCTCTTTTTTCTGCAGGCACGCGTGTAGTAGCAGTTCTATACCTGTTTATTCTTCATCTTCACCTGCGGTCAACACGGCGCTGGGCTGCGTTTTGACTTCGCCATGCCCGGCGTCGGGGGATCGTCCGGGGCAAGGATGGCAGACCACTCCGCGAGAGAGGAGCGTCGTGAGCCACGTTTTTCACTCACGAACTCGAGTCAGCTCATGCTTTGCCGCTATGGGAGTAAGGCTCCGCATGCACCAACTCCGGACTTCGCGTCGGTCATCCTCGGCCTTCGCCTGTGCTCTCTCGGCCTGTGCTTCGCCGGAGTCCATGCAAACCGAGCCCCGCTTACCACACCTCCGCCTCCATGTGCACTACTTTATCCCTTAATGGCTGAACAACATATGCAGGCACTCAGGCACGTAGCAGACGGCAGGGTGTACTCTTGCACACATGCATGGTAAATACCTGCACGTATTCAAGCAGGAATGCATCGGTATGGCTGGAGAATCACCACTGGAGGACTCGCTTGGTGCTAACAAAGGCAACCGACGCGAGGGAGCAGCAACCTCGTCGGCTTTCACTTCGCTCCGGGACGTCCTCGCTGCCCTTCGCGCTGCGCCGACCCGGGCTCCATGTACGTCACCTGCCCGCCTGCGTGTCATCGACCGCGACTTCGCGCGACCCCGTTGACCCCTCGTCACTTCACTGCGCGACTTCGTCTGCAATATGAGTTTCGTCGAAGCGCAGAGACGAGGTGGCAAGCGAGCGCATGGGTGAGACCGAAGTGTCACTGATGGGCGCGCCCGACGCAAAGACGGAGGCCGCGGATGCGCCCATCTCCGCGCACGCCCCTGCGCCTCCGCGTGAGACTTTGCTCAGCCATCGCTGGCGAGCAACGTCGACTGTCGCCCACGGACTTGATGCCCCGTGCCTCCGCGCAGGACTTCACAAATGGGCCTACCCCCATCCGGGTAAGTGTATGTGCAAACCATTCGCATTCGCTATGTGCAGCCTGCAGGAAAGAGCATCACGAAGCTTCGCTCATCCTCTGCACCACGACACGAGGCTTCGCGACATCGGCTTCCACCACTGACCTCACTCTAGTGGGCTTCGGACCATCGACCTTCGTAACCGGCTTCGCCACACCAAACTACCACACCGGGTAGTCGAGCTGCCACACCGAGCTCCGCACCTGCATGCTGGACGACGACGCCTCGAAGCCCAGCTTCGACCTTCACTCGACTCCGCGCCGGCCTCCGCCAGAAATCCCCTGCTCGGAGGCGGGCGCTTGATCGACTGCAACCCGCAGAGGGTGCTCTTCGTGGAAACCGACACGCCCGACGCCGCCGTCGGCGACTTCGACGACTTCTCCTTCGTGCCGATGACCTCCACCGAGCTACTGGCCTTCGCTCGGCTCCATCTCCGCTGATCTATTGGCTTTTGCTCGGTTTCGTCCCAGCTCGCGACCATGTCTTCGGCTGGACTTCGTGGCATGATGTCTCGGGCGGGCTTCGCACTACTAGGGCTGTGGTGCGACAGCCCCCGCACCGACGGACTCTATCGCGCTACTGGCCTTCGTGTGGCTCTGTCCCAGCTTTGGCCGACCCTGGCTGTGCCCTTGCGTTGATGGGCCTCGCACCTCCGCAAGGTCCCCGCAGGACTTCCTCAACCTTCGCTGGACTTCGCAGCGCAAGGCCTCCACGGGACTTCACCGACCTCCACCGGGACGCGACTTATGAACTGGGTCTCACCCGGTTGGAATATAAGGATCGCCACAAGTCTGCCCCCGTGCGAGGGAGGCCTTCCTCGGCTCGTCACGCGCATGTGTACACGCCTACATTGTGCGCACCACACGCATGGCTCCGTTTGGGTGGCACTCGGTCTCCGCATGAATGGGCTTCGCGTCAATACCTCGGCCTCTGCCTTCGCTATGTCAATTTTTCCAGCCTTTCCTCACGCGTTTTCGCAGGCGCACCCAGGACCTCGATGGTGTGGGGGACTCCGTCGATCCCCCGCGGTCTCTCTGCGCTGGTCGACTAGCCCCACCTCCGTCTCCGCTAATGAGTATGGGGTCCGAGTCGACGCATTCTCTGCGGACCGGCGCTCCTGTCAAACCAGCAAGGAAGACTACGGCAGCTGGTCGCCGACACCAGGGAGTCGACCTGCGACGACCGTCGAGTCCGACACGCGATGATGAAGCCTCACCCAAGCGCGAGTCCTCTGCACTGCGACGCTGGAACTTCGCTTCAGACTTCGCGACGTTGAGCTGCGCGGCTCACGCCTCCAAACCTTGCGTCTTCAGGAGACTGCAGCTCCGGGTCTTCTGACTTTTTGTGGAAGTGCTTCAGCCTGCACGACACTGCTGTTCCCGGCGCAGAGGAGAGCTTTGGCTCGGAGAAGACCGACTGCCAGGTGGCTCCTAACGATGACGCCGAAGTCTCGTTCAGCGAAGTTCCAACTCCGCGTACAAGATGGCCACCTCGACTGTGGACTCCACACAGATGAAGTGGGCTCCGCACAGGCGAGGTCGTGGCTCTACACCGTCGAAGTCAGTACAAGCACTAGGCTCACGTTGCACAGCACGCATGCATTCATGTGCGTGGCATATACGCTCATGCACTCACTCATGGGCATGGCATATTTCTTACATGCATGCCTTCACGCTGCATGGCATACATTGCATGCGCGTGCTTGATATATGCACCGTCTCGGTCGCTGCATTGTCTACGTCTCGACCACGTTGGCTCCGTCAACCTCTGTACCTGCAGCCTTTGCGTCGGTAATTGAAGTCTTTGCCGTTGAACTACTCGAAGTCTCCGCCGGTGTCTTCGGAGCCTAGCACCCTCAGCATCGGAGACTAACTCGCCCACATGTAGGACCCTGCAACACGGGTCTCCGATCCAAATAAGACGTCGCGTCGAGGCTTGCCTCCGCACGCACTCTACGGAGTATAAATAAGACGTCGCGTCGAGGCTTGCCTCCGCACGCACTCTACGAAGTATAAATAAGACGTCGCGTCGAGGCTTACCTCCGCACGCACTCTGCGGAGTATAAAATAGAATAAGACGCACGGTTTCCGCCTCCCGGATTCACGTGCGCACTCTACGGAGTATAAATAAGACGTAGCGTCGAGCCTTGCCTCCGCACGCACTCTGCGGAGTATAAAATAGAATAAGACGCACGGTCTCCGCCTCCCGGATTCACGTGCGCACTCTACGGAGTATAAATAAGACGTAGCGTCGAGCCTTGCCTCCGCATGCACTCTGCGGAGTATAAAATAGAATAAGACGCATGGTCTCCGCCTCCCGGATTCACGTGCGCACTCTACGGAGTATAAATAAGACGTAGCATCGAGCCCTGCCTCCGCACGCACTCTACGGAGTATAAATAAGACGTAGCGTCGAGGTTTGCCTCCGCACGCACTCTACGGAGTATAAATAAGATGTAGCGGGGGGACGCCTCCGCACGCACTCTACGGAGTATAAATAAGAAGTCGCGTCGAGGCTTGCCTCCGCACGCACTCTACGGAGTATAAATAAGACGTCGCGTCAAGGCTTGCCTCCGCACGCACTCTGCGGAGTATAAAATAGAATAAGACGCACGGTCTCTGCCTCCCGGATTCACGCACGCACTCTACGGAGTATAAATAAGACGTAGCGTCGAGGCTTGCCTCCGCACGCACTCTACGGAGTATAAATAAAACGCAACGGCGAGGTCAGCCCCCGTGTAAACTCCACGGAGTATAAATAAGACGCGGATGCTTTCCCTGCGCACTCTACTGAGTATAAACAAGACGCGGGTGTCCCACGACAGATGTTGTCCCCGCGCACTGTACTTGAGTATAAACAAGACGTGGATGTCCCACGCACGCGCTGATGGTATCACTCCGCATACTCTTTCGTGTATGCGCTAGTGCTGCCATTACGTGTACTCTTTTGGAGTATAAACAGACGTGGTCGATGTTCCCACGCACTCTATCAAGTATAAAAGCTACATGACGGCCGAGACACCAGGGAGTGCCTCGCTCTTGTGGCGCATTGCCTGGGTATTGTGTCTTCGTGCGCGTTGCACCAGGGAGTGCATTACCTTTTCGAAGGCAGGGGAACGGCAGCTTCGCCTCCCTGCCTCCGCGTTCGTAGCGTCGTTGGCCTACGCTGCAAGCGCCCGCCCTCCGCAGGCACTATTTTTGAAGGTAGGGGAACGGCAGCTTCGCCTCCCTACCTCCGCGTGCATAGTGCCCTTGGCCTACGCTGCAAGCGCCCGCCCTCCGCGGGCACTATTTTTGAAGGTAGGGGAACGGCAGCTTCGCTTCCCTGCCTCCACGTGCGTAGCGTCGTTGGCCTACGCTGCAAGCGCCCGCCCTCCGCGGGCACTATTTTTGAAGGTAGGGGAACGGTAGCTTCGCCTCCCTGCCTCCGCGTGCATAGTGCCCTTGGCCTACACTGCAAGCGCCCGCCCTCCGCGGGCACTATTTTTGAAGGTAGGGGAACGGTAGCTTCGCCTCCCTGCCTCCGCGTGCATAGTGCCCTTGGCCTACGCTGCAAGCGCCCGCCCTCCGCGGGCACTATTTTTGAAGGTAGGGGAACGGCAGCTTCGCCTCCCTGCCTCCGCGTGCGTAGCGTCGTTGGCCTACGCTGCAAGCGCCCGCCCTCTGCGGGCACTATTTGTGAAGGTAGGGGAACGGCAGCTTCGCCTCCCTGCCTCCGCGTGCATAGTGCCCTTGGCCTACGCTGCAAGCGCCCGCCCTCTGCGGGCACTATTTTTGAAGGTAGGGGCAGCGGCCGCCTCCTCGCTCGCGTGCATAGTGCCCTTGGCCTACACTGCAAGCGTCCGCCCTCCGCGGGCACTATTTTTGAAGGTAGGGGAACGGCAGCTTCGCCTCCCTGCCTCCGCATGCGTAGCGTCGTTGGCCTACGCTGCAAGCGCCCACCCTCCGCGGGCACTATTTTTGAAGCTAAGGGAACGGCAGCTTCGCCTCACTGCCTCCGCGTGCGTAGCGCCCTCAGCCTACGCCGCCAGTACACATTCCCCGCAGCCACCGTTTTTGCAGGTTGGGGGACGCTCCGACGCAGGACTTCGTCGTCCGCTTGGTAGGCATGGCCTCGGCGGGACGACCCGGCTTCAGAGCAGCAACTTCACCGTCCGCCTCGTAGGCAAGGCCTCGGCAAGACGGCTCGACTACGACGTAGGACTTCGTCGTCCGCTTGGTAGGAAAGGCCTCGGCGAGACGGCTCGGCTACGACGCAGGACTTCGCCGTCCGCTTGGTAGGCACGGCCTCGGCGGGACGACCCGGCTTCGGAGCAGCGCCTCGCCGCCCGCCTCGTAGGCATTGCCTCGGCGGGGCGGCGACGACCTCGTCGTCCGCCTAGTAGGCACGGCCTCAGCGGGGCGATTTAGCTTCGGAGCAGCCCCTCGCCGCCCACCTCGTAGGCGACGACCCGGCTTCGGAGTGGGATTCTGCGAACCTCTTCGTAGGCATTGCCTTACAGGATGCAAGCTACTAGTTGCTTCGGCCCGTCGGTACTTGCTGTCAGGGAACGGGGGGCTGAGATAGTGTGGTGCGCCAGCTCGCCCATCGGGACCTCTGCGCTTACTGACGAGAGAGTACTGTTGTGGGGGTGGCCCAACCCCCCGTGACTGGGCCTCGCAACGGGCATAGTATGTAATAGGCTCAATAGTGTAGATGTGTAAATATACCAATGTACCCTCACTCTTTGTAAATACTAAGGGGTAGAATGGAGATTTTTCATTCTACCCCACTCATGTATATAAACCCCCAGGAGGGGCGGGAGGAGGAATCACCCCCTCATTCTTACCGACTCTTCCCCAGATCTGGCTCTCCTCTTCCTTTCCTACCATACCCCTCTCTCTCTGTTTGGCCTGTAGCCACAACAAAAACGCAAGTAGATTATTATGTGTGTGTGGCTTATTCATAATGAGGTTAGACCTAGGCTGGTTTGGACCCTAGAGCATTACAATTATCTACATCAAGAAGTCATGTGGCATAAACACAGTTGATAACCTCACTATTATCTACGAAGATAATGCAGCTTATGTGGCACAGATGTAAATGGGCTATGTTAAAAGTAATATCATGAAGCATATTGCTTCTAAATTCTTTGATCCTCACAAGCTCTAGAATATGTAAAGTATCTAACCTTCATATATAATGTATTAAAAGAACAAAAAAATGATGTAGAGAAGACTCAAACAATTAATAACCTAGAAACCAATTTTTCCTTTACAAATTTGACATTTTTTAAATTGCATTCCCTAATTTATATGTGTAGAAATCAAATTCCTAATTTTCATTTAGTGTGGTTTAGGATTTTCATGAAACGAATTTATAATTTTCATTTAATCTAAAGTTTGATTCCTCACATAGATCTAATGAATCAAATTGTAATCTTATTTTATTTTTATTCTTAATTTTTTATATTCATGGAATTATAAATATAGAAATATATAAATTTCTAATTTTTAGTTAGTTCTCGTTGGAAAATTTGATATTTTTCATATTACTTGTGATTTTGTATATGTTGTGGGGGTGCCCAACCCCTACGAATGTTAGGTTTAGCTACTGGGCCTTGGAATAAGCCCAATAGCATATTATTATGTATAGAAGGGAGTATACTGATTTACCCTTACCTTTTGTAATTATTAAGAGGTATGATGGAAAATTTTCATCCTACCCCATTCATGTATATAAACCCCAAGAGAGGCAGAGAGGCTAGACCCACTTATTTTCCACAAACCAGCTCTCTGTTGGTTCTCTCGCTCTCCTAGTTCCATATCCCCAAGGGGAAGGGGTACTTTGTACCCACTGTTTTGGCAATGTTGCAATAGTTGGTGCCATCCGTGGGGAGCGGGCAAGAAGCTGTGTGATAATGAGTTGCCACCATGAGAGAGATCTACTGGATTTCGACCGGCTAGAAGGTAGAGAAACTTCAAACTAATCGTGTAGTATGCATGCATGATTTTTGGCACTTGTTGGCTTTAGCATTCTTTATCAGGTCGCTATTTGATCTGATTTGTGCTCAAATCGCACGGTGACCTCGTGCCCTAGCGTACCCTACGGAGTATAAATACATCGCAAGGTGGCATCGCTCCCCAGGGTACTCTACGGAGTATGAAGCACTGGGAACTTCGTGTGTCCCGAGCAACTCTACGTAGTATAAATAAATCATGCGGTGGTCTCGCATCTCAGCTTACTCTAGGAGTATAAAGCACCGAGAACTTCGTGTGTCTGGGGCCACTCTATAGAGTATAAATAAATCACGCGGTGGCCTCATGCCCTGGCTTACTCTGCGGAGTATAAAGCGTCAGAAACCTCATGTGTTCCGGGTCACTCTATGGAGTATAAATAAATTGCATGGTGGCCTCACCCCCTGGCATACTTTGTGCAGTACAAAGCACCGGGAACATCGTGTGTCTCGGGGCACTTTATGGAAAATAAATAAATCGCACAATGGCCTCGAGCCCTGGTGTACTTTGCAGAGTATAAAATGTCAGGAACCTCGTGTGTCCTGTGTGTCCACCCAGGGAGTCCCCTACTCTGGTGGCATCCTCGATATATATTGTGCACTCCGTGTGTTGCACCAGGGGGTCCCCCGTGCTAGTAATATCCCCAGTACTTATCATATACTCATGCGTGGCCCACAAGGTAGCCAGCTGTTTTTATCGGAGGCCCCATTTTATAGTGCGCCCACCTTTTGCATGCACTGTTTTTGAAGGTAGGGGGATGGAGGCATGTCCTTAGCACAGTGGCTCTGACTTTTCGACACTTGCGGCCATGCTTGACAAGGTTGCGAGCCATTCTATGGTCACCTCGTGGTCGCAAGTTCATCGACATTCATTTCAATTGTATTTCTTTATGAAAATCACATTTCAATTGTATTTGACTTGGACTCTTTCTTGTAATTTTAGAATTTTTATTTAATTATTATTCTTAATTTTAACTATTTATAAATGTTACTTTGGAAGTATAGAAACCAAATTGCTATTTTTTATTTTTTTATTACGAATTTCACTTAGTTTTTATTGTACTTAGCATAGACTCTTTCTTTTAATTTTATTAAATTAATTTATTTGTTATTCCAAGTTTAGTTATTTATAGATATTACTTTGAAAGTCTCATGGAAATCAAATTTTTAATTTTTTTGAATTTGATTAATGTTGATTGTACTTGGTATGTACATTTTGTTTTAATCGAGCCATTATAACTTAGATATACCATATGTATAGCCATATCTTTTCTAATTAACGAGCGGATCCAAGATTTTTAGAATGGGTATTTGGACTTTAGAGTTAGATCAATATCGATACATCGATACCGCGACACACGTTTTCTCTAAAACACCGATATAACGATACGTGTATATAGATATAATAAAAATATAGAAATTAATGATTTCTTATAAGAAAATGGACGACATAATGCTAGAACAATGACATGAATTAAATAGCAAATTATAAAGATTAATGGTAGTTGCATACCTTGCTTATCCTACTTTGTTTTACTCTTGTCAGCTCTCTCCTACATAGATTTCAAATTTGTAGACTTCTTTATTTTTTAAAACTCAAAGATCTACAAAATCAAATAATTGATTGTCACGATTTAAAAGTAAAGAGAGGAGAATAATCTTGATCACAACTTAGAAAACTTAGTATAGCAGTATAAAATCTAGCCAGTATAGCAGTACTACTAAACCACTTACTAAACCACCTACTAGTTAACCAGTACTAAATCTGGCCACATTGGAGCCTTGTAGGCCGATTCACAGAATTACAGTGTCGCTGGCGACTGGGCACTAGCGAAGACAGATGCACCGAGGCGGCGAGGCCAACCGCCGATCCGAGCGCCTCCAGGCTCCAGTATCCGGCCTCCGCCTTCGGCCTCCACGGCTCCCCCTCTGCCTCGCGCCGACTGCCTTCGGCCTCCCCCTCCCCCTCCCCCTCCGCCTCAGCACCGACGCTGCTAAGTCGCCGACCGCCTCGACGCCTCCCCCTCCGGCCTCGAGGCTCCAGCCTCCGCGGCTCCCCCTCCGCCTCCGCGCCGAGCCGCCGACCGCCTCCGGCCTCCCCCCTCCTCCGTGCTGACACCACTGAGTCGCCGACCACCTTGGTGCCTCCCCCTCCGATGCCGCCTCAATCTCCAGCTTCAACCCTACGCTGGATATGCTCGCAGCCGCGCAGCGCCGGCGCGCAGGCACACTAGGTCCTGCACGCCGTGGGGAGCTGGGGGTGTCGCGGACTCGCGGTCTCACGGAGGAGGTTGGTGACCTCCATTGCTCCGGCGCTCCAGCTCCGCCTCGACGAGCTCATCCCGCGTCTTGGGCTGACAGCACCGCCGCCGCCTCAATCTCTGCTAGGGTTTCCAAAGGGGAAACGAGGTGGAGACTGGAGAGCCCTGTGCTGCCGGCTGCCCTCAGAGTAGTTGATTCAGGTGGAGGGAGCGGGCCAGCGAAGGGAATGGCCGAATAGGCCAAGTGGAGGCGGCCAGCCCATTTACATGCGGGGAGGGGGATCCGGGGTGGGCTGATTGGTCTGAAAACAATAAATTTGGCCCAATTAAGTATTTGTATATGTATTATACCTCTTATATACTGATTTTTTTGCCAAAAAATTTAGGTATTCAGCTGAATACCCTTGAATCACTGTAGATCCACCCCTGCTAATTAACGTGAGAACTTCCTCAAAGTGCCTAATTAGTACGGTATAGATAACTTGGATCTACGAGATGGATGGCTATATCTTTCTGATTAACATGAGAATTTACTCAAGGTGTCTAATTAGTATAGGTATAGATTTGTGTAAATATAGTATAACACAAAACTTTATCGAAAGTCTTGTGTTCGAGACCGTGAAAAATAAAATAAAACTTATATTTATGGACAAAAAGAAAAAACATATATTTATTATCTGTCAAACTCAACAAAATGTAAATGGCTTACTCCCATTTTTCCATACTTAATTTTAACGCCATGATCCCCGCTGCCATCAGAAATAATGCCGTGTGATTGGTACGTCATGTACTGCGCCGCTACATTATTATCTGTCAACTCAGTAAAAATCTGACTCTTCTTATCATTTGCTTAAAGAGTCCTCATCATTGACGAAGTGGGCCACGTAACTTCGGTCCTGTCAAACACAAGCCATCACCACAAAAAAAAAAGGCTGCCACGTAAGAAGTGACGCAACCAAACAATTGATGTCAGCTCAAACGCAAGAATTTGAAGTATTAGGCATGCGCCTACTAATGAACCTGGAACATGCACGAGAGACGCCTCCAAGCACGTAGCTGTCACTTATGTTAAAATAAATATATGAATTGACTACACGAAAATGGTGTTATTGAATTTATCTTTCAAAATACATTAATAATATATAATTATTACGAGTCAGTAATCTATGCATTTGCATGAGTTAACTAGTATTTAGTTTTCATTTTAAAAGATAAAATAATTGAATAAAAAATTTTAAATTATGAAAACTATACATAATATAAAACTTGCATTGATGCAACAGGGAACGAACCAAAACATCATTAAGATGGATGATTAGATCTAGAGAGCTTCCAAGCGCCAATGCGGTACGGAGTATTATGCATTACCCGCATGCCGACAAAAACGAAAGTGAGCGGTAGAAAACAAGCGCGCGCAATGGCAGTGAGAGCAGAAACCAAACCAAACTCTACGTTTGGACTAGTCAACTTGTATTTTTTTTTTTCTCTGGTGGCCGTCGCAAGCTTTATATAGCCCCCACAGAACTGAGCTCTTGCCTTTCATCCTCGCAGCCACAGGGAGACACGGGGGCGCACACCACACACGCAAACCGCCATATATGGGTACCGCCGGCGAGGCAGCGCATAGTAACAGCAAGCTGGAGAGCCCGCTGCTGGCATCGCGGCAGCCGTCGGCCGGCGGCGATGGCGCGCACGAGGTGAGCGGGCAGCTGGAGAGCATTCTGGACGACGAGTCGGTGCCGTGGGCGCGGCGGATGTGCGCGGCAACGCTGGTGGAGATGCGGCTGCTGGTGCGCCTGGCCGCGCCGGCCGTGCTGGTGTACATGATCAACTACCTCATGTCCATGTCGACGCAGATCTTCTCCGGACACCTCGGCACGCTCGAACTCGCCGCCGCCTCCCTCGGCAACACCGGCATCCAGGTCTTCGCCTACGGTCTCATGGTAAGCACTTGATTAATTACGTCCCAGTGATGCAACCTTAACAAACTATTATCGGTATTAATTATACCTTGCCTAAAATAAAACACATCATTAACAAATTCACGATCTCCTTTGTTTTCGAGATGGAATCTGCGAGATCCTATTTAATCGACGGTGGTTGACTCTAGATCAGTGGTTCAGATCAACCAAGCCAATCTACCAGCGGTTGCGCATCTGTGTCAAAACTTTTGAGCTGAATGGCCGCTCGGTCGTAGCTAGGATGATTATCTTGCCAAGTTCCCATGTGATGTTGGCGCTGCTGTATAGCTTGTTGCAGAAACCTGATTTCCTCGTGAACCGATGGACATCTCACAGCACGAGCTCGACGTCATACGTGCGTTCTTCGCGCCAATTCCCTGGGTGAATTTGGTAGCTTAGTTTGCACCATCTTGATTCCCCGGCACACTGATTACGTGGCCGTCCGGCTAACACGGCATGTTTCTAGATTCCCACTTAATTTGTGTAGCTTGTTCTCACGTGATATGTCACGGCTAATTAAGCTGTCGCAGAAAGCAGACCATGCTGTGTGATGGAACCGTCAGTGCAAGTGCACAAGACGGGTTTTGGCTCTGGTTTCCTTTCCTTTGGTTCCCCGAGTAGCGTGGTGTGTATGCAAGCTCTCTCGTCTGGATGTGGACCATTCAACGGAGACGTACAGTTTTGCTGGTCGCCGCCCATTTGTTTCCTGATGGGATCTAGCCGGACCCGTTCATGTCAGTATGTGCACATGGGGACATTGATGCATGCCACCACGCTACAGCCGCGGCATTAGCCCAGTTTTTTTTTCAGCTTGTGCTCTCTCTCGAATAATAATAAGTAGGACAATTTTTTTTCTTATGATTTTAAAACAACTTATCGAGATAATATTTTTAAAGTGTTTATTGATTTATCGGTATTCAATTCGTTCACACAAATGCAAACGCTAGGACAAAAAAACCATTAGCCAATACGACAGTTACATAGCAAATGCTTACCGAATGTGTTATGTGTTTTTTAAGAAAAATTGCAAAAACCCTCATAACTCAATAACAAAACATATTTTTTCAATGCAAAGGCCGCCTAGAGCATACTTGTCAATACCATATGGATGTCGTACCGGTTTGGTTTTGGATTGCTACATTTTGGTATCCGTCCATACCGGCGTACCATTTTCGAATTTAATATAGTAATACGTGTATATATATTTGTTTAATTATATACACACTAAATATCACTTGTAATATTATTCTAAATACATAGTAGTATTATCAAATATAGCATATAGTTTAATAGACAAAATTATCAATTTCACCGGTATGGCTAGTATTGACTGGAATGAAAGCTGATATGGCTGGTATTGTCTGATATTGAGCCGGTATGATCGGTATTGAAGCTGGTACGATACGTAGAGCTACTTTATACTAGTTTAAGTGACCATATGGTATGTATCGGCCATACCGATCACGGATTGATAACTCTACCATAGGACCTAACTCGGGCATCCATTAAAGAGATAGTAAAGTTCGACCACAAAGACTTTTACATAAAGGGCCTTGTAGAAATTGATAATGGAAGAAAGGTCTACAAATCAAGAGAAGGACAAGAAAAGAAATGACAATGACAAGCGGGGCCTCCAGAATTGTGGGTAGCACCGATGATGAAGACGAAGATCAAGCAACCTAACGGTGAACTATTTGGGATAGGGGTAGGCCACGCTAGCACAAATTAAAATTTTCTACCCCGTAAACCAGGAAGTTATATGAGTAAGAGATCATAGATCATTACCACTAGACACGCAATACAGCGGAAGTAGAGTTGAAGCAGCCAATTCAATGAAGAGCGCATTGATGTAGTGAAAGCAGTCGATCGTCCTCTGGCTAATCGTCTCCTCCTCGCGATTGTCCCGATCAGCACTACAGTCATACCAGCGTCTCTACTGAGATCCACACGTTTAGAGATGGAACACTGTGCGTCAGCGTGCTAGTACCAGCGCGTACGGCAGGAATTATGAGAGGTGGCGGTTATGATTTTGATGGGTGTGTTTCAGGATACCTCCCTCAGCCCTCGCACCTCTCCTTATATAGCCTCCAATCAGATTCTTATTCGATATGAGTGGAGATAAAATTCCATTTAGAAACTATCATACGGATCCTTATCGTTCAGCCTATTAAGTGTGTGATCCTGTAGGCTCATGTATTTTTGGCAATGGGCCGAAAACTTTTTTTCGGTTCATAAGTCGGTAGCGGTTCCTAGTAGGACATAAAGACCCCCAAATATATATAAAGATTATATCGAATAAACCTATATAGTGCTTATGTACCGATCCCTTTGCTTTATGATACCAGATCGAACTTAAGGCGAGAAGTGTACCATCCTATGATAGCTCGATCCTTCACTCGAAGCTGTAGTGGATTACTCAGTTGTGATTGATTCTTCAATCACATTCGGCATGGCCATGCACATCTTTAATCCAACCACATCGAGGGGTCCAGAGATATCTCTCCTGTTATATAGGAGGGGCAAATTACATCTTAATCGCTCATATTCCTTCGCATATTTCATAGTAAACCAAAAGGCTACATTTATAACTACTTAGTCACATAGTAGTGTTTGGTAATATCTAAGTAAACAATAACGATCTCATATTTAAGGATCCTATATACACTATGTATGAGATCAACTGATGACACTTAAGAATATAACAATTACTGCAGTGTCCATAGTGGGTCAACCTAACATTATGTTCTCTAATATGTGTCCACATTATTGATTTAATATCCCATATCTATGATCCGTGAAATATGATCATTAATATATGTATTAATCTATAGATTATAATTGTCCTACATAATGATATAGGTTCAGAGATAATTTAGAATAACATCAAAACATAAATAAAGAGTTTAACGAATAAGTCACATACTTGTTGATCAATATGAAAGACATTTTTGTAAGAAACAAAATAACATATTATTCAAAAGATCATAAATATTAAGTGATATAATATATTTATAATTACTTTTAGAGTATATCATTAACAGAACTCCCCCGCCTTTGAGTGTCCAGATGTAGCCTCGGCGAACCAGGCACCGGCTAGTAAACATGTAGTTTTGCGATACACTTTCTCCCAAAACTTATAGTTTCGCCAAATGGCTAGATATTAATTTTTGTTTCGAAATTTGTCTGCTTTCCTACTTTCTAATTGATGCTTCCGAGCATCGCACCACTAAAAGTAAACATCGGAAACATAATAGTAAGAAATTCCGAGTAAAAAAAATTGCATGAACCATCCCATTGGTAGGTATTTTGTGTTGCCTGACTACATTTTGCATTTTGGATGACCAACGGACGACGAATTAGCAACGGCTAATGCTGGAGCTCCGCAATGCAGCTTGGCATGGGGAGCGCGGTGGAGACGCTGTGCGGGCAGGCGTACGGCGCGCACAAGTACGACATGCTCGGCATCTACTTGCAGCGATCCACCATCCTGCTCATGGCCACCGGCGTCCCCCTCGCCGTCATGTACGCCTTCTCCCGCCCCATCCTTATCCTCCTCGGCGAGTCCCCGGAGATCGCCCGCGCCGCCGCCGTCTTCGTCTACGGCCTCATCCCGCAGATCTTCGCCTACGCCGCCAACTTCCCCATCCAGAAGTTCATGCAGGCGCAGAGCATCATGGCTCCCAGCGCCTACATCTCCACCGCCACGCTCGCCGTGCACCTCGTCCTCAGCTACCTCGTCGTGTACCAGCTCGGCCTGGGTCTCCTCGGCGCCTCGCTCATGCTCAGCATCAGCTGGTGGGTCATCGTCATCGCGCAGTTCGTCTACATCGTCACCAGCCGCCGGTGCCGGCTCACGTGGACCGGACTCTCCATGCAGGCCTTCTCCGGCCTGCCGGAGTTCTTCAAGCTGTCCCTCGCCTCCGCCGTCATGCTCTGCCTCGAGACTTGGTACTTCCAGATACTCGTGCTCATCGCCGGCCTCCTCAAGGACCCCGAGATGGCCCTCGCCTCACTCTCAGTCTGGTAATTACTAACTTTAACTGCATAGGTTATGTTTGTTGAGATGATTAAATCGCGTCATTCTGTTGTGTGTGTGTGTGTGTTGCAGTATGACAATTTCAGGATGGGTGTTCATGATCTCAGTTGGATTCAATGCAGCAGCCAGGTATGCCTGCTACTTCTGAAGTTTTGCACCTGAAATTATGCATGCGCTCTTAACATCCCGAAAAATGTTTATTTTCAGCGTGAGGGTGAGCAATGAGCTTGGCGCCGGCAACCCCAAGTCGGCGGCGTTCTCCGTCGTGGTGGTGACAACGCTGTCGTTCATCCTGTCGGTGCTAATCTCGGTGGTCATCCTGCTGTGCCGGGACTACATCAGCTACATCTTCACCGAGGGCGAGGACGTGTCGCAGGCGGTGTCCCAGCTGACGCCGCTGCTGGCGCTCACCCTCATCCTCAACGGCATCCAGCCCGTCCTGTCAGGTAAACACACAAGCGCACAACCGAAGCATTTCTCACCCGTGCAGCGTGAGACACGGACGGCTGAAGCCTCCGATTCATCGTGCGCGCGCGCACACTGATGTGGATGCGATGAGCAGGGGTGGCCGTGGGCTGCGGATGGCAAGCGTTCGTCGCCTACGTCAACGTCGGCTGCTACTACATCGTCGGCATCCCCCTCGGTTGCCTCCTCGGGTTCTACTTCGACCTCGGCGCGGCGGTACAGCCTCTGTACCTGCATGGATCTTGACAACTTCATGTTGATCTATGTAACATGCATTTGACGGATGACTCCAAATGCAGGGTATATGGTCCGGTATGATTGGAGGTACCCTGATGCAGACCGTGATCCTGGTGTGGGTTACCTTCAGGACAAACTGGAACAAAGAGGTACTATATGATTCACCTAGTTCTTACTGAATAGATATTTATTAATCTGTACTCTGTACATTAAGGGATAACAACGTTTCATCAGTACCTTCATAAGAATTAAGAACATACACAGAACAGACACCCGCAAGGTTGGTGTGGTAACAGTTAATACAGAACTGTAGCAGCACATGTCCTCAGGACCTGCAAGACTCAATGAGTTCCTCTGAAACTATAGACAATGCCCTACCTGAAAAATCGTGGATTCAGATGTGAAACAATATTAAGACAAAATTAATTGAAAGGTTAGATTTGAACAGTTAACGTCACATTCACATTGCATTATCTATTTTTTTATTAAAAGTACGTTGCATTATTTATTACAGAAAAGGGGAGTGTGATATCAATGAGAACTACCAATAGTTACCTCATTATCTAAGAGACACACCTTAAGACTAACGGCATTTCTGCTTTCATTGCAGGTGGAAGAAGCGATGAAAAGATTGAACAAGTGGGAAGACAAGACACCTCTATTGTCAGGCCAAGAATGAAACAAGGATAAGAATTGTATGGCTCTACCCTCCATAGGCTCAGCAGAAATGGGATTCCATAGCAACTTGAAATCCCTGAATTGTATAAAATGAGATATCGCCTGCAATTCATGATTCATGATTGAAATGTCAAATTCTATTTTACTTCCTTTTTATGGTCCTGTTTCACAAGCACGTTGACGGTGACAATCTTGTCAGTTTTACAAGTTAGTGTTCTATATCTGGTGACAGCTTAGTAGTGGTTGAGTTCACTTTGCTTTTATGTGAGATATCATAAGTTTTACTCACACAGAAGTAAACAAATTCTTACTCCATATCTTCATTTGAGAATTGAGACAGAAAAGGCCCTTAGTTGTGCTTTAGTTGTGTTGAGAAACTAGCGTCGTTGAGCAATCAAACCAATTACAATAATAAAAGTAGAAGAACAATGGATACGAGATGTGAGAGAGAACTCCATGTCCAAAGCTTTATTCGTACGATGTTTAGGCACTGTTCAAAACGGCTTAGGATTCTGCCTTTTTTTCACTATTTATTAATTTTATCTTTTTCTATTTTTTTAGATTTTTTAGGCTTTTTTATCTTTTCTTTTTTTTTCATATTCCTTTGCATTGTCTGTGATGGGCTAACATATTTTTTTTCTATTTTTAAATTTTTTAAATTTAATTATACCAAATAAGCCAACTCAGATACAATAAAAAAAATTATAAACTAACATCAAACTGAGCACTACCTTAATTGGTACAAAATTCTCATACAATGCTTGTCTATATATATGAAAAAAAGTTTTGTTTTGTTTGAACCCACAATCCGTCGTGAATACGGACACCTGTAATTGTAATTAATTGTACCATGGCCATTCCATGAACGGAATAATATGACATAATTTAACTTACTGTATCAGCAGAGATTGATGTATTAACAGTGCCTGTAGTTGACGCAATAACTAGAATGCATGAATTTCAGAAGAGTCTTAAGTTCACAAGAAACAATTCAATTGCCGCACAAACATGAAAAAAGTCTTGCGTTCCAACATGGCCCTAACTGACAATTTATATAAAGAAGGGTCAGCAGCCAAGATTTAATGCCCCTAATATCACCTCCTGAAGATCTCTCGAGATTGTATGGGATTATCACGGGATTGTACGGTCTTATATCTAGGCTGTGGTCGGGCTGAGCTTGGTATTGTTTGTATTAAGAAATCAGGATTTTTGATTTAAATGTTCTTATTTCTAATAGGTACCTCACCATCCCCTATAAATAGAGAGTCATATGACTAGATTTGTACCTTCAATGAATTGAAGTAATAAAGAAAGATCAGGAGTTCTCTCTACCTCTCTCTGTGTGTTGATTGATTCATTCTTGTTCTAAGCAGAGAAATCGCTCGGACTGGTCGCCAGCAAGGGTTTCTCAACACGTTATCAGCACGACTACGCTCCGGTGAACGAAGGTAATCATTGAAGCACTTAATAGATTGGTTTTCTAGATCGCTTTGAATCTGCATTTTCTTTCGCGTTCTAGATTGTTTTTCTACGGTGCAAATCTGCCCTAATCTACCGCAAGCAAATCTGAAGTCGCCGGCACAATGTCGATCGGTAGATTGCATCAAAGGGTAGATGTTGATTGCACTATAGAAAAATGATGCAAATCGCCCTAATCTACCACGGCGGACACGAAGTCGCGGCACAATATCGATTGGTAGATTGCGAAAAGGGGTAGATGTTGATTGCATCGAAACGAAAATTAGCATCACTTTCTCTATTTTGTTCTGCACGGCATAACACCGAAAAATCGGCGCGCGCGCGCGCGAAGATCGCACTCGTCGCCGCCGACCAGCAGCCGGTCGTGGACCCGAAGTCCAGCCACCGTCGCATGTGCATCGCACCCGCATGCGCACTACTCGCCGTGGCCCGAAGCCGCGCCATTGCTCGCGTGCGCCGCCGCCCGAGGCACTGCCGCCCGGTTCGGCCAAGAACCATCGACTGCGCAGCCGTGCGCCACCTCAACCGCCGGCCCTGCAGCCGGTCACCAATCGCCGCCCGTATGCAGCAAATCCCCGTATGGCGCAGCTCCCGCCACCTGCATGCGGCCTCGTCACCGTGCGCACCGATCGAGGAACCTCAGCCCGAAGCCTATTCGCCCACCACGCCGCCGTGAAGCTGCGCATGGCCGCCTGAAGCCGCACCGCCCGCAACACCTCGCCCGAAGCCGAGTCTAGCCCAAAGCTGGATCCGTCGAGCCCCCCGCATGACGCCGACGAATCGCATCTATGGCCGTCGGCCGGTCTCAGCCGCTCCGCCATGAACAGCGACGCCGACTGGCCCTGGCTGCTCCGTCCTGCGCGACGGCCGCCCTGGGCCCGCCGCAGGTTGTGCACCGCCGGCTCTGCCACATGTGTGCGCCGCCTGAGAACGCACGGAGCCTCCTCGCCTCTCACGAACGGCCGCCGCCCACAGCCGCCTGATGCACCGGCCGCCTTCCTCGCACGGGTGGTCGCCCTGAATGGCGCCGCCGTAGCCGGCCCTTCCCGCAGCCTCTTGAACTGGACTGCCACCCGCCTCGACTCCTTGCACCCGCACGCGCATTGCGCCGGCCTCGCACGGCCACCTCTCGGGCCCGGCTCGGCCTCGCTTGCCCGCAAGGCGAACCACGTGCCACCGCCGCCGCTTCGCCGCGCACCTCGCTGACTCCACCCGTATGTGCTGCCGCACCGGTCCACCTACCTTTGCGCGCCGCTCGAAGCGTCGCATGGGCTCCGTCGCCCCCGTATGGGCCCCGCTGTGCGCCGCCACCCGCAACTAGCCCGCAGCCGGCCCGCCGCCGCACCGAACTACACCCGGGCCGCCGTTGCTGCACCAAAAATGCGCCTTGCCGCTACGTCGACCCCGCCTGCACACAGCCCAAAGCCGACTGGAACCGTCGGCACCACTCGGAAGTGGTGGTTCATGCCCGCAGGTGAGGAAGAGAGGCGGCGCCCGCGGTAGCGGTAGCGGTAGCGGTAGGCGAGGATTAAATCCGGCGCGGGAGTGGACGGTCCGATGCGCGACACGCGTCGCACGCGGAGGGAGGGAAGGCGGGGAGAGGGTTTAAGTTAGATCGGACGGCTGAGGGGGAATCCGGCGGGCGGAGGGGACGCCGATGCTTGACACCTGGCGGCCGGGAGGGTTTTTGGGATTTTCTTTCTTTTTGATTTTCCAGAAATGCTATTAAGCTTTAGAAAACTCAGAAAAATACCAAATAAATTTTGAAAAATCCAGAAAAATTCAGGGAACTATCTGGAGCTATTCTAGACTTAATAAAAATATGTCCCACTCATTTTAATAAGTATAATTTGCAAAGGTACAATTTGATTGTAAAGGGGAGGTTTTTAATTCCTTCTAAAATCTAGAAAAATTAATATAATCTCACATTTGACTTAAGGAAGCTGAAATACATTTGTTTTAACATTCAGTAATGCAATAAATTCATTTTTGCCTTTTATAAATTAAAGTTTATAATTTTCTCAAACCAGGACTTTAACATAACTCCAGAAAATCCAATAAACTCCAGATTAAATTTTCAATAAAGGAACAAAATTTTGGGATGTTACACACACGCACTCCGCGGAGGTCCGCCTCCGCACACGCACTGCACGGAGGTCCGCCTCCGCACACGCACTGCACGGAGGTCCGCCTCCGCACGCACTCTACGGAGTATAAATAAGATGTAGCGTCGATGTCCGCCTCCGCATGCACTCTACGGAGTATAAATAAGACGTAGCATTGAGGTCCGCCTCCGCACGCACTCTACGAGTATAAATAAGACGTAGTGTTGAGGTCCGCCTCCGCACGCACACTATAGAGTCTAAATAAGATGTAGCGTCGAGGTCCGCCTCTGCACGCACTCTACGGAGTATAAATAAGATGTAGCGTCGAGGTCCGCCTCCGCACGCACTCTACGGAGTATAAATAAGACGCAGCGCAGGGGGACGCCTCTGCGCGCACTCTACAGAGTATAAATAAGACGCGGATGTTTTCCCTACGCACTCTACTAAGTCTAAACAAGACGCGGATTTCCCGCACGCGCGTTGGCGTATTCTCCGGAGCCCAACTAAGTCGTGGTTGATAGTCCCACGCATGCTCCGGAGTACAAACTAGATGTGGATGTTTTCCCTGCGCACTCTACTGAGTCTAAACAAGACGCGGATGTCCCGCGCGCGTTGGCGTATTCTCCAGAGCCCAACTAAGTCGTGGTTGATAGTCCCACGCATGCTCCGGTGTACAAACTAGATGTGGATGTTTTCCCTGCGCACTCTATTGAGTCTAAACAAGACGCGGATGTCCCGCGCGCGTTGGCGTATTCTCCAGAGCCCAACTAAGTCGTGGTTGATAGTCCCACGCATGCTCCGGAGTACAAACTAGACGTGGATGTTTTCCCTACGCACTCTACTGAGTCTAAATAAGACGCGGATGTCCTACGCACGCGCTGGTGTCATCACCACGCGTACTCTTTCCGAGTATAACCAAGCCATGGTTGATCCTCCCATGCACTCTTCGGAGTATAAATAAAACACCGCTACCACTTCGAAGGGTAGGGGACAGAGCGCTCGCGCGTCTACTTCGACTAGGCGCCAGCTCCGCTGCCACCACTTCGAAGGGTAGGGGACGGAGCGCTCGTGCGTCTACTTTGACTAGGCGGCAGCTCCACTGCCACCACTTGAAGGTAGGGGCGGGCGCTGGTGCGTCTACCTCGACTAGACACCAGCTCCGCTGCTACCACTTCGAAGGGTGGGGGACGGAGCGTTCGCGCGTCTACTCCTACTAGGCGCCAGCTCCGCTACCACCACTCTTCGCTCACAAGGCACCATTACCATCAAGCTGCGAGACGGCCGGAAGGCGCGGCCCCACCATATTAACAATCAGCGTAGAAGTAGCACGGCGATGGAGTACTCGGAGCAACGGTTCTTTCTTTCATAAGAAAAAGAAAGAAAAAAACAACAAAAGCAAAAAATTACATCGCAACCACCAGGTCTTGGCACCACACCTAGGGGGCTGCGCCGTCTTCGTTGTGCTGACGAACCTCCTCCAGCCACTGGAGGAAATTACCATCCCGGTGTAGCGTTCGCCGCAACAGGACTTTGGCTGCTTCCTCCCCAAGGCAGCCCAAGATCCGCTCGTAGAAGCTCTGAATGGCGGGCAGGGTGGTGCGGGCTGCGCCAGACAATACCCCGACTCCGGTTGGCACACCCAGATTGGGAGCGACAAGCTCGTTCATGTGCTCACACCCCCGGATGTGGAGCATGGCAAAGGCGAGGCAGGCGTTGGCGAAGCCGCAATGATGGCCGAAGGCTTTAGCACCACGGAGCCCCAGACTCGAGCCCTCCTCAATCTGTGCCAACAACTGTGCCACATCCCCGGCGTTGTGGGTAAGGTCGGGCACGCCGACGGAAAGGTCCCGGAGGGCCCCCTTCAGCGACCCCATGGCCCTCCACGCCGCCGCAGACGCGTCGTGCAGAGTCCGATTCTTCTCCTCCAACGCCGTCGTCAGCTGGGTTTTCTCTTCCTCCAGCGCCCGGATCTGCTCAAGCAAGCCGGTGCGCTCCGCTGTCACGGTGCACTGGGCCTCTTCGGCGGCGCGCTGCGCCACCACTGTCGCATGGATTTCCGCCTCCAATATACAGATACGCGTGTCCTTGTCGGCGTGAGCCTTGTCGGCAGCACGGAGCTAGTCCTCTAACACCCTCCGCTCGCAGATACGAGCCTCCTCCAGCGCCCGGCTGATGGCAACCATCTAACAGCGAAATGACTTGAGTGTTTATGCGCTCGGCAGTGGTCTCAGTGCGGGCTCGGTGCCACCCTCATTGCCAACGCGCTTAGCGCGAGGGCGAGAAGATCCCCCTACATGACGACAGTGCCCGCCGATCCAATCTGCTGTCGCCATACTCCGTGGCCCTGTTAAGGACGCGAAGCATCTCCGGATGCGGGATGAAGTTAGACATGGCAAACCTCGGGGGCCCGGCGACAGCGCCGGGCGCCCATGACGCATCTTGCGTAACAGAGCCGGCGGCTTCGCGAACACTGATGAGAACATCACTTCTACTAACATGAACACTTCTCTTACTGCTTCCATGAATGATGGGCAAGGTCCGATCACTTGGGCACGTGCTCGTCAACTTAACTATCAGGTAAACTCGTTTTTAGGAGTCAATAATATTTTCGCTGAGCATTCGGTACTTCCTAAGACTTGTGATTTTCTTGTCCTTAGGAACCATGGAGAAGAACCACGCGAGCTCAAGTGTAGAAGTGGAACCGTCCAGCGCAATCCAACTCATATTCGCGAGTTCAACTCAGATTCAGACTATTAGACAGCGCCTACTTTAAACGATCATAACTTTTGATCTAGAAGGTTTCTCGGGGCCCGTGAGTACTCGTTGGAAAGATCTTGGAGTCTACTTTCAGATGAATCTGGTCTCACCTCGAAATTCCATCCAAGCTGATCAAAAACTGCAAAACAAGTGACATCATTTTTTCAGTCCGAGTCAAAGTGGACCTTGGGCCTTGTAATCATGCTTAGACTATTTGGGCCAGCACTAATCATGGACGTACTGTTCATGTGAACAGTACCCATGAATAGTACCACACCCCCTTTTGTTTGAGAAGTGCAGCCTCCCCCACTCCTATTTAAGGAGGTCGCACCCCCTTTAGTTTTCCTCGGGTTTTTCTTAAGAGTTTATTCCTTAGCGATCTCACACACGTCCGGTTGAGAACCCCAACTTGTGAACTTAATCTTTATTCGTAATACAATTTCAGATTGCATCTTTTACTCTCTTGCTTGTGTTCTCGATTAAACTTGCGGGAGATAGCCTTCTTAGCGAGGTCAACGCGTTAAACGCGGTTGATAACCATCGAGCGATGGTGTAGTGATTACGAGGATCAATGTGTTTTGGTGGAGCCTTTGGATCATCAACGTCGAGTTCTCCACAATCGACTTATCAGTACCTCTCGGAAGATCGGGCCATCGTCACATCAAACACCTCCGCTGCTCGATCCTTGGCCGCGCCCAGGAGACCTCATCTCTCCTGATGTTGACGACGCATGGCGAGCAAATCGAAAGAACTTCGCGAAGTCGTGGGAGATAGAGAATTCGCCTACCTCCGTCGCCCTACGCCAGGACGTGGGGAGACGTCGGCTCAGCCTCTGCCTGGGAAGCGATGACTCCCTCCTTGGTCGGGGCGGCTTCCCGATCGGACCCTAGGTCCCCAACGACCGAGCCCGCCACATGAAATCACCCCGCGCGCGAGGGCGATCCCACCCGGTGGCGCTTCGCCCTCAGGGATTCAGACGACGCACCCTTGGCCGACCCAGCAGCTGTGTGGGTTGGAGCAAGCGGCAAATCCATCACTGCTACAGTAGGCGACGACGACGAGCCCTCCATCGCTCCAGCCACTGTAGGAGCCGGAGCAGGCGGAAGGTCCGTGGCGGTCGCCATGGGTGACGGCGGCACGGGAGGCAGGTCCTTGTCGACCGGTACAGGCGACACGACCTCGTCCTCGGCGGCGTTGCTACCAAGGCCTGCCCCACCACTGCCTAAGTCCTCGCTGGGGGTAGTATGACCCCCCGAGCTGGCATGCTCGGACCTGCCACCTGACACGTCCCATGAACTAATGGTGCCCGCTGCCAATCGGGCGGGCGGGTTAGAGATGGCGGTCCTGGAATGAGCCCTCCACCGCCGAGGAGATGCCCCCGTCTCGCCGGTGCCATCGCGGCGACGGGACGGACTCCGCATCGGCACCACACGTTCCGGTACGGCGAGGCCTCGGACCTCGCACACCCGATTTATCCATCCTAGCCGCGAGCTTGGTGGCGGCCGTGCGGGCGTGTTCGCCGGTGTGTACAGCCCGGGAAGACCTCGATAAGCGCGCTCCGCGTCTTCAATGAAAGCACCGCACGTGAAGTGTTGCCCCACTCACAAGACGATTACATATGTATCGCAGCGACACGGTCGAAGTACTTACGCGGCCGGGGTTGCTCTGGCCACCAGGGGTGGGCGCCATCTGCGGGTTTGACCTCGTTCATTCCTCCACCAGCCGGAGAGAGGAGACACCCCGTACATGGTAAAATCCTCGGTAAGATCGCGCATGTTGAACCGGAGGGTGACACTGACGAGTCTTCGCGCCTGCTGTCGATCGCCGCTCCCCGGCTCCAACCCCGGACAGCAGTTGAAAGCTATCGGCTGACCCCGACACCGAAGGTTGCTGGTAGGCGTCACGCGGTAGTAGAACCACTGCCGCATCCAGCCGGGCTCCCAGTTCTCCCGCGTTGCCAGAGCGGGGACCAGCTTCGCGCAGCCCGACCTCACCACGAAGTGGACACTGCCAAAATTGGATAGTGCCCCTCCTTCAACCCTCTTTAGCTGACAGCCGCACCACGAAGAAGATCGCGCGGGGATGAGCACCTTCCACTCGAACCGCCCAGGAAAACACTGCCAAGCGAACTATCGCGTTCGGGGTCAGCTGCGCCAACTCCAATCCGTAAACTTCCAACACCTAACCGACAAAGAGCGTTGAGGGCATTCGGAGCCTAACCTCAAAAAATGCAGCGAAGACAATCGCCTCCGACTCCTCGGGGTGAGGCTCTACTTCGTCGCGGGCAGGCAGGCGAGCTCCTTTGCGCTCCTCTATCTTCTTCGCCTGCAGGAGGGCCTCGAATGTCTCTATAGTAGCAAGACTCCGCCCTAGCACCCTGGAGCAATGCCATTGCGGGCTCCGCTTGGCGTCATACCTCTTGCGGGCCTGCGATGGCTTGCGAGCCGCCAGGGGGAATTCCGCTGGTGGCGGTGTCGTACCGCACTGGCTCGACGAGGCCCTACCGCTAAGCCAGCGACTGGAATCTTCGTGGCCTGCCATCTCACTTCCTAAGTGGGGGCCTGAAGCAGCAGGAGGCGTGCGGATTTCACACAGCAGGAAAAGAACAACCAGACAAAGGTGCGCAGGTGAGAGACGCGTCCGCGTACCGGCTAATAGCGCTTTATGAAGACCCTCCACCTCCCCACGATCGGGGACGCAACCAGTGGCAGCCCCGTCGATTTGCCTCCCCATGTTCGGAAAGGGCAACCGTCGACAGGATCCTGGGATGCCACTAAACCACTCTACAAGATAGCCAATTTATAAGATAACATAAACTGGCAACAATTTTTTAAATTATGATAAGCTAAGCGGAAGCATACTAAAATAAAAGTAATCTGGAAAAAATACAGTAGATGAGTATCGTCATCCTCTACATTTTTCCTTTTGGGAAGACTCTCGGGAAAAATCATTTTCGGGGTCTAAACGGCACAAACAGCAACACTACGCGAATCAATCTACAGGCAAACAGCAGGGATTCTCTAACCGGGGGTTCTAAATCCTAATCCCCACCAAAACCTTGGGCTAAGAACCCTAAAATAGCAAAAATCAGAGGGATTGGGATGAGGGAGAATTACCTAGGGGATTGGCATCACCCTCTTCTTCCTCTCCTTCTCCTTCCCTCTCTTCCTCTCCTTCCTCTTCCCTTCTTCCTTCTTCTCCTTCTTCTCCTTGTAGCAGCACTTGGGCGGAGGAGCGCAAGGAGGCGAGGGTGGCCGCTTAGGGTGGGAAAAGGGGAGGGGCCAAGGGAGGGGGTTTATAAAGGGGGTGCTACGGTTTGGGAGGGGGTACGGGCCCCCGTTTGGGCTGGCTGGCCCAAAGTAGCTGGCCCACCCCTCCGAACAGCTCAAAACCTCCTAATTAATTATTTTAATTTTTTTATTATTTTAGACTATTCCGAAGGATTTATTTTTACTTCCCGCGATTTACCGAAAATCCGGGCGACTCCGCGATTAATTTAGGAACCGACGCCGAAACGACGTTCAGGATATTACAGTGATTGCTCCAAATATTTCACGCTCTCAATTCCAATTGAATTATGACAATATGAGTTGGCATGAATGAGTTTCAATTGAATTATAACATCAAGATTCACACTACTTAAGATTTGTTGAACTAAAATTAATACAAACTCTATTCTACATGGGTAAGGAAACACCCGAAGATCAAATACGAAAGTATGAAAATACAACAGACACTTTTCTACAAGGAAGCATACCCAAGCATCAAATACGGAAGTATGCGTCCTATTACCTTCTATATGTTCCCTTTGTGTTCGTGGCACGTGCCGTCAAGGTATTGGTTTGGCTTCCGTGGTCGCCCACAGGCTGTTCACCTTTCTCTTGGCTCCATTGTTCCATCTCGTGCGTGCGACTTCCTCCTACATCAACAATGGCGAGACCTCCACAACCACCATGTCACCACAACTTGTTTGTTTCCTCCTCAGTGACATGGATCACCGCTCTTCCGTGCGGGAGAGGTGAAGCGGGCTCGGAAGAAGAAGAAACCATGTGGCCATGCGTAGAGGGTGGCGTCTGCTTGATGGAATCGATCTGACATGTTTCTGATTTCCTTGTTTAGAATTTGAGATGTAATATGAGTTCATGACTTCAACAAAGATAAAATGGAAGCATATATCGTGAGCGATTCATAGAACTAGAGACCCATATGACCCCAATTCATCGCTCAGAGATGGCCATGCTGTTTTGGTTGCTCATCACTTACCCGCTGGTGATGGCAATTGTGGATAGGACAGCGTCCTCACCATTCGCCTCATTATTGGGCGAGCTTGTATGCTAACATAGATGAAGCAGGCAGAATGGAGGACCTGGGTTCTTTGTTGGAAATAATTCATCAAATTCATTTTAGAGTTGAAGTCGAATCGGTTTAGAGATAGAAGTTCGATTTTAGAGTCGAGCTCAGTATCCTAGTCATAGTCAATGTTTAATCTATAACCTGTGTATAAATAATGGAGAAGACAAAAGAAAAGGTATACGATTTGAACACCACCAAAAGATTTGTGTTTATTTTATCGCTCACTTGTTTTCGAGTTGTTGCCGCCATACTCAAAGAAAGCCAAGAGGAGCTGCACATTGGTATCGAGCGCTTGGTGAACTCGAAGGTACTCGAAGTTATCGATAACCGAGAGTCCTCGTAGGCGGAGGTGAACACGGTCGAAGGAAGCTATGGTCTCTGATCAAAGTCCAAGTGGTCGAACTGGATTGGTCGTAGCTCGATTCTGAGTGCGTGTAACTCTTCGAGCGTGGTCGTAACTCTCATAAGTGTAACATCCCAAAAATTTTATTCCTTTTATTAAAATGTTTATTGGTTTTTCCTGGAATTTTATTCCAAGCCCTGATCTAAGAAAAATTAAAAAGTTTAATTTATAAAAGACAATTGATTTTGCTGCACATCATGAAAGTCAAAATAAATGTATTTTATCTTCCTAAAGTCAAATTTGTAATTACATTAATTTTCAGGATTTTATAAAGAATTAAAACTTCCCCTTTTAAGTCAAATTGTGCTTTTGCAAAATGTACTTGTCAAAATGAGTGGAAAATAATTTTATTAAGTCTCAAATAGTCCCAGAAGGTTCTCTGAATTTTTCTGGAATTTTCAAAATTTATTTGGTATTTTTCTGAGTATTTTAAAGCCTCCTAGTCATTTCTGAAATTCAAAAAGAAAATAAAATCCAAAACCCTCCCGGAGTCGACAAGTGTCTCCCATCGGGCCGGTCCGCGACGCCGGATTCCTCCTCAGCCGTCCGATCTGACTTAAACCCTCTCCCCCGCCTTCCCTTCCTCTCTGGCCGACACTTGGCACCCATCCGACCGGCCGCTCCTCCGCCGGATCTAATCTCAGCCACCCGATTTCACTTACCCCTTCGCGCGCACGGTGGTCGGATCGCCCCTCCTTGCCACCCGTCGCACATCCAACCGTCCCCCTCGCCCTTTCCCGTTTTTCTTCTCTCGCCGACATGCGGGCCCCGCATGTCAGAACCGTCGTCCCCGCCACCTTCCTTCCTCGCGCAATCACCGCCGCTGCCGCCGCCATTAATCGGAAAACCGAAGCTTTAATAGCTTCGGTTTCTTGCCAAATTAATCCCCCGCGCCACTGCACATTCAAATAGCTGCCTCCCCATGTCCGTTTCTGGCGTTATTCCCCTCGATTACGCCCTCCTTCACCGTCGTGTTAATTTCCCAAAACCGGCGAGTTGCGCGGCAGTTCGCCTCTCCCACCTATAAAAGGGCCTCCCCGAGCACCCTCTACCCACACCGCCGCTCCCCTTGCCTCCAATTCGCGAATCCGAGCCTTGGAGCCTTCCTGCACTCATTTCTCTCCGTCGGCCTCCAACAACTCCGGCGAGCAATCGCCGCCGCCTCGGGCTTCCTCACTCCTCACCGATGCCTCCCCGACATTACTGGTGCCAAGGCGATCCCCGGCGACCCCTTCCCCAAGCTTCTGCGCCACCGGAGCCCCTCCGCCGCCGTAAGGCCCCTCTCCGACCGCCGCCCCTCTCCGCCGTTTTTCCCCTCCGGTCACCCTCGGCCTCCGCACAAGGTACCAGTGAACTCCCCACACTCCCCTCTGCATTTTGCCCCACTCGGCCAAAGACCGCTCGTCGAACTCGGCGACCATCGGGCCGGCGCCGCGCCTGCCGGTCGAACCACGTCGGCCGTCGAGCCGACTGGCGGCGCGTGGTAGCCAGATCGGCGCCACGCTAGCGCCACCCGAGCGCCTCCCCGCCACCTCGCGCGCGTGCCGCCACGTCGGCATATTGCCGTGACGTGGCAGCCACGTTGCGACCACGTGGTGCCAAGTGGCAGCCACGTGGAAGCCACGCCAGTGCCACCTTGCTCCCCGCATGCCCGCTTGCCACCTCACCCCTCTCTCGGGTCCATGAACTCGGTCCACCAGACCCGGGCCCACATGTCAGCATCTGCCCGATTTTTAAAACCCTAGGGCTGACATCATGCTAACGCAATTAAACCGATTTTCCCTTATGAAAATAATTCGGCCAAAAACTAAATGTCTTGCTAACGTCATAATCCTTTAATTTCCTTTAGAAAAATATATCTTGCTGACATCATAAATGCTTTTTCGGTTTAAAAATAATTCTAGAAATTGGGTATTTTCTTTTATTTTGTATTTAAACTTTGGAAGGCTATATATTTTGTATTTTAACTCCAAATTGACCCGTTCAAATTTTTAAATTTTTCTAAAATCATGATCTATCTATTTCTGGAATAGTTTTGAAATTTTGAATTTATTTGAATTTTGTTTTTTTGAATTTTCTTTGAATTGGCTCTTTACGTTAGATTTCGACGATTCTGGAGGATTCGAGTTCAACAATTATCAGCAGGACTTCGATCAAGGCAAGTTACACCTTTGATCATGTTAAACATAATATTTCAAATTTATTTATATTGTTTTACTGTATATGCATGCGTACTTCTATTCAAATTTAATTTAAATTCAGTTTTAACTTTAGTTATACCCATAGTCCTTTGATTATAGCCCATTTGAATCTCAAATTCATATACCTTGTCACCCTAGCTGAAAACTAGTTAGTACCATAGTATTGACTAGAAAATTTTATAGAAATGCTTAGCCTGGCTTAGCATAACTTTAGATGGGATCAATCTTTCACATGAAATGACAGTTCCTTTTTAAATCTTGACTTCAGTGAGTCAAGTATGGTTTCTGAAAATGGTTTAAAAATAAAAATAGAAACTTGTGATTTGGACTTAGGCTAATGGTTAGGAGGTGGGTGCCGGCATGCCTCGTATTTGGTGACACCTGGTTGATTGTCGTGCATATGGGTATGTGGTTGAGCCTAAGTTGGATTAAGGACCGTTTCTGTGATTCATTTTACGAAGTCACTTCGTACTACCACAAGTCTGGTGTGGGACAGACCTGGCTAAGTAATTTGTGAAGTTCCAAATACGGTTTCGCTATAGGCTGAATGTGAACGTGGCGTAGGCCGCGAGAAGTCTCACATGGCACAAGAGGGGGCTCCAACTTGTGGATTCGAGTTGTGGTGAAACCTTAGTGGTAGCGTGACTGTTTTGGCTATGGATCATTGTAACAGCCTTGTCATGATCTCCTCGTTGCACACCAAAGGAAGTGTGTTAATCTAGTGGCAATATGGGATGATCGTGTCTTGTGGGTAAAGCTGTACACCTCTGTAGAGTTTTAATCTATCCTGGACAGCCGTGTCTACGGTCATGGACATGCTGAGTAAAGTTTTCACAGATTAGACTTGGATTTTATAAAACCTGGTTTTTGAGCAAACAAATGATGATTTTGGTTTGGTCCGGGTGGATTCCCGTGGATAGGTTAGTGTGGGTCGGAGCTTACACTAACGATATTACTTGTTAAAATCATTCTTTCATATACTGTATTAAAGTCCAGCTTTTCGTACTTACATTATTGTATTCAAATTCAAGTATTGCTTTTCCGCACATTTACCCTATTAAGCCTTGCTTTGAAATCCATTATGCATGCATCAAGTCATTATATCTCCCGGTGTAACTTGCGTAAGCAACTACTTGCTTACCTTGGGAGTACTCTTGTACTCACCTTGCTAAATCTGTTGCGGACTTTGAGGACAACTATAATGGTGAGGACTACTTGTGAGTAGGGCGCGTCTTCTGATCATTCGCTTTGTGGGAGGTGGATGGGCTGTTCTTCTACCTTTACCGCTTTCCATTGTTTTATTTCTTTTGTTGGCCTTGTACCCTATATTGTAAGACTTGGCCTTAAGGCCGTATTTTGTCGATTAATAATATTCGTAGCGATTGTTGCATGATATACATTCTTTGTAGACCACTGTGTGCACTAGCTTTCACAGGATAGTGCGATTTACAGAGGGACTTGGAGTTGTTGTTCGGGTCCCGACATAAGCTGAAATTACGAGTACTCAAAGAAGCAAGAGAATTGATCGGAAGGAAAACAGGATCGTCCGATCATCATTGGACCATTCGATTAGTGGAAATTCAGACCACACTTGAATGGGCTGATCTTCATAAAAATCGATCGAACCAATCAGATCAAGCGAGACATTCGGACCACTCCTGCGACCGTCCGATCTTCATAAAGCATGAGCAGGACTTGTCCGATCGGTGTCGAGAGTGTTTGGACCTGTCCAAAGAGATACTTCCTCTTCAACCTTGCACAGGGTGATCATTTTCATTTAAAAAAATTCTTCATTCTCGACCAACTCATCCAAAACAAGCTACCTTTCTTCCCACATGCAAGCAACTCCATTGATTCAAGTAGAGAGCTCAAGTGGGCACTGCAATGTCATCACCATAGATAAGTCATAGTCAATAGCGAGGATCGGAGCTACGTTCATGCAAAAGCCGAGGCTCAAAATGATCAAGAATATCGGGCGAGGTTACTACTACAAAACAGGCTATACTGAATACCTTATCATAAATGGTTCATGGGAAACCATCTGTACTATAATTATCACAGACGATTTTACAACCGTGAGCGTCTATGTTACTAGTAATAGCTAGAACCGTCTGTGATATGCAATTATCACAGATGGTTCTTGTTAATAACTATCTATGATAGTTTACAGACAGTTAATAAAAAGATCCATCTATGATAATTGCAGATGCCATAGATGGTTTTTAATTAGAACCATCTATGATATTAATATAGATAGTTATTTATGCAAATCATCTGTGATGTATCTCTTATATGTATGAATGGGTGCGCTTGTCTCCCGATCGTCTCTTTGTTTGGCTCCTAGATCGTCTCTTTGTCTCATGTGTCGAATTTATAAAAATGATTATCCGCCATATACCAAAAATGAATCCCACACCACGATACACATATATACTCTCTAGCACAAACAAATGGCTCTGCGGCCTCTTCCTTATCTCTCGGCATTAATAGCCAATCGGGCCATCTGTCACGAGTACGGCGGTCGTACATGGTGGATGTTGCGAGAAGGACACTATGCCAACAATGTTCTCCCTTCTATGTCCAAGGATTTGCCAGCGGTGGCGTCCACCTTCCGCTGTCTTGACATCCTCCTCCACCGCGTCTTCCAGTTAGTCTCCCACTTCCGACGAGCTAACCTCGTCATCGGCGTGGTCTTCCACAATGATTTTGCATATCTCCAAGAGGTTTGCTATTGCTTGCAGTGCTTAGTCGAGGTAGCAAGCGATCGAGTCAATCTTGCCAAGACCCTTGAAGCAAGGAAAGAGGGTCTATGGGCTCAATTCGACTTGATTCATTAGTCAGAGAGTCTTCGAGAGACACTTTAATGAGCGCGTCAATGGGTGGACATATTTTGGGCTTCATTCACAGATGATCCCAAACCATCTGATGCCGACGACGTCACCTATGAAGTTTTAAAGACAGAGATAGCATGCTACCTCTACCATTAGAAAAACTTTGATTATTTAGGTTTCTACTTTTTAATCTTTGTAAAGAATTACTTGCCATGCTGTTTGGCCATATGTAAATACAAAATAAAAATTGGATGAATTTGTATTTACTGTATTTTATATATGTAAATAGTCTCAGTATAATTAAGGACATGACGACATTATTGACAGGGAAAATAAACAATTAAGTAATACATATTTGCTCCTAAGGTATTAACGCTCAACGTTGTGCCTCATCCTTGGCCAATAGAAGTGTCTAGCAAGGATGTCCTCCATCTTTTTGATGCCAGAGTGTCTCATTAATCCTCCTCTATGCGCTTCTTGTAACAACAAAAGACGAACAGAGCTAATCGAATTCATACTTGTTAGCGCTAAATAAAAACTATCATTAAAAACAAATTTGTTTCTGCTTTTACCATCTTTATATTTGGACAAGACATTTTTTAATTCATCATCAGAAGCATCTAAATCTGTTATTGTCTCTAAGCCCAAAATTCTACAATCAAGTTGAGACAACAAAGTATACCGTCTGGACAAAGCATCAACAATCATATTTTCTTTCCTTTTCTTGTGTTTAATGACATGAGGAAAAGATTCAATAAATTTAACCCATTGTGCATGTCTACAGTTTAGTTTAGATTGACTTCTAACATGCTTCAAAGATTCATGATCAGAATGTATAACAAATTCTTTAGACATAAATAATGTTGCCATATTTCTAAAGTTTGAACTAGAGCATACAATTATTTATCATAAGTTGAATAGTTCAAATTAGACCCACTCAATTTTTTGCTGAAATAAGCAGCAGGTTACCTTCTTGTATCAATACACCACTAATTCTAATTCCACTAGCATTACACTCAAATTCAAAAGTCTTACCAAAGTCAGGGAAGTTGGAGCAATGGTTCATTTGTGAGTTTTTTTAGAAGGTTGAAAGCTTCTTCTTGCGCTTGTCTCTATTTGAAAGGAACACCTTTCTTTGTCAATTCATTAAGTGGTACAGTGATGATACTAAAATCCTTCACAAAGCAGTGATAGAATCCAACAAAGTCCATGAAAGCTCCGCACTTGAGTGACCATTTATGGTGTCAACCAACTCTTTATAGCTTCAATCTTGGTTTTATTTATCTTAATTCCCTGTGGTGTAACAACATAACTAAGAAAACAAACTCGATCAGTGCAGAAGGTGCACTTTTTGAGATTACCAAACAAATGTGCATCACTCAAAGCAATAAAAATAGCACGTAAATGTTCAAGATGTTAATCAAGTGACTTGCTGTAAATTAATATATCATCAAAGTAAACTACCACAATTTTATCAATGAAAGCATATAAAACTTCGTTCATTAATTTCATGAAAGTGCTAGGTGCATTTGTTAAACCAAAAGGCATCACTAGCCACTTATATAACCTAAACTTAGTTTTAAATGCAGTCTTCCATTCATCTCCAAATTTTATTTTAATTTGATGGTATCCACTACGCAAATCAACTTTAAAGAAAACAGTAGAGCCACTCAATGTATCAAACATATTATCTTACCTAGGAATAGAATGATGATATCTAATAGTGATATTATTAATCGCTCTACAATCAATACACATACACCAAGATTCATCTTTCTTAGGACTAAAATCATAGGAATAACACAATGACTAAGGCTTTCATGTATGTACCCTTTGTCAAGCAAGTCTTACACTTGGCACTGAATTTTCTTAGTCTCCTACGGATTAGTCCTATATGATGCACGATTTGGCAAAGAAGCTCTCAGAATCAAGTCAATTTAATGCTTAATTCCACTAAGAGGTGGCAGCCCCAAGGGTATTTTAGATAGAAACACATCATTAAACTCTTGCAAAAAATCAGTGATAGCAGAAGGCAAAGATGCGGGCAAATCCTCATGTGAAAACAAAGCATCTTTGCAAATCAAGGTATAGCAAACAGAATTTTTCACTTCTAAGTCATTGAAATCAGATTTAATGGCTAATAGAACAACACATTTCAATTTAATTTCATCCTTTCCAGCATTTGATTCTTTTACTTTTTTTCTTTTTAGGTGGAAAATATTCTTTAGCTACTGTTTGATTCTCACTTTTAGCATTCTCCTTTTTCTCACATTCAGGTCATTTAGTTTCATCTTTAATAATGGCTTCAGGAGACATTGGGTGTAAAATAATTTTCTTGCCTTTATGCATAAGAGTATATTGATTAGTTCTACCATGATGAGTGAAATCCTTATCAAATTGCCATGGTCTACCTAAAGTAAGGAGCATGCTTGTATGGCACGATATCGTAATCAACATAATTATGATATGAACCAAGCAAAAATTGTACTCTTACAGTTTTAATTACCTTCAACCTACCACATGAGTTGAACTATTGAATGTGGTTAAACCAAACTTCTTGACCATCTCCAAGCTAGCTAAGTTGCTGTAACTTCCACCATCGATGATAACACAACACGAACGTTCCTTGATGATGAACTTAGTTTGAAACAAATTATGTCGTTGGTCCTAATCAGCACTCTTTATTTTTGCACTAAGCACACACTTCACTATAAGGCTCATGTGCTTGTCTGAAACTTTAGCAGTCAAGTGTTCTTCTTGTTCATCACTAGTGTCATTTACAACAAGTGTGTATTCTTTATCAATTTCACTAGCTAATGTATACGCACCATCTTCTCTCACAATGAGAGCTCATTGACTTAGGGACACTCTCAGAAAATACCCAAACCCTTTGCACTTGTGACATTGGAAGTCTCTCGTATGCCCAGTGAAAGTAACTGAAGATATACTCCTTGTTGGAGCAGATTTGATGGGAGTTTGAACGATTGTAGTCTTGCTTGCTTCGGGTGCACATGAGGGTGGGAAGTAGAAGTAGAGCGTCCTTGACTTGGTGTAAATAGAAAGGGAGCCCTTGCTGTTCCAGTACTTTATTTGGAGGAAGAAGAGCCACCAAAATGACTCCTAGTTCTCATGTATTGTCTCTGTACTTCTCTTTACCTTTACATGCAAGATGAAACAAACGAGTAACATAATTGTATCCCTTATATTCAAGTATGTCCTAAATTTTTCGGTTAAACCCTCCCAAAATTCTAGCCATTTTAGCTTCTTTAGTTTCTTCTAAACCACAATGCTATAAACCAATTTGCAATTCTTGATAGTATTCCTTTACTACCCTATTGCATTGTTTTAAGTGTTACAATTTATTTAACATATCACGTGAAAAGTATTAATGCACAAATCTAACTCTCATGATTCTTTCAAAGCATCACAAGTTCTAGCTACATGTGATAGTGTACATTGGTCCCTTCACCAAATTGATGCAAAATCAGTAAATTCACTAATTGAGCCCTAACTCTTTTGTATTATCAGGAAAATCATGGTATACAAATTTTTGATCTAATTTTAATTTCCAATCAAGATAAGTTTCAGGGTCATATCTACCAAGAAATGGTTGAATTGTAAACTTGACTTTAGTGAATGCATTGTCATTACATACCTCCCTATGTAACCTATCCATACCTTATCGATTTTGCCTGAGTCGATGACGGTCGTGTTCATCAGGGCCCTCAACTTCAATGTCGGTATTGTAGTTGTTCTCTTCGACATCATCATCCTCATTCGCCAAAGAGTGAGGGAGAACAGAGCACGTCGAGCAGCTGGTGGTGGTGCACGTTGCTCAATATTGGTGCACGTTGCTCAATATTCTCAACTCTATTGTTGATGGTGATGAGGATGTCATTGAGCCAATCCACCATGTTTCAAATTTTATGAACCTGCCATCGTTGGTAGAACACAAGAAACTCACAAAAAATTTGTTAGTTCCCTATCAACTACTAGGTGCTATAGGTTACACAAGTCTCATGCTCTCAAGCTCTTATCAAATGCTCACAAGATTCTTATCAAGCAATGCAGGTGGTACAACCAGTGGCTGGTTTGTGGTAACTTGACTAGAGTGATGAGTATAGTGATTGTTGACACATCAAAGCCTATTAAGTTAGTAGTATGTGGAGCTTAGGCAGGCAATATATTAGTAGCAAAGGAATGGTAATATTCAATTTTAGAATTACACTAGCTAAATAATAGTCCAAAGTACTCGCCTAAATTACTAGCACAAACTAGTACTCGACCCTAGCTCAAGCAAGCAAACATTAGACGACAGAAGGTCTACATAAAGGGAGCTCAAAATATGGAAATGAACAATGCTATAAAATTTTCTTTTTTAACTTGTGCAGCTCTTTTCTTCTTTTCTTTTTTTGCACTTGCTTCTTTCTTCTTCTTTTTTTATCTTGCATGGCTTTTTTCTCTCATTTTTTTGCACTTTGCCTCCTTTTTATTTTTCTTCCTATTTTTTGAGCAACATGAATATTAAGCTTACAAAAATATGACCTAGAAACAAAGATTACACAATCTAGAATGACAGAAAACTGAAACTAGTGATGAACGAAAGTTGAAAACGGGTGCTGAAACTTCGGAGGCTGTTTTGAGGCCCTAAACGACCTTTTTTTTTGGATCGTTGTTTTTTTCAAAGCCTCGCATGGTTAATCTTTGATTGACTTGTCAATTTTTGGATGTAAGATTTTGTTAAATCCGGGCATGCTCCGCTTGTTTGGCCCGAGCCACAACAACCCTTACTTGTTCGTCGTGGGCTGGAGCAGACCTTGCTAGGTCACAGGCCTCCACCCATTGCTTCATCATCTTATGCCATTGCTTCTTCTGTCTCCTATCTATCTCGACGTGGTGAAGCAAGCTCTGGTGTAGTGTTGGATTTCACTGTGTATTGTTCTCTCCCAAATCTCTTTCACCTCCTTTTATAAGGCAAAGGGTTGGCATGGTGTGGTTAATTTCATGTGAGTAGCTTGTGAGGAAGAATGTTGCCTCGTCATTCTGAAAATGTAACACCCCAGGATCCACATTACCCTGTGCCACTAAACCACTCCACAAACTAGCCAATTTACAGGATAACATAAACTGGCAATAATTTTCTGAAGCATGTTAAACTAAGCGGAAGCATACTAAAACAAAGGTAATGGAATACTATTTGTTGTAGGGGTGGCCCCCACCTAAACCCAGCTACCTGTTAAGGACATAGTTGCCCTCGGTCGGAGGCTTCGGTGTAAGGTTACGATTGTAAACACGCTCCTTAGGGGGAACACATATACATGTCATACCGAGCCCTGGAGAGAGGCCAGGAGGTCATTTGTTCACCTAACTCTCCACTACCTGTTAGTGATATGCCCTAGAGGCAACATAGAGATGTTGTATATATCACATACTATGTTTATGATACATTACTTTGTTCCTTGGAATAGACATCATCATTATTGATCAATGAGTATGTGACTTATTCATGAGACTCTTAAATACTAAGATGTTGCTATTTCTAAATGATCCCTGATCGTATATCATATGAGGAACAAATATGATTCAAAGACAAAGATCAGCATATGTATTGATTGATGATCATGTCTCATGGATCATGGTATGGTGATACCAAATCAATAATATGGACATGTGTTAGTGAACATATGTTGGATAGACCTGCCATGAGACACTGCAGAGATTCCATGTGTCATCGGTTGGTCTCAAGTAGTGTTTATGTAGAATCCTTAGACTTGAGATCATCATGGTTCCCAACATGAGTAGTAGCTTATTTTGGGACTACTAAACACTATTCCGTGGCTGGGTAGTCATAAAAGTAGTCTTGGGTTTGCCATGAAACATGTAGTGGGATGTGAATGATCAAGATAGAATTTGCCCCTCCTTATGGGAGAGATATCTCTGGCCCTCGATGTAATGGATTATGAAAGTGCATGGCCATGCCAAGGTGATTGAGGAGTCAATCACGAGTTTATAATCCATCACGGAATCGAGAGAGTGATTGAGCTATTAAGAGGATGACACAGTCTCGCCTTGAGCTCAATCTATATCGTGAGGCAAAGGGATTCGTACATGAGAGAACATTACGAGTTCAGCCGATATGATCTTTACATATACTTTGGGGTTAATATGTCTTACTAGAGGCGCTATTAATAGGGTGACCGGAAATGCGTTTCGGGTCACGACCAAGTATCGTGAACCTCTGTGTCGCACGCTTAACGGGTTGGAACACTAATTCGAATATGATTCGGATATGGGCTCAATTCGGATAGAGATCCGAATAGACTCCTATTGGGCCTCGGTCCATGAAGGCCCACGTGAGGTGGTCTATATATGGAGGCAAGGGGCTGAGGGTCACGCACTAGAAAAACCCTAGCAAAACCCTAGCCGCCACCTCCCGAGCCAAACCCTAGCTGCTCACGAGTGCTAGTACACTCGCGATCGGCGTTCCAGGCCCGGACGTGTGGATACGGTGGGCGCTGCTCGTTGCGATCTTGATCGGCGTGCGTGGAGAGCGATCTGTTGGGACGATCGGCTACTTCCACTACTACCTCGGCGCGAGATTGAATCGGTTTCAATTCTTCTTCACTGCATTGCGCGTCTAAGTGGTAACGATCCATGATCCTTCCTTAGCATGATGTTCTTGGGTGCGCGGTAGAAAAGTTTTGTTTTCTCGCTTCCGTAGCCTCACGCGTATTCAATAGTGGTATCGAGCCATCTTGCTTAGTTTGCAATCTGGATCGCGCATATATGTTGATATGCGATAGTAGTAGATTGGATCTATTACAGTCTAAATAAGGTAGCACGGGTTGATGAGATCAATCGGTCATAAGGGGTTGAAATTGGTATGAGTTGATAGCATCACAAGGCCAAAAAGATTAGTTCGTGCTCCTTCTTTGATGTACGCGCGACTTGCCCCTACCGGCTGGAATCACCATCGGGGCTAACTGCGCGCACAATTAGTAGATCGAGTCAACAGATCGAGGTCTTGTGTTGTGGTCTCCTCAAGTATACCGATCGCGATGATCAATATGATTGATCTAATGAAAATTGAGACATTTTGAATGGCTCGGATTTGGGTTGATTTGATCGGCTCGATAAGATTTTCATAGCGATTTCATAGATGCGATCTATGGAATCACCATTTCATAGGTTGATTTGGGACCGCCGTGTGTATCCCCCCCTTGTATAGCGTCTTGGGTTCACATCTTTAGGTAGAATACGATTCTACGTCTAACTTGTTTTTGCAGAGAATGATGTGAATAGTATGGCCCTATAGCTTATTTGAATGTATGAGATGTATGTGATGCATGTAACATTCGTTCATGGCCTGCGTGTCATGATTATTTCAGCTATTGTTAGCTGTATATATTGTATTTAACGACCTGCGTGTCGACCTTAATGCTTGAATCTATCTTTGTAATCTTCGATTTCTAGCTATTATAGGTAGTAGCCTAGTTTTGAGGTTACAAGCTTTTAAGCATGGTGGCCTAAAGGAGTGATGTGGAGGATGGAGATCGTCTACACCTACTTGGAGATGGATATCACCATTTTTGGGCCATACTACTTCACGATTAAATGTGTTTATCTATGATGTTATCTATCTTATTCTTATGCAATGATATATGTGATATGTTGCTTTGGTAGGATAGAATCCTCTTAAAATTAGGTGTTAATGCCCTTCCATATGTTGCACCAAAGATAATGATCACCGCATGGTAGGTCTACCAAAGTAGAGTGCCATCGGTTATCATCATCATTTGGGGTAGATGTCGGACATCTACATGCGGAAGCATTTGGTTTACTTAACAAGGTTATCAAAATAGTTTTGGACCTTGGGGCATAGATTGGGGCCGAGGCATACTAATGTCACCCAAAGTAGAGTCACATAGGGATGTGATTAGCAAAGTGTTGCTTACCCATGTCACTAGTTTTCTAGCCGTGATGCCAAAGCTCACTAGGAATTAGTGAAATGAGGATCTTTACCCACTATGTAACTTAGAGGAGTTTTGTTGCAAAACTCATAGTGGGAGTCTTTTGCTAAATAGTTTAATAAAAGATGAACATAAACATAGTGCTAAACTTTGCATATTCTTGTGTTGTAGATCATGTCATTCTTGCGCGCATCCAGTACTTTTAATTTGCGATCTGTTCTTGAGAAAGAAAACTCAATGGAACAAACTTTTTGGATTGGTATCGCAACTTGAGAATTGTTCTCAAGCAAGAGCGCAAGGAGTATGTCCTTGAGTCTCCTTACCCGAAGACTTGCTGATAATGCTACTATGGCTGCACGGAGAGCTTATGAGAAGCAAGCGAATGATTGCCTTGATGTGAGCTGTCTCATGCTTGCCACAATGTCCTCTGAGCTTGAAGCAATATGAGAACACAGATGCCTACAATATCATTGTGGGGTTACGTGGTATGTTTGAGAACCAAGCAAGGGTGAGAGGTTCAATACTTCAAAGTCCTTATTTGCGTGCGAGGCTTGCGAGAGGAATCCGTCGACCCTCATGTGATTAAGATGATTGGCTACATTGAGAGTCCGGAAAAGCTTGGTTTTCCCTTAGCCAAGAGTTGGCTCTGATGTGATTCTCCGATCGCTTCCCGAGCTTTGAGCCATTCATAATGAACTTTCACATGAACAACTGGACAAGACCTGGTGAGAGTTGCATGGGATGCTAAAATCTGCGAGGAAAGCATTAAGAAAAGCAGCAATCATGTGATGATGATGCAGAAGGCAAGGGCAAGCCCTATGTCAAGAGAATCGCGGTCAAAGAAAGAAAGCTCGATGCGATCGCGAGCGGTTCTAAGGCCAAGAAAGACAAGAAGGGCGATGCTCATCTCGATGCAGATTGTTACTCTCGTAAGCAATCGGGACATTGGAAAAGGAACGCCCAAAGTACTTGGAGGATCTTGAGAAGAAGAAGGGAAGTATGACTTCCACTCGGTATAAATGTTATAGAGATCAATCTTGCTACTTCATCAACTGATTCTTGGGTATTTGATACCGGATCGGTTGCTCACATTTGCAAATCGTTGCGGGGCTAATAAGTAGAAGTTTGAGGAGGAGCGAAGTGGATCTTCGCGTTGGCAATGGAGCAAAAGTTGCTGCGGTAGCTGTTGGCACCATGCCATTGTCTTTACCTTCGAGGATTAGTTTTGGAATTGAATAATTGTTATTGTGTTCCATCTCTTTCAAAGAACATTATTTACGCTTCATGTTTGCAAGCGAAGGTTATGACTTTAAATCTATGGACAATGGTTGTTCTCTTTATTTCAAAGATATGTTCTATTGTCATACTCCATTGGTGAATGGGTTATACGTTCTTACTCTTGAAGGGTCACGGTCTATAACATTAATGCAAAGAGGCAGCGTCCAATGATTTGAATCCACGTTTATTTGGCACTGCCGCTTAGGTCACATAAATGAGAAACGCATGCGAAGCTCCATAGAGATGGTATTCTACACTCATTTGATTTTGAATCATTAGAGACATGCGAATCTTGTTTACTTGGCAAGATGACAAAGGCACCTTTCACGGTCAAGGTGAGCGGGCAAATGACTTATTGGCACTCGTACATACTTGATGTATGTGGACCAATGAGCTTAACGACCGAGGTGGTTTTGATACTTCATAACTTTTATCGATGACTTTAGTAGATATGGGTATATCTACGATGAAGCATAAGTCCGAATCCTTTGAAAAGTTCAAAGAATTCCAAAATGAAGTGCAAAATCATTTAGGCAAGACAATCAAGTTTCTACGATCGATCGTGGAGGCGAGTATTTGAGCCATGAGTTTGGCAATCATCTAAAGGATTGTGGAATTGTTCCACAATTGACTCCGCCAGGAACACCTCAATGGAATGGGGTATCTGAACGGAGAAATCGCACCTTATTAGATATGGTGCGCTCCATGATGAGCCAAAGTGATCTTCCGTTGTCTTTTTGAAGTGCGCTCTTGAAACAACGCGTTCACACTAAGCAGGTTCCATCAAAATCGATAGAAAAGACACCATATGAGATGTGGACGGACAACGTCCTAGCTTGTCTTTTCTTAAGATTTGGGGATGTGAGGCTTATGTAAAACGTTTACAATCTGATAAGCTCACTCCTAAATCTGATAAATGCTTCTTTATCGGGTATCCTAAGGAAACAAAAGGATATTACTTTTATAATCGAGGAGAAGGCAAAGTGTTTGTCGCTTGGCATGGTGTCTTCTTAGAAAAGAGTTTCTCTCAAGAAGGGATAGTGGGAGCACAGTGCAACTTGAAGAAATTCAAGAAACACACGATAACGTTCCTCTGTAACCACAACAGATGAACAAGCTGTTGAAGAACTCGTTGTGGACACACCAGCACCACGTAGGTCAAAAAGGTCACGTCGTGCACATGAGAGGTACATGTTCTTGACTACTCAACAACGGGACATATTGTTGTTAGACAACGATAAGCCTAAGACCTATAAAGAAGCGATGGTGGGACCAGACTCTAAGAAATGGCTTGAAGCCATGAGATCCAAATTGAATCCATGCACGATAATCAAGTTTGGAACTTGGTTGATCCACCTGATGGTGTTAAAACCATTGAATGCAAATGGGTTTTCAAGAAAAAGATAGACATAGATGGAAATGTTCACATCTATAAAGCGCGATTGGTGGCCAAAGGTTTCAAACAAATTCAAGGTATTGATTATGATGAAACTTTTTCGCCCGTCGCAATGCTAAAGTCTATTCGGATCATTCTAGCGATTGCTGCATATTTCGACTATGAAATATGGCAAATGGATGTCAAAACAGCTTTCCTTAATGGAAATCTGGTGAGGATGTGTACATGACACAGCCCACGGTTTTGTCGATCCGCAATCAATTGGAAAGATATGCAAGCTCCAAAGATCCATTTATGGATTAAAGCAGGCATCTCGGAGTTGGAACATTCGTTTTGATGAAGTAATCAAAGGGTTTGGTTTCATCAAGAACGAAGAAGAGCCTTGTGTTTACAAAAAGGCTAGTGGGAGCGCACTCGTATTTACGGTCTTATATGTGGATGACATATTACCGATCGGAAATGACATTCCTTTGCTCGAATCATTAAGTCTTCATTAAAAATAGTTTCTCTATGAAAGACTTAGGAGAGGCAGATATATTCAGGCATCAAGATCTATAGAGATAGATCAAAAGGCTAATTGGATTAAGCCAAGATACGTACATTGACAAGGTGTTGAAAAGGTTCAATATGCATGATTCCAAGAAAGGTTTTCTACCTATGTCACATGGTATAAATCTTAGCAAGAATCGGTGTCCTAGTACACCGATGAGCGGGATAAAATGAATGCGATTCCATATGCTTCGCTATTGGGTCCATTATGTATGCCATGCTTTGTACACGTCCGGATGTTTCAGATGCTTTAAGTGCTACGAGTAGATACCAATCGATCCAGTGAAAGTCACTGGATTGCCGTAAAGAACATCTTGAAGTACTTGAGAAGAACTAAAGATGTGTTCCTTGTCTATGGAGGTGAGGAAGAGCTCGTTGTAAATGGTTACACCGATGCTAGCTTCCAAACCGACAAAGATGATTTTAGATCGCAACTGGATTTGTGTTACTTTGAATGGCGGTGCGGTAGTGGAAGAGTTCCAAGCGTGAGACGGTTCTTGATTCTACAACGAAGCCGAGTACATAGCGACACGAAGCCGCCAAAGAGGCTGTTTGGATCAAGAAATTTATTTACGAGCTTGGTGTGATGGCTAGTGCCTCCACCCAATGGACCTCTCTTGTGACAATAGTGGGGCCATTGCACAAGCCAAAGAGCCTAGATCGCACTGAAGTCCAAGCACATTTTACGGCGATTTCATCTCATCCGCGAGATAGTGGAGAGCGATGTGAAGATATGCAAAGTACAAGCGGTTTGAACATTGCAGATCCGTTGACAAAGCCGCTTCCCACCAAAGCATGAGGCTCACACTAGGGCAATGGGTATTAGATACCTACATGGTTGACTCTAGTGCAAGTGGGAGATCATTAGTGATATGCCCTAGAGGCAACATGGAGATGTTGTATATATCACATACTATGTTTATGATACATTACTTTGTTCCTTGGAATAGACATCATCATTATTGATCAATGAGTATGTGACTTATTCATGAGACTCTTAAATACTAAGATGTTGCTATTTCTAAATGATCCCCGATCGTATATCATATGAGGAACAAATATGATTCAAAGACAAAGATCAGATATGTATTGATTGATGATCATGTCTCATGGATCATGGTATGGTGATACCAAATCAATAATATGGACATGTGTTAGTGAACATATGTTGGATAGACTGCCATGAGACACTGCAGAGATTCCATGTGTCATCGGTTGGTCTCAAGTAGTGTTTATGTAGAGTCCTTAGACTTGAGATCATCATGGTTCCCAACATGAGTAGTAGCTTATTTTGGGACTACTAAACACTACTCCGTGAATGGGTAGTCATAAAAGTAGTCTTCGGTTTGCCATGAAACATGTAGTGGGATGTGAATGATCAAGATAGAATTTGCCCCTCCTTATGGGAGAGATATCTCGGGCCTCGATGTAATGGATTATGAAAGTGCATGGCCATGCCAAGGTGATTGAGGAGTCAATCACGAGTTTATAATCCATCACGGAATCGAGAGAGTGATTGAGCTATTAAGAGGATGACACAGTCTCGCCTTGAGCTCAATCTATATCGTGAGGCAAAGGGATTCGTACATGAGAGAACATTACAGAGTTCAAATGATATGATCTTTACATATACTTTGGGGTTAATATGTCTTACTAGAGGCGCTATTAACATGGTAGCTGGAAAGGCGTTTCGGGTCACGACCAAGTATCGTGAACCTCTGGTCGCACGCTTAACGGGTTGGAACACTAATTCGAATATGATTCGGATATGGGCTCAATTCGGATAGAGATCCGAATAGACTCCTATTGGGCCTCGGTCCACGAGGCCCACGTGAGGAGGTCTATATATATGGAGGCGAGGCGGAGGATTCGTCCCGATTAACATCTAGCAAAACCCTAGCCGCCACCTCCCGAGCCAAACCCTAGCGCTCACGAGTGCTAGTACACTCGCGATCGGCGTTCCAGCCCGGGCGTGTGGATACGGTGGAGGCGCTGCTCGTTGCGATCTTGATCGGCGTGCGTGGAGAGACGATCTGTCGGGACGATCGGCTACTTCCACTACTACCTCGGCGCGAGATTGGATCGGTTTCAATTCTTCTTCATTGCTGCTGCTGCGCGTCTAAGTGGTAACGATCCATGATCCTTCCTTAGCATGATGTTCTTGGGTGCGCGGTAGAAAAGTTTTGTTTTCGCTTCCGTAGCCTCTGGCGTATTCCAATAAGCACATCAACCAATAAGCCTCAGCGTGGTCGCGAGGCGTCCCGCCGAGCCCGTCACATCTTTGGCGTGGAAGGCGGTTCGAAAGACAATGCCCCCGCCGCGCGGGGTAGGGCTCGCGAGTCGCGGCGGGGCGGGCAGAGGCGCGCAGGTGGGCGGGACGAACACGGCGATCAGCATCGGCCGCAGTGGTGCGAGGTGCACGTTCAAGGCAATCACGACACCCGCTCCTGCACCACTATCGCGCGCTCGCAGCGCCGCCCGTGACAAAGCGGCGCCGAGGCGCGGCCATCCGTCGTGGCACCGTCCGGCAGCCTCGGGCGACCCCTGCGGATCCGAGACCGGGAGCGCGCAGCTTATGAAGTCTCCGGCGGTTGCGGCCCAAGTCGGCGGCCTCGAGAGAGCGGCTGCGCGTCCACGTCCTAGAAGGCGCTCGACTAGAATCATACCGCGTAATCTGCGGAGGCTCATCGCTTGAGTTCGCCGGGCGACAACGCAAGGCGTACATGCGGCGACTACACCATGTGGCCTACCCGCGCGCACCACCGCCGGCTTTGGGCCCGATGCGATCACCTTCACCCGGCCAGCGGCCGAGGGCGTGGAGTTCCCTCATCAAGACCCCGGTCGTCCGAGCCACGATCGCGGAGTGCGGCGTCGGCGAGTCCTAGTTGATGGAGGAAGTTACTGCGAACTTATTGTTCACAAAGCAGACCGCCGACCGGATGGCGATTCCTCGCAGCCGCTTAGGCCCCTCAAAGATCCCGCTTCAAGGTTTCGGAGGTGAGCCCTTACTAGCGCTTGGTCAAATATGTCTGCAGGTCTCCTTCGGACGGGGCGACAACGTGGCGGATGCGAGACTCTACATTCGGCGTTGTTGACATTCGGTACCCCTACAACGCCATGCCGGGAAGACCGACCCTCAACTCCTTGGGGCGATCCACGCATCACGGCTTCCTATCGTCAAGTGCACGGCCCACGGACATCATCATCGTCCTCGGTGACCAACATATGGCCCGCAACATCGAGCATGGCACCGTGGCTCGCATCGAGGAAGCTTCGGCGCGGTTCCTAAGTCCGCGCGCCTCCAAGAGCGAGCCCCATACCTCACCGTCGTGACGTCCGGTCAAACGGTTAGTTCCTCGCCTTTTGTAAACGCCTACCCGCGCAAACGGGGCTTTAATAAAGTTCACCATTTGCGAAGTTGTTTGTTTCTTCTGCAAAGCCGCGCGGGGGCGAGTCCCCGCGTGCACTCTCCCCCGTACGAATAAGATGCACGGTCTCCGCCTACCGGGTTCACGTGCGCACTCTGCGGAGTCTAAACTAGAATAAGACGCGCGGTCTCTGCCTATCGGGTTCACGTGTGCACTCTTCGGAGTATAAATAAGACGTCACGGGGGGACGCCCCCGCACGCACTCTACGGAGTATAAATAAGACGTAGCGATGAGGATTGCCTCCGCACGCACTCTACGGAGTATAAATAAGACGTAGCGATGAGGCTTGCCTCCGCACGCACTCTACGGAGTATAAATAAGACGTAGTGATGAGGCTTGCCTCCGCACGCACTCTACGGAGTATAAATAAGACGTAGCGTCGAGGTCTGCCTCCGCACGCACTCTACTGAGTATAAACAAGACGCGGATGTCCCGCGCGCACGTTGGCGTACCCTCCGGAGCATAGCTAAGCCGTGGTTGATAGTCCCACGCATACTCCGGTGAACAAATTAGACGCGGATGTTTTCCCTGCGCACTCTACTTGAGTATAAACAAGACGCGGATGTCCCGCGCACGCGATGGTGTACCCTCCGCGAGTGACCGGTAAGCCGTGGTTGTAGAACGACGCCCCCTTCGGAGTACAAACAAAGACGCGGATGTTTTCCCTGCGCACTCTACTGAGTCTAAACAAGACGCGGAAGTCCCACGCACGCGCTGGTGTTAACACCACGCGTACTCTCCGGAGTATAAACACGACGTATGGACAGCCGGCCGCGAGTACAGGGGCGAGCCCGACTCCTGCATGCCGATCAAGCGGCGCGCGAGAGCTCGATGGCTAGCGCCTCTCTGAGCGAGCAGAAGCGAGCGCCCTCGGCGGAAGTGCCGCGTGCTGGTGCCGACTTCCGGCACGAGTGGGCGCTGGCGCCATCGGCGTCAGACCGGGATGTGGCGTCGTCTCCGGGCGCTACAAGGCGAGCGCGCCAGTACTCCCCTCGGGGCTGCGCCTCGAGCGAAGGCCGGGCACTGCTGCGACGGCGTGGCTCCGGCAACACCGCCCACGTGACCCCATCTCGGTAGCGCTGGTAGCAAGAGAAGGAGACGGGGGGAGCCAACAGGCGCTGGCATGGGGTAGCAGGGTGGAACGCCGCCTTGCCCCAGCGCTACAACAGTCTATTATCAAAGCGACAAGCAACCCGGATGAAGTACAAGTGAATTGCCCATTACCCCGCGCCAACCGCGGCTCTTCGACAGGCGGCCGTGGACGAAACACACTGCGGCTTCGCATCCCCCACCAGGACGGGATGCTCGACCCCGCGGTTGCCTAGGCGGCGTCAGCCGCGTGCCGGAGCCCTCCACGCTACTGCTCGCAGTGCGAACAAGCCGAGTGTGGGGTGCGGGGTCTGGGAAAGCGAGTGCCGTTTCGCTCGCCCACCCGCCCCCTTTTTAAAGAGCCCCGGAGGCAAGACCCCGGGTCTTACGCTTCAAGAGTCCTGTCACCACCCCAGGGGCACGTGGTGCGACAATTGTGCCCCCACCCCACTCACAGGGCTCTGTCAGCCACGCGCCGCGCGTACCCAACCCTACTCTATGTGGTCTAAAGCTGTGGGCGATGGCCAAGGGACACCTCCCCGTAGCCGTACCACACCACGTGTGGCCCACCGCGAATCCCGCCTCACCTGTCCAATCGGCGCTTGCAAACACATAGCAAAGCGATGGCGCCCGTGAAGCCCCCACTTGTCGCAGTACCGAAGCGGGGCCTACGGAGCTACGTCCCTGACATTCCATCATCCTACATTACCCTTACCCCACCCGGCAGCACAAAGTCGCTCGCGCGTCTGCTGCGACTAGGCGCCAGCTCCGCTGCCACCACTTCGGAGGGTAGGGGACGGAGCGCTCGCGCGTCTACTGCGACTAGGCGCCAGCTCCGCTGCCACCACTTCGGGGTAGGGGCGGGCGCTGCGGCGTCTCGCGACTGGCGCTAGCTCGCTGCCACCACTTCGGGGTAGGGGCGGAGCGCTCGCGCGTCTGCGACTGGCGCTAGCTCGCTGCCACCACTTCGGGGTAGGGGCGGGCGCTCGTGCGTCTGCTGCGACTGGCGCACCTCGCTGCCACCACTTCGGAGGGTAGGGGCGGCGCTGCTCGCCGTCGCTCTCGCGACTAGGCGCCACCGCTGCCACCACTTCGGAGGGTAGGGGACGGAGCGCTCATGCGTCTACTGCGACTAGGCGCTAGCTCCGCTGCCACCACTTCGGCGGGTAGGAGCACATCGACATGGCAGGAACGGACGATCATGGTTATATACCACACCGATACATACAAAGTAACGCCCACAAAGCGAGTACAAGGCCCACCAAGCCAAAGCTACTCATTCGACTGCGTCCGGCCGATCCTCCGCGCGGAACCCTCACCCATTGAGTGTCAGTTCGCCCAGAAGCTCTGCGCCTCCTCGGCCCGCCACCAGCGCCGTAAACATCGACGAGCTACGATATCAGAAACCAGCAGTCGGTCCTCATCGCTCAGCTGCTATGAATGAAATGGCACGCGCGGTCAGGAAAACAAGGTAATTTTTGACTTTATTCATTTGTAACATGGGGGTACATAAGTCGCAACACACGTTGAATTACAAGAACCCCGAGGTCACACCTGCCTCGAGCCGCCGGCGCCGTCATCATCACGCCGAGCGACTCCGTCCAGCCACTCGGCAAGGCTTCCCCCGCCGTACATATTCCGCCGCAGCTCTACCTTTGCTGTGGCCTCTCCGTTGTACTCCCAGATCCGTTCGTGGAAAACTCGAACAGCGGGCCGCACGACTCGCACAGCACCAGACATCACTCCGGCCCCAGCAGGCATCTCCAACTGCGGGTCGCCCAGTTCAGCGACGTGACCGCAGCCTCGATGCTGGAGAAGAGCGCACGCCAGGCAGGCGGTCATAATGGAATACGCGTAGGCTACGGAAGCAGAAAACAAAACTTTTCTACCGCGCACCCAAGAACATCATGCTAAGGAAGGATCATGGATCGTTACCACTTAGACGCCAGCTGCAATGCGAAGAAGAATTGAAACCGATCCAATCACGCGCGTCGAGGTAGTAGTGGAAGTAGCCGATCGTCCCAATAGATCGTCTCTCCACGCACGCCGATCAACATCGCAACGAGCAGCCTCCACCGGTATCCACACGCCCGGTCGAACGCCGATCGCGAGTGTACTAGCACTCGTGAGCGGCTAGGGTTTGGCTCGGGAGGTGGCGGCTAGGGTTTTGCTAGATGTTAACAGGCACACTTCCTCCGCCCCTTGCCTCCATATATAGACCTCCTCACGTGGGCCTCGTGGACCGAGGCCCAATAGGAGTCTATTCGGATCTCTATCCGATTGAGCCCATATCCGAATCATATTCGAATTAGTGTTCCAACCCGTTAAGCGTGCGACCACAGGTTCACGTATACTTGGTCGTGACCGGAAACGCCTTTCGGTTACCATGTTAATAGCGGTCTCTAGTAAGACATATTAACCCCAAAGTATATGTAAAGATCATATCGGCTGAACTCGTAATGTTCTCTCATGTACGAATCCCTTTGCCTCACGATATAGATTGAGCTCAAGGCGACTCTGTGTCATCCTCTTAATAGCTCAATCACTCTCTCGATTCCGTGATGGATTATAAACTCGTGATTGACTCCTCAATCACCTTGGCATGGCCATGCACTTTCATAATCCATTACATCGAGGGCCGAGATATCTCTCCCATAAGGAGGGGCAAATTCTATCTTGATCATTCACATCCCACTACATGTTTCATGGCAAACCCGAAGACTACTTTTATGACTACCCGATTCACGGAGTAGTGTTTAGTAGTCCCAAAATAAGCTACTACTCATGTTGGGAACCATGATGATCTCAAGTCTAAGGACTCTACATAAACACTACTTGAGACCAACGATGACACATGGAATCTCTGCAGTTGTCTCATGGCAGTCTATCCAACATATGTTCACTAACACATGTCCATATTATTGATTTGGTATCACCATACCATGATCCATGAGACATGATCATCAATCAATACATATGCTGATCTTTGTCTTTGAATCATATTTGTTCCTCATATGATATACGATCGAGGATCATTTAGAAATAGCAACATCTTAGTATTTAAGAGTCTCATGAATAAGTCACATACTCATTGATCAATAATGATGATGTCTATTCCAAGGAACAAAGTAATGTATCATAAACATAGTATGTGATATATACAACATCTCCATGTTGCCTCTAGGGCATATCACTAACAGCTCCCACTTGCACTAGAGTCAACCATGTAGGTATCTAATACCCATTGCCCTAGTGTGAGCCTCATGCTTTGGTGGGAAGCGGCTTTGTCAACGGATCTGCAATGTTCAAATCCGTTTGTACTTTGCATATCTTCACATCGCCTCTCTCCACTATCTCGCGGATGAGATGAAATCGCCGTAAATGTGCTTGGACTTACAGTGCGATCTAGGCTCCTTGGCTTGTGCAATGGCCCCACTATTGTCACAATGAGGTCCATTGGGCCGGAGGCACTAGCCATCACACCAAGCTCGAAATAAATTTCTTGATCCAAACGGCCTCTTTGGCGGCTTCGTAAGTCGCTATGTACTCGGCTTCGTTGTAGAATCAAGAACCGTCTGCGCTTGGAACTCTTCCACTTACCGCACCGCCATTCAGCAGAACACAAATCCAGATTGCGATCTAAAATCATCTTTGTCGGTTTGGAAGCTAGCATCGGTGTAACCATTTACAACGAGCTCTTCCTCACCTCCATAGACAAGGAACACATCTTTAGTTCTTCTCAAGTACTTCAAGATGTTCTTTACGCAATCCAATGACTTTCACCGATCTCGATCGTATCTACTCGTAGCACTTAAAGCATACTGAAACATCCGGCGTGTACAAAGCATGGCATACATAATGGACCCAATAGCCAAGCATATGGAATCGCATTCATTTTATCCCGCTCATCGTGTGTACTAGGACACCGATTCTTGCTAAGATTTATACCATGTGACATAGGTAGAAAACCTTTCTTGGAATCATGCATGTTGAACCTTTTCAACACCTTGTCAATGTACGTATCTTGGCTTAATCCAATTAGCCTTTTGATCTATCTCTATAGATCTTGATGCCTGAATATATGCTGCCTCTCCTAAGTCTTTCATAGAGAAACTATTTTTAATGAAGACTTAACAGATTCGAGCAAAGGAATGTCATTTCCGATCGAATATGTCATCCACATATAAGACCGTAAATACGAGTGCGCTCCCACTAGCCTTTTGTAAACACAAGGCTCTTCTTCGTTCTTGATGAAACCAAACCCTTTGATTACTTCATCAAAACGAATGTTCCAACTCCGAGATGCTCGCTTTAATCCATAAATGGATCTTTGGAGCTTGCATATCTTTCCAATCGATTGCGGATCGACAAAACTCGTGGGCTGTGTCATGTACACATCCTCACTCAGATTTCCATTAAGGAAAGCTGTTTTGACATCCATTTGCCATATTTCATAGTCGAAATATGCAGCAATCGCTAGAATGATCCGAATAGACTTTAGCATTGCGACGGGCTAAAAGTTTCATCATAATCAATACCTTGAATTTGTTTGAAACCTTTGCCACTGTCGCGCTTTATAGATGTGAACATTTCCATCTATGTCTATCTTTTCTTGAAAACCCATTTGCATTCAATGGTTTTAACACCATCAGTGGATCAACCAAGTTCCAAACTTGATTATCGTGCATGGATTCAATTTCGATCTCATGGCTTCAAGCCATTTCTCGTAGTCCGTCCCACCATTGCTTCTTCATAGGTCTTAGGCTCATCGTTGTCTAACAACAATATGTCCCGTTGTTGAGTAGTCAAGAACATGTACCTCTCGGTGCACGACGTGACCTTTCCGACCTACGTGGTGCCGGTGTGTCCACAACAGTTCTTCAACAGCTTTGTTCATCCTGCTGTGGTTCTCTGAGGAACGTTATCGTGTTTCTTGAATTTCTTCAAGTTGCACTGTGCTCCCACTATCCCTTCTTGAGAGAAACTCTTTCTCTAAGAAGACACCATGCCAAGCGACAAACACTTTGCCTTCTCCTCGATTATAAAAGTAATATCCTTTGTTTCCTTAGGATACCCGATAAAGAAGCATTTATCGATTTAGGAGTGAGCTTATCGATTGTAAACGCTTTTACATAAGCCTCACATCCCCAAATCTTAAGAAAAGACAAGCTAGGACGTTGTCCCGTCCACATCTCATATGGTGTCTTTTCTCACGATTTTGATGGAACCTCGCTTAGTGTGAACGCGTCGCTTTCAAGAGCGCACTTCAAAAAGACAACTAAGATCACTTTGGCTCATCATGGAGCGCACCATATCTAATAAGGTGCGATTTCTCCGCTCGATACCCCATTCCATTGAGGTGTTCTCGGCGGAGTCAATTGTGGAACAATTCCACAATCCTTTAGATGATTGCCAAACTCATGGCTCAAATACTCGCCTCCACGATCGATCGTAGAAACTTGATTGTCTTGCCTAAATGATTTTGCACTTCATTTTGGAATTCTTTGAACTTTTCAAAGGATTCGACTTATGCTTCATCGTAGATATACCCATATCTACTAAAGTCATCGATAAAAGTTATGAAATCTCAAAACCACCTCTCAGTATTAAGCTCATTGGTCCACATACATCGGTATGTACGAGTGCCAATAAGTCATTTGCCCGCTCACCTTGACCGTGAAAGGTGCCTTTGTCATCTTGCCAAGTAAACAAGATTCGCATGTCTCTAATGATTCAAAATCAAATGAGTGCGTAATACCATCTCTATGGAGCTTCGCATGCTTTCTCATTTATGTGACCTAAGCGACAATGCCAAATAAACGTGGGATTCAAATCATTCTGACGCTGCCTCTTTGCATTAATGTTATAGACCGTGACCCTTCAAGAGTAAGAACGATAACCCATTCACCAATGGAGTATGACAATAGAACATATCTTTGAAATAAAGAGAACAACCATTGTCCATAGATTTAAAGTCATAACCTTCGCTTGCAAACATGAAGCGTAAATAATGTTCTTTGAAAGAGATGGAACACAATAACAATTATTCAATTCCAAAACTAATCCTAAAGGTAAAGACAATGGCATGGTGCCAACAGCTACCGCAGCAACTTTTGCTCCATTGCCAACGCAAGATCCACTTCGCTCCTCCTCAAACTTCTACTTCTTATTAGCCCTCGCAACGATTTGCAAATGTGAGCAACCGATCCGGTATCAAATACCCAAGAATTAGTGGAAGAAGTAGCAAGATTGATTTCTATAACATTTATACCGGAGGAAGTCATACTTCCTTCTTCTTCTCAAGATCCTCCAAGTACTTTGGGCGCCTTTTCCAATGTCCCGATTGCTTACAAGAGTAATAATCTGCATCGTGATGAGCATCGCCCTTCTTGTCTTTCTTGGCCTTAGAACCGCCGCGATCGCATCGAGAGCTTTCTTTCTTTTGACCGCGATTCTCTTGACATAGGGCTTGCCCTTGCCTTTCTCGCATCATCATCACATGATTGCTTTGCTTTTCTTAATGCTTTCTCGCAGATTTTAGCATCCCATGCAACTCACCGTGGTCTTGTCCAGATTGTTCATGTGAAAGTTCATTATGAATGGCTCAAAGCTCGGGGAAGCGATCGAGAATCACATCAAGAGCCAACTCTTGGCTAAGGGGAAACCAAGCTTTTCCGCTCTCAATGTAGCCAATCATCTTAATCACATGAGGGTCGACGGATTCCTTCTCGCAAGCTTTGCACGCAAATAAGGACTTTGAAGTATTGAACCTCTCACTCTTGCTTGGTTCTCAAACATACCACGTAGCCCCACAATGATATTGTAGGCATCCGTGTTCTCATATTGCTTCAAGCTCAGAGGACATTGTGGCAAGCATGAGACAGCTCACATCAAGGCAATCATTCGCTTGCTTCTCATAAGCTCTCCGTGCAGCCATAGTAGCATTATCAGCAAGTCTTCGGGTAAGGAGACTCAAGGACATACTCCTTGCGCTCTTGCTTGAGAACAATTCTCAAGTTGCGATACCAATCCAAAAAGTTTGTTCCATTGAGTTTTTCTTCTCAAGAACAGATCGCAAATTAAAAGTACTGGATGTGGCGTTAGCTGACATGATCTACAACACAAGAATATGCAAAGTTTAGCACTATGTTTATGTTCATCTTTTATTAAACTATTTAGCAAAAGACTCCTACTATGAGTTTTGCAACAAAAACTCCTCTAAGTTACATAGTGGGTAAAGATCCTCATTTCACTAATTCCTAGTGAGCTTTGGCATCACGGCTAGAAAACTAGTGACATGGGTAAGCAACACTTTGCTAATCACATCCCTATGTGACTCTACTTTGGGTGACATCAGTATGCCTCGCCCCAATCTATGCCCCAAGGTCCAAAACTATTTTGATAACCTTGTTAAGTAAACCAAATGCTTCCGCATGTAGATGTCCGACATCTACCTTAAATGATGATGATAACCGATGGCACTCTACTTTGGTAGACCTACCATGCGGTGATCATTATCTTTGGTGCAACATATGGAAGGGCATTAACACCTAATTTTAAGAGGGATTCTATCCTACCAAAGCAACATATCACATATATCATTGCATAAGAATAAGATAGATAACATCATAGATAAACACATTTAACTGTGAAGTAGTATGGCCCAAAAATGGTGATATCCATCTCCAAGTAGGTGTAGACGATCTCCATCCTCCACATCACTCCTTTAGGCCACCATGCTTAAAAGCTTGTAACCTCAAAACTAGGCTACTACCTATAATAGCTAGAAATTGAAGATTACAAAGATAGATTCAAGCATTAAGGTCGACACGCAGGTCGTTAAATACAATATATACAGCTAACAATAGCTGAAATAATCATGACACGCAGCCATGAACGAATGTTACATGCATCACATACATCTCATACATTCAAATAAGCTATAGGGCCATACTATTCACATCATTCCTGCAAAAACAAGTTAGACGTAGAATCGCATTCTACCTAACGATGTGAACCCAAGACGCTATACAAGGGGGATACACACGGTATCATGGGTTTCGGCGTCACTAAAAACCTCACGAATTACATAGATCGCATCTATGAAATCGCTATGAAAATCTTATCGAGCCGATCAAATCAATTCCAAATCCGAGCCATTCAAAATGTCTCAATTTTCATTAGATCAATCATATTGATCATCGCGATCGGTATACTTGAGGAGACCACAACACAAGACCTCGATCCGTTGGCTCGATCCATCGACAGCGCGCAGCTAGCCCCGATGGTGATTCCAAATGTAGGGGGCAAGTCGCGCGTACATCAAAGAAGGAGCACGAACTAATCTTTTTGGCCTTATGATGCTATCAACTCATACCTATTTCAACCCCTTATGACCGATTGATCTCATCAACCCGCTACCGATTTAGATCGTAATAGATCCAATCTACTACTATCGCATATCAACATATATGCGCCGATCCAGATTGCAACCTAAGCAAGATGGCTCGATACCACTAATGGAATACGCCAGAGGCTACGGAAGCGTAAAACAAAACTTTTCTACCGCGCACTCCAAGAACATCATGCTAAGGAAGGATCATGGATCGTTACCACTTAGACGCGCAGCGCAGCGAAGAAGAATTGGAAACCGATCCAATCACGCTGCCGAGGTAGTAGTGGAAGTAGCCGATCGTCCCAACAGATCGCTCTCCACGCACGCCGATCAAGATCGCAACGAGCGCCTCCACCGTATCCACACGCCCGGCCGAACGCCGATCGCGAGTGTACTAGCACTCGTGGAGCAGCTAGGGTTTGGCTTGGGAGGTGGCGGCTAGGGTTTTGCTAGATGTTAACAGCACACTTCCTCCGCCCCTTGCTCCATATATATAGACTTTCACGTGGCCTCGTGGACCGAGGCCCAATAGGAGTCTATTCGGATCTCTATCCGAATTGAGCCCATATCCTGTTACTATGTTAATAGCGGTCTCTAGTAAGACATATTAACCCCAAAGTATATGTAAAGATCATATCTACTGAACTCGTAATGTTCTCTCATGTACGAATCCCTTTGCTCACGATATAGATTGAGCTCAAGGCGAGACTGTGTCATCCTCTTAATAGCTCAATCACTCTCTCGATTCCGTGATGGATTATAAACTCGTGATTGACTCTCAATCACCTTGGCATGGCCATGCACTTTCATAATCCATTACATCGAGGCCCAGAGATATCTCTCCCATAAGGAGGGGCAAATTCTATCTTGATCATTCACATCCCACTACATGTTTCATGGCAAACCCGAAGACTACTTTTATGACTACCCGCCACGGAGTAGTGTTTAGTAGTCCCAAAATAAGCTACTACTCATGTTGGGAACCATGATGATCTCAAGTCTAAGGACTCTACATAAACACTACTTGAGACCAACCGATGACACATGGAATCTCTCGCAGTTGTCTCATGGCAGTCTATCCAACATATGTTCACTAACACATGTCCATATTATTGATTTGGTATCACCATACCATGATCCATGAGACATGATCATCAATCAATACATATGCTGATCTTTGTCTTTGAATCATATTTGTTCCTCATATGATATACGATCAGTGATCATTTAGAAATAGCAACATCTTAGTATTTAAGAGTCTCATGAATAAGTCACATACTCATTGATCAATAATGATGATGTCTATTCCAAGGAACAAAGTAATGTATCATAAACATAGTATGTGATATATACAACATCTCCATGTTGCCTCTAGGCATATCACTAA
>JAYEVJ010000362.1:0-216158 GCA_036346265.1 Melocanna baccifera | reverse complement strand
CTTCCACTCACAAGCCTCACACCCATATGAGGCAAAGGTCACACTCAGGACAAAATGGAGGGAAACCTCAATTCCACTCCTCTCATTTGCTTGAGCCAAATTACCAAAATGCCCTCAAGCATTTTTCCAGAAGCTTCCGCATCCAGTACCTTGACCGTCTGGACCTCCGGCTCCTCCCTGAGCCTAGTCCTGATTTGCTTGTCATCGCCCGTCGTGTTCGTCACGGGTAGCTCCGGTTCCTCGTCTCCCGGCTTGCAACCACTTCAGTAGCCTCGATCATCTTTGGCATCTTTGACCGTCTAGACCTCGACACCTCCTGTGCCTAGTCCCGGTCCACCTCGCCTCACCATGACCTAGCTCCGAAGTCCTGCAATCAAACAGACAAGCAAACCATCACATAGCACCGCACGAAACAGTATATTCCACATTAGCACAGATAGAGGTACTCAACCCTAGAATACCCAAAACAAACTCTAACTCACTAAACCAACTGTCAATATCTCATCACAAACACGGGGATACCTCCACATGGTCTCTCACTTACATCCCTACCATAAAAGAGACTTCAAATGCCACTGCAACTACTATACCTAGAGTAGTTTCTTAGCCACATGGTGATGACCTTGATGACATTGACATGGATGATCATGATCTTGAAGAGTACTTGTATGATACAATTGTGCCAACTCATGGTGAGAAATCTGAATTGGATGTGTACATGAAAGAACCACCAGTATGTTGGATAAAAACTGATGATAATGATAAGGAATTAGATATATTATCATGATGGAGGACTCAACAAGGGACTTTTTCTATTCTCTCATGACTAGCTCATGATGTGTTAGCCATTCAAGTGTTAACTATAACTTCAGAGTGGGCTTTTAGTGCTGGTGGGCGTATCGTTAATCCATTTTACAGTCGTTTAGATCCCAATGTGGTAGAAGCCTTAATTTGTACTAAGGATTGGACAACTACATCAAAAAGAGGTAACAAAAGATTGTTCATTTGATTGTGTAATCCATTTGTTATTTACTAATGTTCTTTACCATTTTAATACTTCAGATTCTAAAGTGAAGGTTGCCTCATTCATTGATGAGTTCACGAAGATGGGCTATAGGGATGGTCAACCTTGTTTGGATGTTGATACAAACATGGCAGTGGTTCGTACAAATAATGCCATTATCCAATGTCCATTGTGGGTGTTAATTCAAATATTATTTATCGGATCAAGATTTAGAATGATATGGTGTTTATTATGACTGATCGAGTGGCTCGCTTCACTTTTGAGTTTTGTCAACTGGTTTGTAATAGCTTAAGGTTCAGCTTTTATAGTTTTATGTGCTAGACTACAACTTTATGCCATATGGACCAGGATTCAAAGAAAGCAACTAGTTGTAACAGCTTATGTGCTTAAGCTTTTTATGTGCTAGACTTCTACTTTATGCTACATTTAGTGATTTACTAATGAAGTCTTGAACTGAAAATGGTTGTATGCGGTATGCCTAAAGTTTTGTATGTGCACCCGCACTGCAAAAACTGCATGTCTGCACCTACTGCTATTTCTATTCTAATCTTGAATTGAGAATGGTTGTATTCTGTTTTATTAGTTGCTTGATGGACTATTTGTTAGGATGCAATGCATATGTTTGTGCCGGGCAATGGGGCCCATCATTATAGAATGCAAAGCTTTAGATCATGACACATCATGTTAATCTAGGAATGTATGTTCCAAGTAGAATACTATCCATTCTAGTTGTTACTTTGCTTTCTAACCTGTTGGCAATTTTGGCATACTCCCACATCCATGCATGCCAAGCTTTGCTTTCTTGCACAGCCCAAAAAATCTGTATGCAACTGGGCATTGTAGATACTAGTATCTATAAAAGCTTGGGGAGAGGAATACCTTGGTGATGGGAAGGAGATTGTGTGCTTATGTAGTTATGTATGCCCTTTTAATTCATGATATTTGGTCCTTGAAATAATAGAGAGAATGATTGATTTATGATAGTATGTTCATCATGTCTAATAATCTTTTTCCCTAATGGTGGTTAAAATGAAGCACATGTGACTATGTGAATAATGTTGAAGATGTAGGCAATATTTTAATTCCAAGTTTTAGTAAAAGACAAAAATAATATACTAGTGATGCACAATTAATTACTAACAGTAGGCTACTCATCATACTTCGGAATAAACGTAAGAAAATTATAGTATCAAAGTCGTACGATCACATGAATGACTTACTGTTGGGCTTGATGAAGAACAGGAAGCAGCGCAGGCGTGATGCAGTGAAGACTCGATGCAGTGCAGGATGTAGTAGGAGCGGTCGCGCAAATGCGCTACCCAGAAACCTTATTGCCGCCCCGTGCAGGTTCTCTCTACGACAATGGTTCGGAGATCCCGCTCTCCTCTCTTCCTGGTGCACACCGAGAAGAAAGGTCGACGAGGTTCGATAGTTCAACACTTCGTACAAGAGTGGAAGAAGACAATGGGAGAAAGGAATGGAGGAGTTCCATTCAAACCTGGACGTCTCTAGGCCTTTTATAGACGTCCCAATTACTCTCTAGTAACTGACGCTATTATTCACCGGTAACTGACTCCATTATTCACTGGTAACTGCTCATATTCAAACCGAAAAATAAACAGTCTCATGACCAGTCAAAAAGAGAGACGGTACAAGGTTTAGCAAAAACAAGGTGGACATGGTCTGCCAAGTGGCGCACCACATCACGTCGCGGCCGCGCGTCGCAAGTCACAAGTCACGCGATTTTCACGGGAAAATACGCGAAAATGCGCGCGCGCGTGCGTGCACGTGTGTGTATTTAGCCAAAGCCATCTTCATACCATCCACTTCCATAATTCAAGGAGTGGCATGGACTCCACCTTATAAATTAATCTCCCCCACTTTGCCTTAGCAATATGTTACTAAATCTTGCGTACTTTGGAATTATAGAAAATGGGCCTTGGGCCTAATTTCAACAATCCCCCACCAATTCCAAAGCAGGAAACACAAAGATGTCGAAAAAATTGTACTGAAGTGTTGTTTAATGTACCAGTCTTATAATGTAAGTCCCGTATGGGTTGAACTTACACCCAGATTAGCAAGATTCATCTTCTCACAGCTAATGAATGGACTATGCCTTGAATTCACAGCTTTTCGTAATCAGACTTTACTTGAAACCTCAACTGATACTAGGCTATCAATGAACCACGTCTAAACGGAGCATTATATGGTCATGTTCCCTTATCTGCTCATGAGCTTTCTAGAGAATGCCCTGTTCTCGTGAACTGCGACCAAACAGTTAAGCTCAAGTAGGTGTATTCTTTCTAGGTATCCTGTAGGCTAATACCTTTTCCTCATGAATACATTAAGGTTTTATACCAACCTTCCATATAGTTGAGAGTACTTTATTTATTAGGATATGGGTACAGTTAATATGTACTCTCTTGTTACAACATCAACTTGTTTTTCCCATTACCTAAGTCACGGGATCTCCGATCAAGAAGGCATAGGTTACCATTGTGATGTAACTTAAATGGGCCTCATTCCCATATCCATAGAAGTAACGGAAATCGCTATCCGTACTAATCCCTTGGTAAAAGGGTCTGCCAGATTTTTCTCAGTGTTAATATAATTTACAGATATCACTCCGAAGTTTCTCAATTTTCTGACAGATTTAAGCATACGCTTCACATGTCTAGAGGACTTCATATTATCCTTTGTACTTGTGACTTTGGCCAACACAGTTTGATTATCACAGTACATCAGGATTGCCGGTATTGGTTTCTCAACCAACGGCAAGTCCATCAGAAGCTCTCTTAGCCATTCAGCCTCAACAGTGGCTGTGTCAAGTGCTACAAGTTCCGTTTCTATGGTTGACCTCGTCAATATAGTCTGTTTACAAAACCTCCATGAAACTACAGCACCAGCTAAAGTAAACACATAACCACTTGTAGCTTTGATCTCATCAGCATCAGAAATCCAATTGGAGTCACTGTGCCCTTCTAATACAGAAGGGTATCCAGTATAATGAATTTCAAAAGATTTTGTGCCTCTCAAGTAGCGCAACACTCTTTCAAGTGCCTCCCAGTGATCATCTCCTGGGTTAGAAGTAAACTGATTTAATTTGCTCACAGCAAATGAAATATCAGGTCTAGTGGCACCAGCCAAATACATAAGTGATCCAATAATTTGTGAATATCTCAAGTGATCTTTTCCTAGTCCCTGATTTTTTTTCGTAGTTTAATACTTGCATCATATGGAGTTGGAGAAATTTTACAATTTTCAAAGCCGAAACGGCTCAATATTTTCTCAGCATAATGGGATTGGCTCAAAGTAATCCCATTCTCATTCTTGATCAATTTAATATTCAAAATAACATCTGCCTCTCCTAAATCTTTCATATCAAAGCATCGAGATAAGAAAGATTTGACCTCGTCAATTACGACAGTATTTGTTCAAAATATAAGTATGTCATCCACATACAAACACAAGATCACTCTTTGACCCCCACCATAACGGTAATATACATATTTGTCAGCTTCATTCACAATAAAGCCAGCGGTTGTCAAAGACTTATCAAACTTCTCGTGCCATTGTTTAGGTGCTTACTTTAAACCATAGAAGGATTTTAATAATCTGCATACCTTATTTTCCTGTCCTGAAATCACAAAACCATCGGATTGATCATTATAAATTTCTTCCTCCAACTCTCCATTAAAGAAAGCTGTCTTCACGTCCATTTGATAAACATGCAGACCATAGGAAGATACTAATGCAAGGAGCACTCTGATGGTGGTTAATCTGACGACAAGAGAATAGATATCGAAGAAATCTTCTTCCTCTTTCTAGGTGTAACCTTTAGCTACAAATCTTACTTTGTACTTCTCAATAGTGCCATCAGGTCTTAGTTTCTTTTTAAAAACTCACTTACATCCTACAGGTTTACACCCAATAGGAAGATTGGTGATCTCCCAAGTCTCATTAACCGTGATAGAGTCCATCTCGCTACGGACTACCTCTTTCCAATACTCAGCATCAGAAGATGCACAAGCTTTCGAAAGAGTCTTAGGCACATCATCCCCAAGTCAAAGAAAATCAATTTGCGACTCAATTCCACACAAACAACTAGCCGAAAGCTCCCTATCCAGGCCAGTCTAACCACTACCACATATAGGGTCATCATAAATGGTTCGTAACCCTCATCAGACATAGTTTATGAATCATCTGATTTATTGCGTCAGTGATAATAGGTGGTTATTATAGACGGTTCCCAAACTATTTATGGTAAGTCACAACATAGATGGGTTTTAAAAATAACCATATGTGATATCTAGCATACACAGACGGCTAATACAAAAAACTGTCTATGATGGTGTACGTATCACATATGATTTTGTATTAGAAACTATTTGTGATAGTTCTTTATATAGCTAATTTTTTATTTTTTTAACTAGTCTCAGGAAATACTAGCCATGTTGTCTGTGATGTATCACAGATGGCTTTTCACAAAAACCATCTGTGATAAGTCCATATATTACAGATGGTTTTTATTATGAATTGTCTATGATACATTACAAATGGTTTGTGTAAAAAGTCGTCTGTGATAAGAAGGTTATCACTAATAATTCTTACTATCAGCTGCCATATAGACGATTATACTAGTAAAACTACCTAAGATAACTATGATATAGCATAAAACTGATAGATTCTATAAAATCTTCTATAATAAGATGTCTAATATAACCTTCTTTATAGTAATTGGGCCTTAATTCTGGTCAGACAGCTGCCACAATCCGGTTTGACCAGAGTAGGCAGCCGGTTCATCCGGCCTAAGTCTCCAGAACATGCATCTCAACTAGTACTATACAAGCATGCATGACATTAATTAATGCCACTCAAGAGCATGACGTAGATCACAACATAAATCCTTTAGAGGCTGATCTGCTGACATAAACCAAGTATAACATGCATGGCTTTCTTACTATTTGTTATCATGTGTAATATAAACCAAGTGCATGCATGTGGGGTATTAATTTTCCGATAAAATACAAATTCAAATTTTTAACTCTTCTAAATTACAATGGTTCATTACAACATAATCTAAAATCCTCTCTTATGGTCCTTCATGAAGTCGCAAGCCTTTATGTAAAATAATTCTTTTACAGGGCATGGGCTTAGCCAAGCAATTGTCTTGTCTAATTACCTTCTCATGGTGAATTAGAGACCAGGAATCGAGAAATCCTTCTCATCGGATGAGAAATTGCCTGGTCTAATTACCTTCTCAGTGATACCTTCATACAAATTAACCCATGAGCAAATTATTAGCAAAGTACAAATTCATGCATTCTGTATCGAAAAACTCAGCCATCCGGCATGCATAATATGGTACACTAGATTTTCGAAGCAAGAGGGCGAATGAAACAGAACCAAGAACAGTGGATGACCTAAAGTAGTACGATGGGAAAACACGATGGAAGAAAGGTAAATTATAACTTAAATATATCTATGATAATCGGGCATTTCATCGAACAGATACAGTGCACTTCACGAATGGATCACGCCAATCACCAAGCCAGCAGCGGGATCAATAAAAAAAGATGCATTCTAAGAAATAATCAGAAAGAGCTCGCTGTACACAGTAATTGAACGAAAGGAACGATGAGTTGGGATCCTCACAGTAATCTGCTGGTGTAGCTAGAACAAAAAGGAATCATTAAGGCAACAGTGGAGGAATCAATAACATGCCGCAGGCGAAGTAGGAGAGGACCGGCTGTGGAGAGTGGATACGGGTTGGGAACTGAGGGCAAGGCTACCGCGGATGCAACGGGGCAGCCACTGGGGTGGTGGTCGTGGACATGCCCGCCGGTGGTCGTACGTGCGACTGACGCCTGAGAAGAAGGGAAGACTGAGGCTCTCGTGCCCATGTAGATTAGGGTATATTCATCAAACATCAACGCGGTACCCTGGTCGGATGTCCTGCAGCGCCATGTAGGCTCAGGTGACACCGCGAAGGTGATCGGATCTACACGCGGCGACGGTGACCAAGCGAGGGTAGCGACACGGGGGCTGGGCTGCGACAGCTTGGACCTCTGCCATCCAGACCCGTCCGGATCTAGGCACCGACGGACCTCTAGGTGGTGGGTAGCTTCATGGGGCAGCGCTGAGGGCCTATGGGGATGGCAGCGATGTGGAGAGAGAGAGCAAGGGAGAGCGACCAGCGAGGGGCGACGGAGACGACACCGAATTGTGGCGGCGGCCATCGGGCAGTGAGAGGACAGGGTGGGAAAACCAACGGGATGGAGGAGGAGTGGGAAAGTGGCAGAGTGACGGGGCTTTCCCTTGGGGTGCTTAAAGATTTGTGCAGCTACCGTTGAAGTGGCGAAGCTTACAATTTTGTATGCCTCAACTCCTATAAATAGTACTGATTGCAGTCAGTGGGATCACGTGTATAAAGTATGTAGCATCTGTAATTTGGATCACCTTGAAAGCTGCATAATTGTTAAAGCACAAATCAATGGTGGATTGCATCTACTTACCCTTGGGTGTTTAAAGATTCGTGCAGCCAGTGTTGAAGTGGCAGCTTACAATTTTGTACGCCTCAACTCCTTTTATCTCAACAGGTATGTTATGCATTAACTGCAGGTAGCATACCCCAACATGATGGAATGGTTCGAAGGGCTAGGGATGGGAAACAAAATCAGATTTGATACTGTTTGCAACCAAAATTCCCTTCAAAAATAATTAAGAAAATCTGCAAAATAGAATTTAGGAAGCTCCCGGCGAGGATCGAACTCGCGACCTTTCGCTTACGAAGCGAACGCACTACCACTATGCTACGGAAGCAGGAGGCGTTTGTTGCCGATTTCACATTATTTGTGAGTGTTGTTGTCGCAGTCACTCAGCCAGGCGGAGCTGTTGATAGTAAATACTTGCGCTCTCCAGGCCCTTCCAACTTTCCAGGTGCATACTTTCAGTCCACTGTATCACTGGCTGACTACTCGCCCCCATCCAACCGATTGTTCTTAGCATGCACGCAATTCACTGCGCAAGCAGCGCAAAGGCTCTTAACCTTCACATCAACGCCAAATCTTCATTTGCAAGGTCCCAAATCTTCTAGTATTAGACTAGTAACATCATTGACATCAGGGTCCAAACCTTCATTTACAAGTATATGTACTCGAGATTCTGAGCAACTGGATCCAAGACACCTCGCTGGACCTCATCCAGTTTCAACTTTCGATATGTCATGTTGATATGTATACACACAGTCTACGCTAATGAGCGTGTACGCACACGCTACGTGCGTGTCGCCAGTCACACATGTAACCTGGCTTCTTGGTGTGATTCGTGTGTAACTTGCTTATGCGGTTCATGGGATGATAGGGGCAATTGGTTGATTGGGTTGGTCAGGGTTACATGTTTATTCTACGCGTAACTAGTAAATAGTATATATATACATATACATATACATATATACGAGTCAAGTGCCCGTACGTTACAACAGAACCTTACTACAAATGCCAAGCATCCTCCAAAACAATTCCCCAATATATAGATGAGCTTATTAGGATAAGTGGTATGCCCTACTCTCACGACATCTCCTATCATTGTGACAAGTTATGAAAAAGGAAAATGGCTAAAACCACACAATCTTGAGTACTTAATAGTTTGGCTAATTGTTCTTCACGTTAAATCATATACTAAAAATTCATACTTCAAACTTAGATGGAAAATACTTCAAAGAGAAATTATTCTACAGATAATTGGATACCTTCAAATGGCAAGCGATCATGAAAAGGAATGTGCATGTGTTGTAGGGGTGCCCAGCCCCTATACTCGTTAGGTTTAGTTACTGGGCCTTAGAATAAGCCTAATAGCATAGTATTGTGTACAGAAGGGAATGTACTGATTTACCCTCACATTTGGTAATTATTAAAGGGTATGAGGGGAATTTCTCGTTCTACCCCATTCATGTATATAAACACCAAAAAGGGGTACGAGATGCCCAGATGCACTCATTTGCACTAACCAGCTCCCTCTCTGTTGGCTCTCTAGCTCTCTTAGTCCATATCCCCAGGGAAAAAGGGGTATCTGTACGCACTATTGTGCTCATACCTTAACAATTCGCGCCGACCATGGGGACTAGACAAGAAGCTACGCGAGGAAGAGTCGCTACCATGAGAGAGATTTGCTGGATTTCGACCAACTGGAAGGTAGAGAAACTTCAAACTGGTCGCGTAGTATGCATGCATGATATTTGGCATTTGTTGGCTTTAGCATTCCTACTAGGCACTATTCGATCTGATTTGTGCTCAAATCGCATGGTGGCCTTGCGCCTCAGCGTACTCTATGGAGTATAAAACGTTGGGAACCTCATGTGTCCCACGTCACTCTACAGAGTATAAAAAAATCGCACGGTGGCCTCGAACCCTAGTGTACTCTGCAGAGTCTAAAACACCGGGAACCTCGCTTATCCTAGGCTACTCTATGCAGTATAAAAAATCGCACGGTAGCCTCACGTCCCGGCATACTTTGCGGAGTATGAAGCACCAGGAACCTCACATGTCCCGGGCCACTCCATGGACTATAAAAAAATGTGCAGTGCGGCCTCGTGCCCCGATGTACTCTACGGAGTATAAATAAATTGCACGGTGGCCTCACACCTTCGCGCATTCTGCGGAGTATAAAGCACTGGGAACCTCGCGTGTCCCCGGGCACTCTATGGAGTATAAAAAATCATGCAGTGCGGCCTCATGCCCTAGCATACTCTATGGAGTATAAATAAATCGCATGGTGGTCTCGCGCCCTGACGTATTCTGTGGAGTATAAAGCGTTGGGAACCTCACGTATCCCAGGCCACTCTACGGAGCATAAAAAATCGCATAGTGTGGCCTCATGCCCCGGCATACTCTACGGAGTATAAATAAATGTACGGTGGCCTCACGCCCAGGCATACTCTACAAATTATAAAACACTGAAAACCTTGTATGCCCTGGACCACTCTACGTAGTATAAAAAAATCGCACAGTGGCCTTGCGCAACAACGTACTCTGCAAAGTGTAAAGCATCAGGAACCTCACGTGTCCTGGGCCACTCTATAGAGTATAAAAAAATCGCGTGGTATGGTCTCATGCCCTAGCGTACTCTACGAAGTATAAATAAATCACACGGTACTAATAATGAAGTAATGAGCAGTAGTAGTAATCATTTACTCGTGCATGGCTCATAGGGAGTCTGTTGTTTATATTGGCAGCTCCATTTTATAGCATGCCCATCTTCCGCAGGCGTTGCTTCTGAAGGTAGGAGGATGGAGGAATGGCTCTAGCACCATCGACACTCATGAGCACGTCATGATCATAAGGCTTCCTACGAGCATGACGTAGTTGTAAGCCATTCTACGACTATCTCATGGTCGTGGCTTCATCGACGCTTGTCCGAGTAGTGGGGAGAGGAGCACACACTTCAAGACTTCATCCCACTGCCAACTTCATCAACGCTCGTCCAAAGGGCGGGGAACAGAGCACATGTTTCAAACCTTTATCCCATTGCTAACTTCATCGACGCTCGCGACCACGTCATGATCATAAATCTTCCTACGAGCATGACATACTCATAAGCCATTTTTTGACCACGAGTCATGGTTGTGGCTTTGTCAATGCCTGTCTGAAGAGTGGAGGACGGAGCAGAGCATGCGTCTTAAGACTTTGTCAAGACGGAGCACACGTCCACGAACTTACGACCACCCTATGGTCATGAGCTGTCTGGCTTCCCTACCTCTGCGTATGTAGCGCCCTTCTCGGCCAACGTGCGCTTCGCTCTCCACGGGCGCTATTTTTGAAGGCAAGAAAATAGTCCTTCGGCCTCCCTACCTTTGCATGGTAGCACACTTCTCAGCCTACGCGCGCTTCGCCCTCTACATGCGTAATGCCCTTCTCAGCCTACATGTGCTTCGTCCTCTGCATGCACTACTTTTGAAGGTAGGGGATGGAGGCACGTCCATGGCATGGTGGCTCTGGCTCTGCCGGGGGACTTTGCCACCCTCCTCGTAGGCATTGCCTTGGAGGGGCGGCCCGGTCGTAGCTCTACCTCTACGCGTCACCCACGTTAGAGGCTTGACCTCGACATGGTGACTTCGGCTCCGTCGGGGGACTTCGCTGCTATGTGGTAGCTTTGGCTCTGTTGGGGGACTTCGCCACCCTCCTCGTAAGCATCGCCTCAGAAGGTAGCAGTCGGAGACCCCAGAGTATTGTAACAGTCGGAGTCTTTACATGTACTCAAGCTCACGACCACGTGGGGCACTCGAGCTCACGACCATGTGAGGAAGATCCAAGTCTTATGAGTACAAGCTCACGACCAAGTGAGGCACTCGAGCTCACGACCACATGAGGAAGATCTAAGTCTTTACAAGTACTCAAGTCCACGACCACATGAGGCACTCAAGCTCATGACCATGTGAGGAAGATCCGTGTCCTTTGAGTACTCTAGCTCACAACCACATGAGGAAGATCTCCTGGCTCCACCTCTACACGTCGCCTATGTCAGAGGCACGACCTCAATGCAGCGGCTCCGGCTCCGTCGATGCTAGTGACCATGTCATGATCGTTAGGCTTCCTATGAGCATGACATAGTCATAAGCCATTCTACGATCACCTCATGGTTATGACTTCATTGATGCTCATCCGAGCAGTGGGGGACTAACCGCGTGCATCAAGACATAATGTGTGTTTTAAGCCTTCGTCCCGTCACCGACTTTATCGACACCCGTCCGAAAGGTTGGGGACAGAGCGGAGTGCGCATCTCAAGATTTCATCCCACCATCTATTTCATCAAAACGGAGCACGCGTACACAAACTTATGACCACTTTATGGTTGTGAGCCTTCCATAATCACTTCATGCTTGTACGTCGTCCTACAGGCATGACACAGTGGTAAGCTTTTCTACGACCACCCTATGGTCGTGAGTCTTCTACGACCACTTCATAAACGTAAGTCGTCCTAGGAGCATGATGTCAGCGTAAGCCACTCTACGGGTGCTGTTTTTGAAGGTAGGATAACGGTCGTCCGACCTCCCTACCTCTGTGTGCGTAGCGCCCTTCTCAGCCTATGCGCGCTTCGCCCTCTATGGGCACTATTTTTGAAGGTAGGGGAATAGTCATCCAGCCTTCCTACCTCCACGTACGTAGCACCTGTCTTTTGCTATGCCTATGTGGGTGCTGTTTTGGAAGGTAGGTGAACGGTTGTCTGGCTTCCCTACCTCAACGTATGTAGCACCCTTCTCGGCCTATGCGCGCTTTGCTCACTTGGGCGTTGCTTTTGAAGGTTGGGGAACGAAGGAAGCACGACCTTGACACGGTGGCTCCGGATCCGTCGAGGGACCAGGGATGGCAATCGGACGCGGTGGGCATGGGTAGTGCTCGCCCATACCCATGTGCGTGACCCCAATTTACATCCACGAGCATGCCCATGAAGGACGACGGGCGAAGAACCTCTCACTAGGGTCAGAGGCTTGACGTTGATGTCGGAGGCCTGACCTTGATCATCGGAGGCACAACCTTGACGTGGTGGCTCCGACTCTGTTGGGGAACTTCATCGCTCTCCTCGTAGGCATCGCCACGGAAGGGCGTCCCACCCCTGGCTCCACCTCTACACATCGTCTGCATTGGAGGCACAACCTTCATGTGATAGCTCTAGCTACATGGTTGCTCTAGCTCTGTTGGGGGGACTTCACCACCCTCCTCGTAGGCATAGCCTCGGAGGGGAGGCCTACCCTTACTTCGCCTTCATGTGTCGCCCGTGTTGGAGGCTCAACCTCACGTGGCGGTGTCAGCTCTGTCGGGGGACTTCACTGCCCTCCTCGTAGGCATAGCCTTGGAGGGACGGCCCGCCCCTTCTTTGTCTCCATGTTCCACCCGCGTCGGAGGCTCAACCTCAATGTGGCGGCTCTGGCTTTGTCAGGGGACTTTGCCACCCTCCTTGTAGGCATTGCCTCAAAGGGGCGGCTTGCCCCCAGCTCCACCTCTTTGCGTCGCCTGTGTCAGAGGTACGACCTCAATGCGGTGGCTCTCGCTCCGTTGGGGGGCTTCACCGCCCTCCTCATAGGTATTGCCTCGGAGGGGCGGCCTCACCCCCTGCTCCACCTTTACATGTCGCTCATGTCAGAGGCACGACATCGACGTAGTGGGAATGGCTTCGTCGAGGGACTTCGCCGCCCTCCTCGTAGGCATTGCCTTGGAGGGGTGGCCCCACCCCCAGCTCCGACTCTATGCACCTCCCACGTTAGAGACACGACCTCGATGTGGTGACTCTAGCCCCATCAGGGGACTTTGCCGCCCTCCTCATAGGCATTCCCTCGGAGGGGCAGCCCTACCCCTGGGCTCCGCTTCTACGCGTCGCCTGTGTCGGAGGCTCGACCTCAATGTGGCAGCTCTGGTATCACCTCAGAGGAGCAACCCCACCCCCAGCTTCACCTCTACATGCCGCCTACTTCAGAGGGGCTACCTCTATGGGAATGGCTATGGCTTCATCAATGAAATGAGAACCATATGCTGGAAAGTTTAGAGTGTTCAGACCATAGGAGTTGGAGCAAGTAGTTGCTTTGGCTCGCCCCTCAGGACCTCCGTGCTTACTGTCGAGTTAAGGGGGGCTAGGTGTAACATCCTGATTTTTCGGAGTTTATTTGAAACTTTTAAAAGAAAATCCACCATTTGAATTTTTTTGGATTTAATACAAGCTTGAGTTGAAATTTTAAGAATTTAATGACTAAAATAAACATCAACATTTGCTAAAAATATTTTATTTGTGTTCCTTGTGTCTCAAGGAATTTTCTATGTTTTCTCTAGACTTATTTGCTATTTTGTAGAGTTAAAAAGATTTATTTGAATTTCTGAAATAGAAAATCTCCAAAAATCCTAAAACAGTAACGGGCCGAGCCCATTACTGTTCATCTGGGCCAATAGACCCCAACCGCCTGTTTCCCTCTAGGCCACATGTCGAACATCCAGTCGAGCCTTCCATCGGCCGTTGGATCCCCCAAATGACACGTGCGATCTGCGGTGAATGTCAAATCTTGCCCTTTACCACGCGTCACCTGTCCACCAACCCATTTATTGTTCACCGTAGTCTTCGGAGAGGACTCCGTCACCTCGGTATTCATGCTCGAGCCGAGATCTCGCTACCTTCTTTGACTTGGCCTCCGTGCCGTGCTCAACCTTGTCATCCTCGAACACCGCACTTAAATAGCACACCGCCCCTTGGTTCTCGCATCCCACAGCCGCATCCCACTGTCGAAGTCCGCCGTCAAGCTGCCTGTCTTCGTCGTCTTGCCGATCAGCCAGCCACTCCACCGTGCACCACTGTCTGCCCATCCGCCATTCGCCGCGTCATCATCGGTAGGCCTTCATGCCAACTCGCCTCGCCTCGCTTCGCCATTGCGGCTTCCTTCCGTTTGTGAGTCACCACCTCAGTTCGTACACCATGCCTCCTTGGTTCACATGTCATCTGCATCACCCCGCACTTGCGCCTCCACGATTGTTCGTATTCTCTATGAACCGAGCCCATCGTACATCGAGTACAGACAACTGGGGCCCACATGTTAACCAGTATTATTTCATAGACCCATGAGCCAGCCAGCTGAGTAAGCCACCACGCAACCATGCCACCTTAGCCCTAGATCCGACATGTTGCCATGTGTCAATACCACGTCAGCATGACACGTCAGTGCCTTGTGTCAGGCCATGTCAACCCTATCCTGCCACTTGTTAGCACAGTCAGCTGCTACGTGTCTGTCACATCAGTCCTAGTCAGCCATGCTAGCATGCCCAGTCACATTGTTCACTGTTCCGTGAGCTGAATCCACCATAGACTAGCTATTCCATGCACCGGGTTCACAACACAGTAAATTTTCTGAATTTCTATTATTTCCTTTAGATTATATTTTCCAAGAGCCTGTTCTCCTTTATCCTAGCTCCGATTAACCCCTTTTTTAATTCATCTAAAATCGAACTCTATCTTTTGGTTCTAGTTTTAAAATTTTTGGAGTTCATTTGAATTTTATTTAATTTTATTTTATGCCTTATTCGTTTTCTCTCTCGTTAGATCGCGTATCCGAAGAGCGGAAGCACAACCTAAAGATCAAGATTTCATAACTGAGTAAGGCCAAGGCAAGTTATGTCATTTGATCATATTGAACCTAGTTTTTAATTTACTATTTATTTATTTTATTTTAAATTATTATGAATTGCTATTTTGTTACAAACTCTTGTACCTGGTAGTTATTGTCCTAATTGTTTAAATCCATCACATGATAATTTTGAATACCATGTTACCTCTATCACCATGGGATGAGAAATTATTTAGTGATACCATTCTAGTTGTCACATGGGTTGTACGATCAATTTGCTTAGCCATACTTATAGTTACGATGGATTCATCATCACATGTGATTAATTAATTAATTTGACTTAATAAGATGTTGAATCATGGTTGGTGTCATAATTATAAAATTTATGTGCCATGATATTGGTGTGTCATTGGTGTTGGTTATACAAAATTAGTTTTCACTTGGACGAGTGATCGTGCAGTAAAGGAGAAGTATAGATTCACTTCGAGGGATGTGAATGTCTCACTTGAGTAATGTTTAAGGACTTAACTCTGAGTATTATTAATCTTAGGCTTACCATGTAAACCACATGTCTAGTATAGAATAGACCTTACTGATTAATTTATGATATTTTAATTTTGATGTTCCATTGAGTTGAACATGGTTGCTAATTTTTATAAGACACAAAAGGGGGCAATTATCAACTATGTGGTTAACCTACTCGACGGTGAAACCTTAGCGTACAAAATTGAGTCGTGATTGAGCATTGTAAAGGCCTTGTTGTGATTTCCTTTAGTGCAGAGATGATCACATCATGTGGATACAGTTGTGCAACCTCTGCAGAGTATAAAACTATTCGAATAGCTGTATCCCCCGTTATGGACAATGCTCGGTGATTTCACACAAGGGGTAAATATTTCTTATAAATTTGGCTGAGAGAGCTGTGGAAAGTGAATGGTTAGTTCATTGGTAGTTTATTAAATAAATAGGTAGTTCACATATGATCTATTCAATTCTTTTGGTTATTTAGTATCATTTTATTTAAAGTTCACTTTCAATCTATTTATTGTATTTACTTTAAATTATTGCTTTATGTAAAATAATCTATCAGCCATCTATTGGTAAGTTTTGTACATTATATTACATCTTTGTTACAAACGACTTGCTAAGTACTAATGTACTCATGGCTTTATACCTACTGTTGCTCAGTTGAAGAGGAGGAACCATATCAGCAAGAGATACATAAAGGAGGATATTTCGATGACTTCGTGGATTAGGACTTCGCTTGCTAATTGATTGCCTGTGGGCATGTCGAATGGTTATCATGCTTATTTCTGTTTTTTGCTGCAAGTTTCTTAAACCCTTCAGGCTAATATTTGTAAGCTTGGCCATAAGGTTGTACTTTGATAATTAGTAATATTTGAGTCTTTTTCTTTGTTAATCGTGTATGTAGTCGATATTTCATCTATATTTGTACTGTGTGCACTAACGTGATCTTGAACTAGTGCGGTATGCACAGATAGTCCGAATTTGTATATTTGGGTCTCGACACTAGGCCAGATAGTTAGTCGCGTCAGCTTGCCCCTCGGAACCTCTATGCTTATTGTTGAGGGAGTACTATTGTGGAGGTGTCTAGCCCATACGCCTCATACGCCTGTTAGGTTTAGCTATTGGGCCTTAGAACCAAAGTTGTCAATACCGTACCGGAGATCAAACCGGTTTGGTTATTGAAATGGTATGTTCTGGTACCGACCTATACTGGTGTACCGTTTTGGATCTAATATAATAATATGATTATATATTTATAAGTATATATTTGTTTAATTATATGAACATCAAATGTCACTTGTAATATTATTTCAAATATATAGTAGTACTATCAAATATAATATATAGTTCAATAGACAATATTATCAATTCCACCGATACCGGTCGGTATCAAAGCCGGTTAGCCGGTATTGGCCGGTATGATAGGTATTGGCAGATATTTGGACTGGTACAGTATTAAACTTCTTTGTACCGATTTAGGTGGTGGTATGTGAAAGAACACTAACTCTTAAGACCCTAATTAAGTAAGTAATTAGCAATAAATATCAGTATAAGCTTTCATTTCATTAAACTCCATTGCGGCTCTAATTACAAAACTGAATTTAGATATTTGCATTGCATTCCATTAAGCTTCATTACAATTAAGAATTTCAAGTGATTTTCATACTCACATGGCATCAAATGTATTAATTACATCATACTTACAAAAGTAATTTGCAAAAAGAGAAAGGAAAATGTGTATCCTTGAGGCCTTCGGTGTGGGAGCTAAATCGCACCCTTCATCCATCACCTGCATTAGATTTTGCCATTAGTATTAGACCAAACCTATTTTCTTTAGTAATTAGAAAATTAGATATCTAGCAATCCAAGGGAGAATAAAAGGATTTGAGAAGTGAATTGTCGTCAGTGGCCTCGGGCTATTAGGGCCATTGCGAGACTGTCTTAGAGACTCCCCAGACCGTCCCGGGCCGGTCGGCACCTCTAGTCTCTGTGGGCATCATCATTTGGCATTTGAGAAAATACAGCCCACAAAACCTACCTCAGCCCAAATCCCACAATTTATACATTCATTTTAGCCCATTCTTTTCAGCCCACAAGAGCAAGGAAACAATTGATCTCAAGCCCACAAAGCCCACCAACATGCCTCATTATTTTCAGCCCAAAAGCACATGTGAAGCATTTTAGCCAGCCCACTCCATACCAAATAGTGCACAGCTCACCCTTCAGACCAGAAAGTCGGCAGCATAGGGACTCAAGACTCAGGAGGAGATAAGCACAAGGACAAGCCAGCTGCAGCCAGTCAAAGCACACCCAGGTAGAAAGAGGCGAGATGCAACCTCCCCTCTTCCCAGTTCACCTCACCTAGCACCTTCCTGTGCGTTCACAAGCCTCACAGAGTAGCAACCACAAAGAGAGACTATTAACCAAGCAAGCCATCATCGAGACCCCAGCCCAACCAGAAGTTCATCATCCACCCTCCCACAAATGCACCTTCGGCCGGAGACCAGAGGGTGAAGATCCAAGCCAGATGCAACCAGAGGAAGGAGGGCATGGCAGGGAGGTAAGAGGCGGCTGCAACAAGAGCAAGTGCAGCTAGCTGGGACCAAGGAGCAGAAGGGGACAGCATCGAGCCATTGACGACCGACAAGGATCCGCGTGTACGTCATCTTCTCCGACAGTGACCACGTGAGAACTCACCTGCGGACCCACACCACTTCCTCTTCCAGCCCGACCACCAAGTAGGTCCCACCCTCTTTTATCTATTACCTCTTTTGGGATTTTGATCGGGACCCATCCAACACCCTCAACCGCAAGTAAAACAAATAGAAGCATTTACTTAAAGCCAAAGCAATAGAAGTAAGTTGAAGTTGAGAAAGCTAGCACCATAGCACTCCTTTAAGTTCACCAAGCCACTGTCTGAACCATAGCCATGGTCGGTGCGGCCACGCACAGTAGAGCCCCAAACACTAGAGAGTAGTCCCAAGTTCGGTAAGGACGGCCAGATCCGATGAGCCACCCTAGATCCAGCCCTCACAGCCGACCATTCCTCGTGGATCTGCCAAGATCATCCTCAATCCTTGCCGACCCGTTCAGATCGAAGCCCAAGTAGAGGGGCGACGCAGGAGAGAGAGAGAAGGAGAGAGGGAAGGGGGCTGAGCCGGTGGCGGTAGGAAGTAGGCGGCGGCGAAGATAAAGAGAGGCGGCAGCGGCGATAAAGAGAGGGGGTGGAGCAGGGGGCCAGGGCGGCAGCACGAGAGAGAGGTTGCAGGAGAGGAGTAGCGGCGGAAGAAGGAAAAGGGAGAGGTGGCGGTGGAAATGGGAAAAAATGAGGGGGCGGTAGGGAGGTAGATGAGGCGGCGGTGGATTAGGGGAGAGGGAGTTAGGGTAGAGGGGAGTAAGGTGGCCGGGTGGGCCGCGCAAATGGGCCACGGACGCGCCAGGCCGTGGGCCGAAGCAAGCCTTGGGCTGTAGTTGCTTTTGTTTTATTATCCTTTTATTTTTTTTTCAGATTAGCTAGATATCTTTTCTATGAGCATAGATTTGGTTACTTCAAGGACTAAGCCATCTAGATAATTTTATTAGCAACAGTTCCATTGATTAAGCTCATAAATAATCAAAATGTTGTATATATATGTATATAGAACAGGGAAAATAAGTTTCATAAAATTAATATTGTAAATACCTATTTTGTTAAGTTTAGCGTCGGCATTGCAGAGTCCGAACCGACGCACGTTGGAGGAGCAAAATCGCTTTTTACTGATTCCAGTTCGCACTACGACTCAGGCAAGCTCATTTTGACCATGCACTTAGTTATGTTAAATGTATGCAATATTTTTGGCAATGTTGATAATTATTTATAAATGCATAAAAAATCAGTTTTCTGGAAAGAGACATCAATGATGATGTTTAATATGAGTTGATTAAGAGAAGAAAAGAGGAGAAAAAGAAAGAGAAAAAATGAAATGAATTAAAGTTATCAGTCATGGTACCGCTGAGAGGAGTAGCGGGCCCACAAGTAGAGTTATCTATATGTATGTGTAAATATATGGTGGGTAAAGGGGTTACAGGAAAGGATGCAGAGAGGTTAGGCGGACCCCTTTACATATGGATATCATGTAAGGACTTACCCCATTTCACTCAGAACCAGGAACTGTAATTATCGTGCCAACCAATCTCCCGTCTCGGATGGGCAGAAATCAGTATCCCGTTACGTTATCCAGTCCACCACATCGGGTAAGTAATTATGTGTGAGTAAAGAGATGGATGGAGCTCAGGACCAGTAATGCAAGTCTGGAAGTGAGTAAGTCCTGGACGCTATATGTGTTAGGTGGAGTGTTGGGCCGGGAGCCGGTCCAACCAAACACTATTGAAAATTGGTTGAGCCTGGGTGAGCGACCCGGTACACCGATGGATAATAGATGGGCTAGTGGATGGAATAACGTAATCGGAGAAAGGTTCTGTACTTTGAGCCCGATTCTATACCTAAGGTAGTGTGGGAAGCCTAGCTTAAACGGTTCAAAGTAGTTTTGGGTAAAGTGGTAAAAACCTGCGCAGTGCTGAACAAAATCATGAATTCATGCTAGTCTATTGGAGTGTGGACTACGGTGATCGCTAGGGATAGTACCTCATCGGGTGGAAAATAGAAAGTTCAGAATTAAAAGATGACAGCTATTTTCGTAACTTAGTTTCAGAATAAAAGACTAGAATCTGGACGTAAGGACATGAGAGGCATGCAGTGCATTCTACTAATATTATGCTTGCTGAGTACTGTAGTACTCACCCTTGCTATTAATTTCCTTTATTAGACCCCACTTCTTTCGAGGAGCAGTACGATCAAGATGAGGGGGAAACAGGTTCAGCCGAGATGGCAGGAGAGGAGGAGGACGACTACGAGGAGCCTGGCGAGGTGGACCCCGTATACTTCGGCTGGGACGAGTAGAAGGCCCAGCGGAGCGGGCGAGGGAGCCCTGGGGTACTAGTCATACTTTTGCTTACCTACTTTTGTAAAACCAGACTTTAAGCCATGTGGTAACTACTGTAATAAAGAAGACAGTATCTTTATTATTGTTCTACTGCGCGACTCTGGTAAAGGCTTATTATTTGCCGGAACAGTGTTTTACTGATCAGGCAAATAGTAATCCATATGTCACCACATGATTATCCGAGGGATAATGACGTGGGGGCCTCACAGTGGGGTATGCCCACTGTACGGTTGGTACTGAAATGGTATTGACAAGTCTACTTAGAACAAGCCCAATAGCATATTATTGTGTACAGAAGGGAATGTACTGATTTACCGTCACCATTTTGTTATTATTAAAGGGTATGAGGGGAATTTCCCGTCCTATCCCATTCATGTATATAAATCCCTCAAGTGGGGTATGAGATGACCAGATCTACTCATTTCCACTAAGAGCAGTCCCAATGGAAGAAACTGACACGATTTCCATAGCACAAGAAATCATCTATAGAAACTATCTTCCATAGTGGAGGTGTCTTCGAGTAATAATTATTTTCTCTTTCTCTCTCCCAACTCTATCTTCTTCCTCCAATGAGAGTGTGCCACGAGCCCCCTAGAAACTGGTGGTTTCTTCCCAATGGCGATTTCATAGTTTCTTGGTGCATTGGGTGGAGTGAAGACCTGATTTCTTCATGAGGAAACCGTTTCTAGGATTTGTGCTCTCTTTCATCATTAATTACGTTGCCATGTCAGCATTTTGCCTACGTGGCAAGTTATTTAATGAGGATAGAAACCATCATCAATACATCATTGGGACTGCCCTAACTAGCTCTCTCTCTCACTGTTAGCTCTCTAGCTCTTTTAGTCCATATCCTCAGGGGAAAAGAGTACCTTGTACCCACTGTTGTGCTTATACTATAACAACATGCATCTAAGATCAAAAATCCTGCAAATGGAAACAGCAAGTATATGGTATTATTTAGTCTTGGTCTAGCAATTGCTCTTAGATAATCACATTCCTTTAAAGATTAGCCAAAAAATTAGCAACAATGGTTTTACCTATTTTCCATTATATTCATTGCATGTGTGCATAATGTTACTACCTCGGGCTTACAGCTTTGCTTTGGAAATGTCAAGGACAGTATACAGCTTAAAAAAACTACAATCACAATAAATGACTGAATAATGGAATACAAAAGTTGAGGAGACTCATTTGACTTACACTCAACCCAATTAGCAGAGAGAGCGCCGAACCTCTGAACTAAGAAAATCATGGACAAGAATTATTTGTGGAACTTGAGGCTTCACCTACACATTTTAAAACATATTGATTTGCTAAGCAACAAAAACAGAAGACGGTAGTGAATGCTACCGAAATGTACACATTTGGATTTTGGACTTTTCAGTTTTGAGTGCGAATTAAATTGAAGTTTGTCAAAAAAAAAAAAGACAGCACAAGGTAAAAATCAGCATACCCAATTTCCCATACCTAACAAAACACACTACATTATGCATGGATGTTCACTGGTCAAGGCTAGATAGTAACAATCTTAAAAGGAATTGCAACGTCAGTTCCATTTCAGAAGATTCTAACCCCTTGTTTAGAACCAAGCTTTACAATGTTCCTACTTCTTACGTCTGAAGCTATTTGTTGTGTTTTTATCTTAGTTTCAAAAGTATACATCTATTGTATCGATAAAAGAAAATTCTAAAAAAACTAATCCAATCATTTGCACGCAAATCAAAATTAGCTTGCTAGACTTTTTGCATGCAATGCATATGATATATGAGTTAAATGTCAGAAAAGTATCCACAAAGTGGTATTGAGAAATTAGAAGAAGTGGTATATATTGTAAAGGGTTCCTGTAATTTTTTTCATCGAGCTCACTTCCTTTCCAGCCAATAGAGCTATCAAAGTAGATCATTCCTGTTTTTACTATTTGGATACCCATGCAATGCGGCAGATTCATAAAAGTTAAGAGAAGGCTAACAAAATCACAATACTACTATATGTTCCCTCCATCTAGAAAATATTCATATGTTTCATGTGAGTATAGAACATACAATTAGCCAAGAGTAGTAGTAGCAAGGCAAAACAACTAAAGATTCACATGAACAGAAACAAAAAAACAAAAAGAGGTTTGTTTGACTTATCTGAGAGGGAATCCAATCGACACAAAATGTTTATAGGTTTCCTATGAGCACATAACATCCAATTAGCCAAGAGCAACAATACCAAGTCAAAACAACTAAACAGCAACAGTACCCATTCTTCTCGACCGAGCAAATCTCTTTCCATCTTTTGTCAATCTGTTCTTGGGCATCTCTGATTCACTTTTGTTCCATCGTATAAGTTCGCACGTAGCTTTTAAGAGAATGTTTGGGCAGTTGCGCATTTCAGATCCTTCATGCACCAAATTCACTGAACGTGCTCAAGATAAGTACTTCGCGGATGGCAACCTTTCCATTCCATATATTACTTCATCCCTGATTACTCGTCACTGTTGTCTTGATTACATTTAACTCGTTAGTATTGCTGGACGGGGTCATAGTCTCTTTATTATTATAATCATACCCTGGTATTGTTAGGTACCTTGTTTTTAATCTCACGTATTAGAATACTCGGTTGTTAGTGTTTAGTAAACACGCTAAAGTTATTAATGAGGGTAGTATATGAACATGTTATACTCAGTTGTTAGTGTTTAGTAAACATGCTAAAGTTAATAATAGGGGTAGCATATGAATAGTTGATGGGATTAAAGTATAAAACATCGGTAATTTATAACATTAAAGTTGCAATATTATATCTTCTTGATATCATGATCCAATATTTGTAGGATTTTCGATGTCAGTCATGATTATTACAAATCAATAACTAAAAATTTGACTCATAATTACTCATCACACCATAAGACTTGGTTGGTTGTCAACCCTTGTATGAGCTATACTATATTACCTCTATTATAATGATTACTGAACCGCTTTTGCCATATTACATTTCACATCACCCGTTATCGGGATATAGTGCTTATCCTTTCCAACACTTTTGCGAATCCTTCCTGATCTTAGCCTTTTTCATAGATTCCTCATTTCATACTTATAACTTGTTAATAAGATAATAATTTTTTAGCCAATGTTATCCACATATAAGGGATATTAATTCCTATCCACCTGGTAACATACGGGGGGCCGCACACTTTTATTACACAGGATATTATACCCCGTCTGTGGTTATACAGTCAAAGATAATGATATGCCTGATTATTCTCGTACAATCAGGTTTGTGGGGAAATAATCGTTAGTGTCCGCAAGGCCCACGTGAGGAGGTCTATATATATGGAGGCGAGGGGCGGAGGGGATTCGTCCCTGTTAACATCTAGCAAAACCCTAGCCGCCACCTCCCGAGCCAAACCCTAGCTGCTCACGAGTGCTAGTACACTCGCGATCGGCGTTCCAGCCCCGGACGTGTGGATACCGGTGGAGGCGCTGCTCGTTGCAGTGCTGATCGGCGTGCGTGGAGGAGACGATCTGTTCGGGACGATCGGCTACTTCCACTACTACCTCGGCGCGTGATTGGATCGGTTTCAATTCTTCTTCGCATTGCACTGCGCGTCTAAGTGGTAACGATCCATGATCCTTCCTTAGCATGATGTTCTTGGGTGCGCGGTAGAAAAGTTTTGTTTTCTGCTTCCGTAGCCTACGCGTATTCCTTTAGTGGTATCAGAGCCATCTTGCTTAGTTTGCAATCTGGATCAGCGCATATGTTGATATACGATAGTAGTAGATTGGATCTATTACAGTCTAAATCAGGTAGCACGGGTTGATGAGATCAATCGGTCATAAGGGGTTGAAATAGGTATGAGTTGATAGCATCATAAGGCCAAAAGATTAGTTCGTGCTCCTTCTTTGATATCTGCGCGACTTGCCCCTACCGGCTGAAATCACCATCGGGGCTAATGCGCGCACAATCGATGAGATCGAGCCAACAGATCGAGGTCTTGTGTTGTGGTCTCCTCAAGTATACCGATCGCGATGATCAATACGATTGATCTAATGAAAATTGAGACATTTTGAATGGCTCGGATTTGGGTTGATTTGATCGGCTCGATAAGATTTTCATAGCGATTTCATAGATGCGATCTATGTAATTCTGTGAGGTTTTCAGGCGCTGCTGAACCTGAGGCGGCTCCCCTCGACCCCCGCCACGACCGCCAGCGGGACCGCCGTGTGTATCCCCCCTTGTATAGCGTCTTGGGTTCACATCGTTAGGTAGAATGCGATTCTACGTCTAACTTGTTTTTGCAGAGAATGATGTGAATAGTATGGCCCTATAGCTTATTTGAATGTATGAGATGTATGTGATGCATGTAACATTCGTTCATGGCCTGCGTGTCATGATTATTTCAGCTATTGTTAGCTGTATATATTGTATTTAACGACCTGTGTGTCGACCTTAATGCTTGAATCTATCTTTGTAATTTTCGATTTCTAGCTATTATAGGTAGTAGCCTAGTTTTGAGGTTACAAGCTTTTAAGCATGGTGGCCTAAAGGAGTGATGTGGAGGATAGAGATCGTCTACACCTACTTGGAGATGGATATCACCATTTTTGGGCCATACTACTTCACAGTTAAATGTGTTTATCTATGATGTTATCTATCTTATTCTTATGCAATGATATATGTGATATGTTGCTTTGGTAGGATAGAATCCCTCTTAAAATTAGGTGTTAATGCCCTTCCATATGTTGCACCAAAAGATAATGATCACCGCATGGTAGGTCTACCAAAGTAGAGTGCCATCGGTTATCATCATCATTTGGGGTAGATGTCGGACATCTACGTGCGGAAGCATTTGGTTTACTTAACAAGGTTATCAAAATAGTTTTGGACCTTGGGGCATAGATTGGGGCCGAGGCATACTAATGTCACCCAAAGTAGAGTCACATAGAGATGTGATTAGCAAAGTGTTGCTTACCCATATCACTAGTTTTCTAGCCGTGATGCCAAAGCTCACTAGGAATTAGTGAAATGAGGATCTTTACCCACTATGTAACTTAGAGGAGTTTTTGTTGCAAAACTCATAGTGGGAGTCTTTGCTAAATAGTTTAACAAAGATGAACATAAACATAGTGCTAAACTTTGCATATTCTTGTGTTGTAGATCATGTCATTAACGCGCATCCAAGACTTTTAATTTGCGATCTGTTCTTGAGAAAGAAAAACTCAATGGAACAAACTTTTGGATTGGTATCGCAACTTGAGAATTGTTCTCAAGCAAGAGCGCAAGGAGTATGTCCTTGAGTCTCCTTACCCGAAGACTTGCACGATAATGCTACTGTGGCTGCACGGAGAGCTTATGAGAAGCAAGCGAATGATTGCCTTGATGTGAGCTGTCTCATGCTTGCCACAATGTCCTCTGAGCTTGAAGCAATATGAGAACACAGATGCCTACAATATCATTGTGGGGCTACGTGGTATGTTTGAGAACCAAGCAAGGGCCGAGAGGTTCAATACTTCAAAGTCCTTATTTGCGTGCGAGCTTGCGAGAAGGAATCCCGTCGACCCTCATGTGATTAAGATGATTGGCTACATTGAGAGTCCGGAAAAGCTTGGTTTTCCCTTAGCCAAGAGTTGGCTACGATGTGATTCTCCGATCGCTCCTCCGAGCTTTGAGCCATTCATAATGGACTTTAACATGAACAACCTGGACAAGACCTGCCGAGTTGCATGGGATGCTAAAATCTGCGAGGATAGCATTAAGAAAAGCAGCAATCATGTGATGATGATGCAGAAGGCAAGGGCAAGCCCTATGTCAAGAGAAGCGCGGTCAAAAGAAAGAAAGCTCCCGATGCGATCGCGAGCGGTTCTAAGGCCAAGAAAGACAAGAAGGGCGATGCTCATCTCGATGCGATTGTTACTACATAAGCAATCGGGACATTGGAAAAGGAACGCCCAAAGTACTTGGAGGATCTTGAGAAGAAGAAGGGAAGTATGACTTCCACTCCAGGTATAAATGTTATAGAGATCAATCTTGCTACTTCTTCCACTAATTCTTGGGTATTTGATACCGGATCGGTTGCTCACATCTGCAAATCGTTGCAGGGGCTAATAAGAAGTAGAAGTTTGAGGAGGAGCGAAGTGGATCTTCGCGTTGGCAATGGAGCAAAAGTTGCTGCGGTAGCTGTTGGCACTATGCCATTGTCTTTACCTTCAGGATTAGTTTTGGAATTGAATAATTGTTATTGTGTTCCATCTCTTTCAAAGAACATTATTTCTGCTTCATGTTTGCAAGCAGAAGGTTATGACTTTAAATTTATGGATAATGGTTGTTCTCTTTATTTCAAAGATATGTTCTATTGTCATACTCCATTGGTGAATGGGTTATACGTTCTTACTCTTGAAGGGTCACGGTCTATAACATTAATGCAAAGAGGCAACGTCCAATGATTTGAATCCCACGCTTATTTGGCATCGCCGCTAGGTCACATAAATGAGAAACGCATGCGAAGCTCCATAGAGATGGTATTCGCACTCATTTGATTTTGAATCATTAGAGACATGCGAATCTTGTTTACTTGGCAAGATGACAAAGGCACCTTTCACCGGTCAAGGTGAACGGGCAAATGACTTATTGGCACTCGTACATACTAATGTATGTGGACCAATGAGCTTAACGACCGTGAGGTGGTTTTCGTGATTTCATAACTTTTATCGATGACTTTAGTAGATATGGGTATATCTACCGATGAAGCTTAAGTCCGAATCCTTTGAAAAGTTCAACGAATTCCAAAATAAAGTGCAAAATCATTTAGGCAAGACAATCAAGTTTCTACGATCCGATCGTGGAGGCGAGTATTTGAGCCATGAGTTTGGCAATCATCTAAAGGATTGTGGAATTGTTCCACAATTGACTCCGCCAGAACACCTCAATGGAATGGGGTATCGAGCGAGAAATCGCACCTTATTAGATATGGTACGCCCATGATGAGCCAAAGTGATCTTCCGTTGTCTTTTTGGGGTACGCTCTTGAAACAACCGCGTTCACACTAAACAGGGTTCCATCAAAATCGTGAGAAAAGACACCATATGAGATGTGGACAGACAACGCCCTAGCTTGTCTTTTCTTAAGATTTGGGGATGTGAGGCTTATGTAAAACGTTTACAACTGATAAGCTCACTCCTAAATCTGATAAATGCTTCTTTATCGGGTATCCTAAGGAAATAAAAGGATATTACTTTTATAATCGAGGAGAAGGCAAAGTGTTTGTCGCTCAAGCATGGTGTCTTCTTAGAGAAAGAGTTTCTCTCAAGAAGGGATAGTGGAGCACAAAGCAACTTGAAGAAATTCAAGAAACACCGATAACGTTTCAGCTCCTCTGAGAACCACAACAGATGAACAAACCGTTGAAGAACTGTTGTGGACACACCAAACACCACGTAGGTCGAAGGTCACGTCGTGCACTGAGAGGTACATGTTCTTGACTACTCAACAACGGGACATATTGTTGTTAGACAACGATGAGCCTAAGACCTATGAAGAAGCAATGGTGGGACCGGACTGAGAAATGGCTTGAAGCCATGAGATCCAAATTGAATCCATGCACGATAATCAAGTTTGGAACTTGGTTGATCCACTGATGGTGTTAAAACCATTGAATGCAAATGGGTTTTCAAGAAAAGATAGACATAGATGGAAATGTTCACATCTATAAAGCGCGATTGGTGGCAAAGGTTTCAAACAAATTCAAGGTATTGATTATGATGAAACTTTTCGCCTGTCGCAATGCTAAAGTCTATTCGGATCATTCTAGCGATTGCTGCATATTTCGACTATGAAATATGGCAAATGGATGTCAAAACAGCTTTCCTTAATGGAAATCTGAGTGAGGATGTGTACATGACACAGCCCACGGGTTTTGTCGATCCGCAATCGCTTGGAAAGATATGCAAGCTCCAAAGATCCATTTATGGATTAAAGCAGCATCTCGGAGTTGGAACATTCGCTTTGATGAAGTAATCAAAGGGTTTGGTTTCATCAAGAACGAAGAAGAGCCTTGTGTTTACAAAAGGCTAGTGGGAGCGCACTCGTATTTACGGTCTTATATGTGGATGACATATTACCGATCGGAAATGACATTCCTTTGCTCGAATCTAAGTCTTCATTAAAAATAGTTTCTCTATGAAAGACTTAGGAGATGCAGCATATATTCTGGGCATCAAGATCTATAGAGATAGATCAAAAGGCTAATTGGATTAAGCCAAGATACGTGCATTGACAAGGTGTTGAAAAGGTTCAATATGCATGATTCCAAGAAAGGTTTTCTACCTATGTCACATGGTATAAATCTTAGCAAGAATCGGTGTCCTAGTACACCGATGAGCGGGATAAAATGAATGTGATTCCATATGCTTCGCTATTGGGTCCATTATGTATGCTATGCTTTGTACACGTCCGGATGTTTCAGATACTTTAAGTGCTACGAGTAGATACTCGAGATCCAGTGAAAGTCACCGGATTGTCGTAAAGAACATCTTGAAGTACTTGAGAAGAACTAAAGATGTGTTCCTTGTCTATGGAGTTGAGGAAGAGCTCGTTGTAAATGGTTACACCGATGCTAGCTTCCAAACCGACAAAGATGATTTTAGATCGCAACTGGATTTGTGTTCTGCTCGAATGGCGGTGCGGTAAGTGGAAGAGTTCCAAGCAGCAGACGGTTGCCGATTCTACAATGTAGCCGAGTACATAGCGCTTCAAGCCGCCAAAGAGGCCGTTTGGATCAAGAAATTTATTTCGAGCTTGGTGTGATGGCTAGTGCCTCCACCCAATGGACCTCATCGTGACAATAGTGGGGCCATTGCGCAAGCCAAGGAGCCTAGATCGCACTAGAAGTCCAAGCACATTTTACGGCGATTTCATCTCATTCGCGAGATAGTGGAGAGAGGCGATGTGAAGATATGCAAAATACAAACGGATTTGAACATTGCAGATCCGCTGACAAAGCCGCTTCTCACCAAAGCATGAGGCTCACACTAGGCAATGGGTATTAGATACCTACATGGTTGACTCTAGTGCAAGTGGGAGATCATAGTGATATGCCCTAGAGGCAACATGGAGATGTTGTATATATCACATACTATGTTTATGATACATTACTTTGTTCCTTGAAATAGACATCATCATTATTGATCAATGAGTATGTGACTTATTCATGAGACTCTTAAATACTAAAATGTTGCTATTTCTAAATGATCCTCGATCGATATCATATGAGGAACAAATATGATTCAAAGACAAAGATCAGCATATGTATTGATTGATGATCATGTCTCATGGATCATGGTATGGTGATACCAAATCAATAATATGGACATGTGTTAGTGAACATATGTTGGATAGACTCTGCCATGAGACAACGCAGAGATTCCATGTGTCATCGCTGGTCTCGAGTAGTGTTTATGTAGAATCTTAGACTTGAGATCATCATGGATCCCAACATGAGTATTAGCTTATTTTGGGACTACTAAACACTACTCCGTGAATCGGGTAGTCATAAAAGTAGTCTTCTGATTTGCCATGAAACATGTAGTGGGATGTGAATGATCAAGATAGAATTTGCCCTCCTTATGGGAGAGATATCTTCGGCCCTCGATGTAATGGATTATGAAAGTGCATGGCCATGCCAAGGTGATTGAGGAGTCAATCACAAGTTTATAATCCATCACGGAATCGAGAGAGTGATTGAGCTATTAAGAGGATGACACGAGTCTCGCCTTGAACTCAATCTATATCGTGAGGCAAAGGGATTCGTACATGAGAGAACATTACGAGTTCAATGATATGATCTTTACATATATTTTGGGGTTAATATGTCTTACTAGAGGTCATTGTAACATGGTGACCGGAAAGGTGTTTCGGGTCACGACCAAGTATACGTGAACCTCTGTGGTCGCACGCTTAACGGGTTGGAACACCGATTCGAATATGATTCGGATATGGGCTCAATTCGGATAAAGATCCGAATAGACTCCTAATGGGCCTTGGTCCGCAAGGCCCACGTGAGGAGGTCTATATATATGGAGGCGAGGGGCGAGGGGATTCGTCCTCGTTAACATCTAGCAAAACCCTAGCCGCCACCTCCCGAGCCAAACCCTAGCTGCTCACGAGTGCTAGTACACTCGCGATCGGCGCCCACCCGGACGTGTGGATACCGGTGGAGGCGCTGCTCGTTGCGATCTTTGATCGGCGTGCGTGGAGGAGACGATCTGTTCGGGACGATCGGCTACTTCCACTACTACCTCGACGCGCGTGATTGGATCGGTTTCAATTCTTCTTCCCGCTGCGCTGCGCGTCTAAGTGGTAACGATCCATGATCCTTCCTTAGCATGATGTTCTTGGGTGCGCGGTAGAAAAGTTTTGTTTTCTGCTTCCGTAGCCTACGCGTATTCCTTTAGGATTTGGATGGTGTGGTAGTGGAGGTGGATGGCTGCCGGATCTTGTGTCTCCCTACTAACGGTTAGAGGGAGAAGGCGAAGGGGGTTGAGAAGGGGAGTGAAGGGGTGGCGAAGGGGCTTGACGGGGAGGTTGTGCACGGGAGGGCATGTGGGCATTGATAGGGATCAGGAGAAAACACCGCGAGAGCGACGAGTAAGGGCCGAACCATTGTGAGGGTGCAGCGCGAGTGTAATGGCCCACCTGGCGATGCGATTTCTCTCGAGAGGAGAGATGAGAACAAATGACGACCACTAACTCATATTTTTATAATAGTAAAGATAAAAATATACTAATAACAACTAAGCAAGTTATTTCACGTGTCCAGCATGCACGTTCCTGTGTGGGCATATATACGTAACGGCGCGCGCTATGAGAGATGGAGAGAACGCACACACACAAAGAACAAGGTAGTGAACACCGATGAGCGTGAATGATTTGTCATCGACAGCCTCCATTCTAAAGTTTCGATGACATGGGCTTAATTGTTCTTCAAGTGATAAAACAAAGCAAGATCGATCGATAGTGTGCTGCGAGCACTCGAGCAAAACGCATCAAATTGGAATAAATAAATTCAGTGAAACTTGCTTGAGTTGGAATACATTGTACGTACCCCAGTTATTTGGCGGTGGAGTATAATTATTGTGTCTGCGTCTTGACACTGTAGGAGTATACCACAGTAACTGCGCAGAATTATTGCATCCTGACAAAGCACCCGCTCTGTTACCACCACCGAGAAAGCATCTAACGCAAAAAAAAAAAATGTCACTTCCAAACTAGACGACACAGCAGTATAGATGTCCAAATTAACCAAGTGAACTGTGAAAAGTAAGTAGCAGTAATAACAATTGAGAGTTCCAGCCTTTGGTGACTTGAATCATCGCAGGTACTAATGTTACCCACGTAAGCAGCCGTTAAGAAACCAGGCGTGATAGCGACACGAAGCACTTGATTTGCCGGGCTGAAAAGTAGTTGCAAGAGTAGCAACCTCTACCAACGCAACAGCAGATTAGACCAATCGAACAGCAGCTGCCGAGCAAAAAGAATCCACTGCCGAGTCATTTCGATTAGTATATACTACGCACATCTGCAATTGCACACCAACTGCACCTATCCATCCGGACTCTAGAGCTCAACACTCGTAGGAGGAAGGATAATCCATCAGAGAGGGTAAATAAAAGATTTAAAAATTTTCACTCTAAGATTAACAATTATAACAATAAGGAGCACTAGATGAACCTAGCACAACTCAATAGCGAATTTTCTAAGGCACCACAAGATATATATCTACCAAGTACAATTCTTAGCTACACAAGATATATCAATTCAATAGCTACAAATGTAAATGTGAAAGAGTAAATACAAGAGATAACCACAATAAAGATACGCGATGTTTTCCCGTGGTATTAAAGATTTGCCGGTCTTCACTAGTAGACGTTGAGGAAAGTTCAAACTAATTGGACCGGCTCCATAAATTAAGACTAATGACTTTAAGTCCACTAGGTTTGCTCTTCCTCTACTCCAGAGATAGCGAGCATAACATCACTCACAACCAACATCGAGCCTCTTCACAACCTTTTTAAAGAGATCATCACACAATCTTCTCCTAATCCATCTAGGTACCGGCAAACACCAAGAATAATAAATCACAACCCTTACTTGAGGAGAAATGAAGTGTCAAAAGGGTCAACAAATGATGCAAATGCACTTCAATGCTCTCAACCACCTTAAAATATGAAATATGAGTAAATGAGTAGTACAGAGTGTACCAATGGCTCTAGTGTATTCAGTAGGTTCAAACTTATTGTTGTGGTGCTAGTGAGGGGGTATTTATAACCCCTACCAAAAATTTGACCATTTGGGAACAAATCCTAAAAAATTCAGTAGGCGCGGTACCACCACCATACACTATTCAACTGCTATTTTGTGTGCAATTAATGCATCTAAACTAACCGTTGAACTTCAAGTGCAGTAGTACCGCCAAGTAAAATTGATACTATCACACGACGATAGTGCAGCTCAGTAAAATCGGTACTACTGATTTCCAGAGCTTCAAAGAAATATCCCAAAATATGCTCTCTGAAAAAACGTACCACAGGGAAATTTGTACTACCACACTTCATAGTTCCATTGCTTAATGGCGGTGTTACCGTCGACCGGTAGCACTGCACCCTTATGTGTTGCTACCGCTTTTTCAGACAAAGCTTATTCAAAAACTGATTCAAGATGCATGCATAATTTTTGTTGATCAGGATGGCATAAATTTAATTATCAAGCTACTATCCATGACCATCTTTTATAGTACGACGTCTAGCCTACAAATTCGGTCTTTTCTCTAAACACCAAGACCGGCAAAATAATAAAAGGAACCACAAGTTATATTTCACCTTTGTCTTTAGCCATGTCGATCCTTCATAGTCTTTGTATACCATCGTTGCATTGTTATCCGTAATCCAGGACTAAATTTTTTAAGATATCTTAACACACATGTTAGTCCCAAATATAATATTATCATTAATTACCTAAATCAATTTTTAGGGGCCGATATGCTTTTAATCGCTTCTTTTTTATTGATGACAACCAAAACAAAGCAAAGGAAGTTAAGAGATTTTTGAAAATACCCTAAGTCTTGAAACGAGTTGTATTTTCTGGTTGACTTTTGAATTGCAAATGATTCTTGAGAGAAGCTCAAAAGAGATAAAGAATTAGTTGCATTCAAGAGTCAATCAACAAAATAGAGAAAACTCCTCCTAAATATGTGTATATAAGATTTTGAGGTGATGGTGATGCACAAGTTTAATTTTTAGAAATTTTGGCAGAGTTTCTTTTATTTATTGAAATTTAAGGAATCTTTTTAAAGATGATAACATGAGAGTATGAGAAGTAATACATGAATATGATTAACATAGCCAAATGACCATAGTATTTAAAGCAACAAGATCATAAACGCAGTAAGTTCATAAGCATAGAGGATTCTAGCTATTACAAGTTCTCATGCAACCAAACATAGTTCAAATAACAAATTCTTCATATAATAAGTTCTTTCAAATAACTAGAGATAATATATAGCTAGATACTAAAGATAACTTCTTCCAAGTTCTTTTTCTCTTCGTCTTCTCCTCATTTTCTCCCCCTTTAGTATCAAGTATCAAAAAGATATACTTCTGAGGATCTCTTGGTTACTGAGCTCTCTTGAGTTCTTGCCTAGAACATTCAAAATATAGGTCAATGCACACAGTAAGATGTCTCCAGAAGTCACAATACAACTGGTTTCTTGACTATGTTTGTTCACATTGTACCCTCGTGAAGCCATTTCCTTCTTAAAAGATGCAAGAAAAAGGGCATGCAATCCACACCAGCAGTTGAGTGGTACACAGTGTTGCAAGAAAAAGGGCCTAGCTATCGTTCTAGATAATTCAAGTCTGTGATAGTCTGGAATATCACAGATGATTTTTAGTTAAAAATCGCTCATGATATTCAGGACTATCATGACGATTTTTTACCGAAAACCGCTCGTGATATGCCGCATCACGACGGTTCATCGGTAATAACCATCTATGATACTCCTTCAGCAACACAGACGGTATCCAAATTAAAATTATCTGTGATAGTGTACATCACAGACGATTTCACAAAATCGTCTGTGATTTGGCGTCTAGTATTAGGCTTTTTGTAGTAGTGTGTACAACACTATATTTACTGTGAAAAGGTAAATTACAAGCATCTAGACATCCTAACCAGGAAGACGCCTGCAAATGTTAAGTATTCGTGTAAGGGACCTCCGTCGACGGCGGATAATGAGGTCCAGCTGATGGATAGAAGCGAGTCGAGGAAGGAGAGCAGGGTGTGAACGGAGGAGCTGCTCCAGATGTAAGATGTTAGCCGCCTGTGTAAGGTTGCGACCGAACAACTCATAATGGATAGATGAGAGGAAGGAGATCAAAACAATATTAGATGCCATTATTGAGAAATCTGGTGAAGAAGATGATCAGGGAGAGGATAGTTTAGAAATTGTACGCCGCATTGCATATAAAGCCGGAACGGTGTGAAAGTTTAAGGGTTGCTTGCATTAGAATATTAATAGGCGGGAGTAGGGCGCGCATATTTGAGTGTTATCACAGACGATTTGTATAACAAATCGTCTCTTGTAAGGATGATCGGACGGTCCAGAGGGTTGAGGATGATCAGATGGTCCAAACAGAGCAATGTGTGGTGCTTAGGGATTGGCTGCTGAAGGCGAAGCAACGGTGGCGCAAACATTATCACAGACAGTTTGTATAACAAACCATCCCTGATATGTGCATTATCACATACGGTTCATATAACAAACCGTCAGTGATAATGATACATCACCGATCCGTGGCATATCTCCTAGGATTTCGATCTCACCAGTCCATTCTCTCCGCATCTAACGGTAGGCATTAGTTCCTCCTACCTCTTGCCCCTATTAATCCCCCTCTCTCTTTTCTAGCTTCCTGTATCCTCCCCTCGATGACGCCGAGACTACTGCTGTGAGCTAGCTCCTCCACGTCCGTTTATGACACCACGGTTCAGTGCACAAGACACTCTTATCATAAGTGTCGTAAGAGTGTCTTATGCATTGTCACCATCATGACATAAAGATGACGCTAACACCACCTCTCCTTCATTACCAGTGATATCCAACTGCCATCCGATCCCCTCCCCTCTCTTCCTTGATGGCAGGCATTAAGGATATTCAACTACATACAACTTCTACTGTCTGCTAGGATCTCTACTTCTTATATATTCTTGCCATGTTAAAGATTTGGTTCGTAGGATTAGTAGATGTGTTGTTGCCATATTCTTACTATATTAGATGGGTAATATGCTTGTTATCTTGTTATGCTATAATGGTGTATTCTAATCTTAATGGAATGTGTTGTTCTGTTTGCTGTTATATTTGCTTGTTTTCAAAGGGCTAGCCAAAAAATAGAAAAAATTTTATGTACAGAATGAACTATCAGAGACAGTTTTATGGTATAAACAGTCTATGAAGGATTACACAGATGCCTCTAACCAAAAATCATTTGTGATACTTGCACATCACAGACAGTTCTATCTACCAACTGTCTGTGATGAGAAAATACCATAGACGGTTTCTGATTCGAGCCGTCTGTAATAGTGTGAAATCGTCCACAACAAGATAATAAATCTTGTATTCAATTGTGGATCCCACCATTAATTTATCCTCAGAAATTGGTGTGCACATAGCTATCCTCCACATCATTGTGTGGACGATTCGTTGAAGACTCGATGTCTCCTTCGTAACTTTTATGTCTGAACTCCTAATTGGGAAAAAAATGATATATGTATTTCAATCATCGTGATGAGAGCATCATCTTGAGAGCCTCCATGTTGGGATTTGAAGATATCTTGATCATTGAATGCACATAGAAAGGATCTTTAGAACCCATTGGTTTACCAGTTAAGGAGCGAACTTTTCCATATATGTGGATTTGGCATGAAAAGTACTTGAAAAGTTATGTTTTCCTGCTATAGACACTTTTACACGTATATCTTGAATATGGATTATTAGTAGCACAATACGTAGAATTAAAGAAACATAAAAAGAAGAAATGACACTATGGGACCATATGAAATATATGTAAAAACATCATCAACAAAGAGATGGGCGACACATGCAGCCGTGAAGGGGTCCGGGGAACACCAATGAACATTGCCATCGCCAAGGGTGGCACGGGTGAGGCAGCAACATATGGTTCACGTGGCGGCAGGCAAGGTTGCATCCGGGATAGGGAGGTGTGGCGGTTTTATTCATAAGGTTACACTAATCTTAATGCAATCTAATGGTCCAAAATGTACATGATACGTGGGTGAAAAATGGGTACTCTATTGTCTATACAAATCCTTAACGTAAAAGGAAACCACAATTCCAAATAAAGGTTAGGGTGTCAAATTGTAGTTCTGTCGAGACTTGAATATGTAAATCTATACTCTTTGTATATTCTGCACTAGTCTAAGATCACGCTAGTATACATAGTAGAAATATAGATGAAATATCGACCCTGATCATGAATAAATAAGAAAGACTCAAATATTATTAATTATCATAATAGCGACATTATGATCAAGCTTACAAATAATAGCCTAAAGGACTTTAGCAAAACTAGAAGCAGAAAACAACGATAAAAGTGGTAGCCATGCGACTTGCTCATAGGCAAACGACTAGGAAGCAAAGTCCTAATCCAAGAAGTCTCCAAAGAATCCTCCTTCAAGTACCTCGGGCTGATATGGATCTTCAACAATTGAGCGAATATGTATATAGACATGAGTACATAGAGTACTCAATAAGTCGTTTATAACAAAATACAATATACGTATGTAAGGCTTAATAAATGATGGCTACATGGTTATTTTACAGGAAGCAATAATTTAGAGTAAATATAATAAATAGATTGAAAACATATTTATAAAATGATGTAAATAAATAAGTAAAGAGTTAAGGATTAAATAAACCACAAGTGAACTAACCATTTACTTCACAACCAACTTCCTTTCTAGCCAAACCAAGTTTTAGGAAAACCCTTATCCTCATATGAAGTCACCAAGCATTGTCCATAACTAGAAACATGGCTATTCAAATAGTTTTTACACTCTGTAAAAGTTGTACAACTTTACCCACATAATATAATCAACTCGTGCTGTCCACACACACACTTCCTTAGGTGTGCGACTAAGTTCATCATAACAAAGCCTTTATAATGTTCCATCGCAACTCAATTTCGCCTGCTAAGGTTCGTGGCTGAGTAGATTAACCATCTAGTCGGAGAGCCTGCTCTTGCACCCCGTGAAAATGTCTATCCGACACCTACTAACATCTCATTGGCGAAGCCGAAATTGAAATATCATAAATTAATTAGCCAGGTCCATCCCATGCTGAACATGTGGTTGTACGATAAGGCTGAGAATCAATGACGCATAAAGTTAAGTTCTTAGATATTACCTAGGCGAGACATCCACATCCCAAAAGTGCTGACCATATTTTCTCCTTTAGGGCACGATCACTCGCCCAAGTGAAAACCATTTTATATAACCAACACTAATGACATTACTCATGCCATGGCATATAAGTTTTTATAACTATGGTTGACCACCATAATTCAATATCTCATTAAGTTAAAATTTATTAATCAACATATTGTGATGAGCCCAACATACTATAAGTATGGCTAAACATACTAAACATACAACTCATATGAATACTAGAATTACATCACTACATAATTGATCATTCTATGGTGATAATGGAATTATGGCATTCAAATTATCGATTGGGGAATTAATCAAATTGGATGATAACTACTATATTCAAGGGTTTGTAATAAATTAGCGATACATGATAATTTAAACAAAATAATAAATAATAGATTTAAACACAATAGGTTCAACATGATCAAAGATCATGACTTGCCTTGGTTTTGCTCAGTTACCAATTCTTGATCTTCAATTTCTGCTTGTGCTCCTTCAAATATGTTATCTAATAAGAGAGAAAATGAATGAAACATAAATAAATTTAAATAAAATTCAAAAACTATAAACTAGAATTAAAAGATAGAGATCAATTTTAGATGAATTTAGAAAGAAGAATCGGGTCAATTGGAGATAAGATAGAGAAGAACGGGCTCTCGAAAGATTGAATAGAGGGGAAAATAATTAAAATTGAAAAAATCTACTGTGCTGTGGACCTAGTGCATGGAATAGTGAGGTCTATCATGGACTCAGTGCATGATATAGTGCACAAGTGGCTAGGCTTGACTGACATGGCACTAGGGCTAACGTCGCTAGACATGTGGCATGACATGTGAGCAAAAGAGATGACATGGTGACACATGGTTGACTGATATGGCCCATTGTTGCAGTGAGTTGAGGTGGAAATCGAGGCTTGCGTGGCATTGGCATGGCAGTTCCGTGGCTTCCAAACAATCTGTTACATACAATCTGACCAACAGCCACACCGTGCAGACGCGACGATCCGTACGGACGCCGGTTTGTCGCCGGCAACCGCCGACCCTTCACCATCTATAAATATGTCTCTTGGTTGTACAAAAACTAAAGGAATGAATGTAGAAAGCAACAGTTCTCATACACACTTGTATCAATCCCTTGCAATACGTTATCAGCACGATTGCAAAATCAATCAAGAACAAAAAGAAGGTATGGAGAATGACCAAATCAATCTTTGTGAGAAACATCAAAAAGCATTACTTGAGTTTCTTTCTTCGATTGATTCCCTGTGCGAATCACTGCAAGTTCTTCTTGCCCCTTGTCCACTGGAGACCACCACGGTCATTGCAACTGGCCATGGTTCTTCGCCAGTTCGTCGTCGTCGTCCATGGGAGGCTCAGGGAGTTTTCCCACCGGCAAGGACCCCGCGCTATGGCCCTTATCGGCGCCCGACGCACGCCTCCGCAGCGGCTAACGGCCGTCCCGGCCTCCGGATCCGGCTCCCAACCTCCCCACCAGCCTCCTCCACAGGGGAGGCACACTGCTCTACCTAGACCAAAAACATAGAGGGGAGGAGGAGGGGGATGGCGCGCACGGCCAAGCAAGAACTGCCGGTACATGGTGGCACGCCGCACGAGGCCCGGAACGGCCTCTGGCGCGCACACTCGGCCGCGGCGTGGCTTTAGCGCTCGCCTCGCGCGGCGCGGCCTCTGGCTCGGCCCGCCGCGCGATCTCTGGCGCGCGCCCGGCCGGCGCGGCATCCTAGCGTGCGGCGCGCGACCCCCGTGGACACGGGCGGCGCCATCGCCGAGGACGCGGTGATGCGCGAACCCCAGCGCGCGGAAGGGGCGCACGCGGCGTCGGCGGCCGGCGGCTCCTGTCGGCGGAAGCGTTCGGTGGCGACAGCGCCCGCGCGGCGAGGCAGAGGCGGCGGAGACCCCGGCGCGTGGAGGCGGCGGCGCTTGCCGCGTGGGGGGGCGGCGGCGGGGCCCGGCCGGCCGGCCAGTGGTGACGGCTCCCTCATGGCCCGGCGGCTAGCTAGGGTTTGGGGGAAACCCTAATCCCCCCCTTATATAGTGCTGCCCAAAAAATGGGCTTTTAGCCCATTTACCTCCACCTCTCCACTTGGCCTAAAGGCCGATCGGGCCCGAGCCCAAGTTTTGCATCTTTTGCAAATTTCCCCTCTAGTTCATGACATATTGTAGTATTCTGTTGTAGTTTCGCAGTATAGTCCCTGTGCTTCTTTATATTTGTACCCGTCCATTTGTACTTTTTATAAATAAGCATTTCAGTCCCTACAGGACATGAAAATTATATAAAATTTTCCATAAATGTGCATCCACATTTATATAATTTTTTTCATATGTAGGATTATTACTTTATTGCAACTTACCTACAATATGAATTACGACAATATTTCAATTTCACTACATTTAGCAAATTTTAATTAACATTCTCATTTAGTAAGTACCATTGTACTTAATAATTTAGAATTTTTGTAACATATTATGAATGCATACCTACAACACATACCGTGATCACAATTTATGGCACTTTGCTACATTTATTTATACGCTCTGCCATACAATAAATTGGTGTTCACCACAAATATTGTAATTACACGGTATTATAAATATAACCACATGTTATATTTACTTTGGGTATATATTCATTCGGATTACAATACTCATATTGTTTTCATATATTTTGCATTTTATTACAACATTACTATACATATTAATTTACCTCATGTAAATTAATCATTTTATGGTGTACTTTTCATGTAGGCTCTAAATGGCTACCAAAGATTTTGAGCCTCTCGCTCTCGATGGTACCAACTACCCTACATGGGCTATGGACCTGAAAATCAACCTCACCACATGTGGGTTGCAAAGGGTGATATTCGATCCTCCAGCTGATCAAATTCCACCGGATATTATGAAATATTCCATTTTGAGCACAATACGGAATCACATACATCCAGATTTGAAAACTAAATATCTGTATGAGAAGAATCCACTCAATTTATGGTTAGCCCTCAAAAATAGATATGAACAGCTGAAAGCTGTTATTTTACCTGAGACTAATCATGAATGGGCACATCTTCGACTTCAAGACTTCAAAACTGTTGGAGACTATAACCATGTCCTTCATGCTATTTGCTCCAAGTTGCGATTTTGTGAAAAGGAACCAACAGATGCGGACAAAATAGAGAAGACTCTTTCTACTATGCTCCCATCTGACAGGGTCCTACAGCAGCAATGGCGTGCTGCAAATTACCAAACTTATTCTGATCTTATGCATACTATACTTCAGGCAGAAAAACATGTTGAACTTCTTTTAAGGAACAATCAGCAACGTCCCATTGGGGCTGCTCCACTTCCTGAAGTTCATGCTAATCAGAATAACATTAAGTTCCGTGGTTCAAAAGACCACTCAAAAAACTTTAAAGTTAAAAACAAACGCAACATGAAGCAAAAGCGTGGTGGATTCAACAAGGGTAAAGGCAATTCTAGTAAGAAAGTTGACAAAACTGAACTTTGTCAAAAATATGGTTGCTACAACCATCCTACTAAGAAGTGCCGCACCCTGAAGCACCTTGTGAACCTCTACCTCTAGTCTCGGGCGCAAGACAAGCATGCTCAAGAGAAGAGATTTGAAGCACACTTTAATCTCCTATGCAACAATAATGAAGCTGGATGCTTTCAAAAGTTCATTCAAGAACTCAAGAACACATGTACTTCTCCAAAGAAGGATGATCTCCTGAGCACCGAAGACACACTTGAAGAATTTACTTCTTAAGACATGTTTGGAGATCTTATTTAGACTCCTATCGCCATAGCCATTAAGTACTACAGTGTTGTAAAATAAACAATGTTGTCATCTATATTGTAAGCTTGCATGCTATAATCATATATCGAACATGTTCGGTATTGTAACTAAGTTTGTATGTATTCTATATATACCACAATAAGATTTTCATTACAATTTTTCTTTTGTGTATATAGATTTTTGGATACAATCAAATGGGGGAGGAATTATACCTTGTGGATAGTGGTACCACAAACTCTATACCTAGGGACACAAAATATTTTCTAACTCTTACTAGGAGGAAATGAAATATTTTAACCATCGCTGGATGCGATGCAATGATAGTAGGCTCTAGTCGTGCCTCTATCACTCTCCCTATGGGTACACAGTTAGAAATTGAGGATGCACTCTTGTATCCTGACTCAACACGTACTCTACTCAGTTATAGAGATATCTGTCAGAATGGTTTTCATGTTAAAACTCAAAATGACAACAAAGAGGAATATCTCATTCTCACCAAAAACAACGGATATGACAAACAAGTACTAGAAAAAATTCCATCTTTAACCTCCGGATTGTACTATACATACATCAAACCGATTCAACATATTGCGAACAAAATAATTTTTCAAAACACTAACACATTCCAAACATGGCATGATCGCTTTGGCCACCCAGGCATTGGAATGATGAGGAAAATTATTAGCAATTCCATTGGTCATACATATCTCAAAAAAAAATTTTCGGAATCATCAGATTTTGCGTGCACATCCTGTGCCACCGGAAAATTGATTTTAAGACCCTATTATCTTAAAATCCGAGCTGAACCAATTAAATTTCTTGAACGCATTCAAAGAGATATATGTGGTCATATACAACCATTGTGTGGACTATTCAGGTATTTCATGGTTCTCATTGACGCATCTACTAGATGGTCACAGGTGTGTCTTTTATCCACACGAAATCATGCATTCGCTAAGTTAATTGGTCAAATTATCCAATTACGAGCACATTACCCTGAATATCGAATTCAATCCATTCGAATGGACAATGCTGCTGAATTTTCATCCCATACATTCAATGACTATTGTATGGCTCTTAGGATACAAGTTAAACACTCTGTTCCATATGTTCATACATAAAATGGTTTAGCAGAATCTCTCATCAAGAGAATCAAGCTCATCACCAGACTATTGTTACAGAATTGTAACTTACCAACATCATGTTGGGGTCATGCAGTTTTACACGCTGCTGACTTAATTCAATTGCACCCAACTGCATATCATAGCACTTCCCCGCTACAATTAGTACGTGGAAATCCACCAGATATTTCTCATCTGCGAAAGTTCGGTTGCGCTACATACGTACCGATCTCACCACCGCAGTGCACTCACCGGACCGCATGAAAACTTGGGATCTATGTTGGGTATAAATCTCCGTCAATTATAAAATACCTCGAGCCCCTAACTGGGGACCTGTTTACGGCCCGGTTTGCTGATTGCATATTCAATGAGGAACATTTCCCGGCATTAGGGGGAGACAACAAGTACCAAACTAAATGCCAGGAAATTGATTGGAATGTTCAAGGCATTCCTGCCTTAGATCCACGTACCAGAGAGACTGAACTTCAAGTTCAGAAACTTATTCATTTGCAAAACATTGCAAATAATCTACCAGATGCATTTACTGATTATAAGGGTGTCACAAAATCCTATAATGCTGCCAGAAATGTGCCTGAAAGAGTGGAGGTACCGCAAAATACCACTCAACTCCCAGTTCAAAATAAGAGGGGGAGAAGTACAGCACAAGTGACAGATATAGCTTCTGACAAGCGACAAAGGAAACAGAAGAATGTAAATACATATTAACCTCAAGTTGATAGACACCAAAGGATCCTTGAACCCAGATCAACAGTGCACTCAAATTCTGATCCTGGGACATCGGATTACCCCGACTCAAATATTTTGGGAAATAACATTGAGTCACCAGGGGTCCAAGAAATTTTCACTAACTATACTGATTCTAGAGAATCATATGATCGTAAGACTACACTTGTCGATATTTATTTCTCCACAACAATTGCAAACAAACTTCAAAATGATCCCAAGAGCAAATAGTGCTCGGACTGGAATCAATGGAAGGATGCAATTCAAGCGGAGTTAGCCTCGCTCAAGAAAAGGAATGTATTCACCAATGTGATACATACACCTCCTAATGTATTCTCTGTCGGTTTCAAATGGGTTTTCATCTGCAAACGGAATAAAAACAATGAGGTGGTGAGATACAAAGCAAGGCTTGTAACACAAGGGTTCACGCAGAGACCCGGTATTGATTTCAATGAAACTTATTCTCCAGTAATGAGTGGAATAACATTCTGATACTTAATTTCATTGGCAGTACACAACCATCTATCTTTGCAGTTGATGGATGTAGTGACTGCATATCTTTATGGGTCACTTGATTCGGACATATATATGAAAGTTCTTGATAGAATTTCAATTCTGAATCCAAACGCAAATCGTAATATGTATTGTGTAAAATTGAACAAGTCTCTATACGGTTTGAAACAGTCGAGTAGAATGTGGTACAGCTGACTAAGTGAGTTCCTAACCAAAAAGGGATACTCCAACAATGATGATTACCCATGCGTGTTCATCAAAAGATTCTCAACAGGATTTTGCATTATATCTGTGTATGTTGATGATCTCAATATCATTGGTAATATATAAGATATAGATGAAGCACGTAATCATCTTATGACGGAATTTGAAATGAAGGATTTGGGTAAAACTAAATTTTGCTTAGGTATACAACTTGAGCACCTTCATAGAGGCATACTAGTGCATCAATCAGCCTATGTCCATAAAATATTAGAGAAATTCAATATGGACAAAGAATATCCATCGAAAACCCCCATGGTTGTTTGATCTCTAGACAGGGACAAAGATCCATTTAAACTCTGAGATGACAACGAAGAGCTCTTGGGACCCGATGTTCCATATCTCAGTGCCATCGGAGCGCTTATGTACCTTACAAATTGCACCCGACCGGATATTACATTTGCAGTAAATCTACTTGCTAGATATAGCGCTGCTCCAACCAAAAGACATTGGGTAAGAGTGAAGAATATCTTTAGATATCTTCAAGGCACTAAAGATCTCGGTCTATTCTTCCAGAAGAATAAACGTATGGACTTAATAGGATATACAGATGCTGGCTATTTATCAGATCCCCATAATGCCAGATCTCAGACAGGCTTTGTGTTTTTACATGGTGGAACAGTCATTTCTTGGAAATCTTCAAAACAGACTCTAGTGGCTACATCCACTAATCATTCTGAAACAATTGCATTATATGAAGCATCACGTGAATGTATATGGCTTCGCAGAATGATTAACTACATACAACAATCATGTGGTATAGGTGCTATCGTATCACCCATCATTATCTATGAAGATAATGCTGCTTGCATTGTTCAAATACAAACGGGTTACATAAAGAGCAATATCACAAAACATATTGCACCTAAACTATTTTAGCCACATAAATTGCAAGAGAGTGGGGAAATAACTATTCTGCAAACTAAGTCTTATGATAATCTCGTAGACTTATTCACTAAGTCATTACCAACTTCCATATTCCAGAAATGTGTTCATGGAATTGGTATGCGAAGACTACGTGATTTGCAGGCGTCAGGGGGAGAAATCTCCGAAGACTTAACCCGTTCAAATATAAATATTGTACTCTTTTTCCTTTATGAGTTTTCCTCTAAGATTTCTCATCAAAATTTTTAATGAGGCAATATAACAACGTAATCATACATATATTATATCTCTATTTTTCCCACAGGGGTTTTCAAAAGATATAATCAAATATATGCCATATCATTTTTCTCCTTAAATTTTCCCACTGGGTTTTAAAGAAGTTTTTCATGGCATATCTACGCTTCAGATTGTCCTCATATTTTTTCCTACAGGGTTTTTGGAGGAGTTTTTCCAAGATGATGAATCAAAGTGACCATATGAAGACACGTTGGTCAAGGGGGAGTGTTACATACAATCTGACCAACAGCCGCACCGTGCAGACGCGATGATCCGTACGGACGCCGGTTTGTCGCCAGCAACCGCCGCCCCTTCACCATCTATAAATATGTCTCTTGGTTGTACAAAAACTGAAGGAATGAATGTAAAAGGCAACAGTTCTCATACACACTTGTATCAATCTCTTGCAATACAATCTTTGTGCACTAATGTGGTAGACACCCAAGCGGCTGACATTTACGCTGACTCGGACGAATCGATGGCCGAGGCTCTTTGTCTCCGGCGATAGCGATCAATGGCGTCTCGCAGAATGGCAAGGTGACCTTGAGTTTCTCCGTGTGACTGCGGAGACATCTAGTGGTTCAGATGGGACAACGGAGCATGGCACGTTGGTCGGCGATGATAGGGGCGGCGGTGCTAGCTCGACGGTGAGGAATTCTGATGAGAGAGGCTCGACAAAGGTCAACAAGGTGCGCTACACATTTCTAGGAACCATGCAATGCGATCTCACCTAACGCGGGAACCAAGGGTCGAAAGAGGACACCAGCGGTGAGCAAAGAGCAGAAGGGCAACTTGGGCACATGGTGTTGGCTTGCTCCAGTGGTCTTCAGACCTCAACGAGGTGTGAAATAAAGAGAGGAGATCATGGTGAAGCTTGCAAAAGAGATGGCGTTGATGAAGAGGCTCTAGAACGGTGGCGATGGCTTGTCGAAGTTGAAGCGAACATCGTTAATCTCGAATTTTGCACGACATCGGTGAATTCGGTGATGACTAAGGCTTGGCAAGAGGTAGAGCAGCTTAGGGTATTCGTTTTGGGGCTCGGCTGGGCCTTTTATGCATGAACGGGAACAATCGATGCATGGGACAGCAGCGGTGGTGTGACAGACTCGGAGAAGGAAGGAGGCTAGGAGGGAGACAGCTCAGCTGATAGTGGGTCCAGGTGGCAGCGGAAGGAAGAGGAACTATGGATGCGTGGTGTGAGCGAGTGGGTGACAGGTGGTTGATGTGTGTCGAGCACGGCGAGGTAGGCCAGCTGGCTGGTGGGTGGGCCCAAGTTGGTAGTGAGAGGAGGGAGAAGGCGGATTGGGCTGCACGCAAGTTGGGCCAGCATGCACGGGAAAGGAGTGGGCCGCGTGGGAGAAACGGATCAGGCCAGAAGAAGAGGGGAATGGGTTAAAGGAAGAAATTTTGGCCTGAGGGCAAAAATCTGGATTTTTACTGATTTCTAAATTTCAGAAAATAGAAAAACAAGAATTGAGCTATAGAAAATAGCAAATAAATCTAAAAAATCTGAGAAAATACAGAAAAATTCCTTGCAACACAAGGAACTAAAATTGGTTTTCATTCAATTGATGTTTACTTTATTCATATTAAATCTTTTAAATTTTTAAAAATTCAACTTAAACTTTAATTAATTCTAGAAAAATCCAAATGGATATTTTTATTTTAAAAAACTCCAAAAAGGCTCTAAAAATCAGGATGTTACAAGTTCCCTTTTGATTTTCTCTATAAAGAGAAGCAAATTATTTTCTTGATTCAAGACTATAATATCCACTACACTAACTATTTAAACTTTCACTTGTAATTTGTAAAAGTACGGAGGCGTAACTCACAAGTGTCAACGGCTGACAAACAATTAGATACTATCTTTCGAAAATGCGCTCCAAAATGATTGCCCACGAAACCGATTGGAGTTGTCGTGTGGGGAGGGCATGTTATCCGATTATTCCTCCCCGTTGTTGTAATCAGGTTGATCCTCCACCGACACATCCCGACCTGCCGCCGTTGATGTGAAATCCTACCAAATTAAAACCATATACTATGCATCTTCCTCTTTACCAAACTGGGCAATCATTCAGTCATGGGTCGTCGGCTTGAGATGGTATCAGTTAGCTGTGTGGATCATGCTGCCAGATTGGTCTTATGCACCACCTGTCCCCGTCTATGTTGCTAACTTCCCCTCTTCATCCTCCGTTACCAATAATCCAGAGCATGCAGTGTTTATACATGTGTATCTGTAAGTTAGTTGAGTTGCGAGCTTGCGATATTCGTTCCAATGGCAATGCCGTGGGAGATGGTGGTGTGCATAGTGGGCAACGTGTGGGTGCTGCTGGACGGCTGGATCTCAACGTGCGTCCTGGCCGCCGACGAGGTCGCGCACCTCCTCCGGTCGGCCACCGATTGATCGATGAGCAACCACTGACTAGAGGTGCATCAATTGTCCTTACATTGATTCTTCCCCCCTTCGAGCAATTTTTATGCCTCCGCTAAGTTCTTTGATTTGCTTCGAGGTGTCCATTTTGATCAGTACATGACGACGCGTTCGAATCTGGCCATTGGCGGCGATCGCTTAAGTCCTCGACTGCACCTCCTCCTCCCATCTATATAAGGAGGTCTCCTCCCTCGAGCAAAACACAGAGAAAATCATAAGCCCAATACTTCATTCCTCTTTTTCGATTTAGTTTTGGGTTTAGCCCTTGAATTCGGTCTTAAAGGTCGGTTCTTCACTGGTGACCGCCGGTCTCGATAGTGAGCTGTGACCTCTGGTGCTCGGTGAGGCGCACTGGGCCGGTACTACACGTGTGCTTGTGTGGCGTTCCCTTCACCTCGACTTTGCTGGCCTGGAGAGTTCTGATCGGCAAAGGTGGGCTTTTTATCTCCAACTACCACGCTCCTCTCTCGCGGTGGTATAGAGGAGCGCTACGTTTTTTGGGACAATGCCTTGAGGCGTGCCTGACTCTAAGTTCTACTCAGTGATTTCGAGTATCACCGACTTTGTGAGTATTTTAATTGTCGACTCTTTGTAGTTTGTTCTTTGCTTCATATATCAATGATTTAATTTATTGAATATTGTAAAGAGGCTTCGTGGATTAACTAGCTCTGTGATGAAAATGGTCTTGAACTGATATTGAATGACAATTGTCTAAGTAGTCGATTACTGAGATTCATAAGTTTTAAAGTAGATTCCCGACTGTTCAAGTGCTGGTAGTCGAAAACGAGCAGAGTCGTAGCCGAGTGCTCGAAGTCATAGCTGACTACTCGAAGTCGTAGCCGACTGCTCACAGTCGTAGAATCACTATAGCAGTGGCACTGTAACAGTGGTACTGTAGCAGTCGTAAAATCACTGTAGTAGTGGTACTATAGCAGTTGTAGAATCATTGTAGCAGTCGTAAAATCACTGTAGAAGTCATAAACCACTGTGGTCATAGTCGGTTCCGAGTACTTGATGGAGGCGGGGTGCCCGATCTTTCGATGAGATTGATAACTATCGATTTTCAGTGGAGGTGACCACAGCGATCGACTACACGCAGCGCTGCGTCGCGCTTGCCTTAGCAATCGCTGAACCAACTCCGAGATGTTATTGATCTTGCTGGAAGCACGATCAACCTGAATACGAAGTTCAATCCCTGCAAGCAATCGAAAAACTAGCAAGAATAAGATGAAAGGCAATCTGATATTGCGAATAACAAAGTTGGTATTGAAAATCAATGGTGGGATCCCGAAGGTAATCTTGACAGGTGGTCGTCTGACACAATTGAAGAACAAAAGTTTACGTAATGGCTAAACCTAAACTCAACAAAATCCACCTCCTAGCGGGGGGTGGTGGCTCCTATATATAGAGAACAACCAGGGGCGGCGTCCTAGGGTTACAAGGCCCATGGGCCTAAGTGGTGGTGGCGCAGCACCCTTTTTCACTCGGACTCAGAAACCAATGTGGATTATTTTGATGATTGCGGCCGGCTCAGATAGAATTTTAAGCTGAGGTCAGATCCGTTGGAAAGTAGACTTCATCCTTTCCTAGGTTGCTAACCACGATTAAATCACTTGCATTAGGTAGCGGTCTATTCTCAGTAATATATGAACCTAGAAAGGAATTCACCTGGTAATTAAGTTGATGAGCACGAGATCGAGTAAGTGGTCCTTGTTCTGGATGAGTTGTATCCATGGAAGGGATGTCCTCATCATCCTCCCCTTCTTACATTTGAGTCGTCCTCAACTCAAGTTCATCTTCTTCTCCCAAATATAGCTTCAAATCTGCAATATTAAATGTGGGACTAACCCCGAATTCTGCAAGCAAATCAAGCTTATATACATTATCATTAATCTTATCTAACACCTTGAATGGACCATCAGCTCTAGGCATCAACTTAGACTTTTGCAAATCAGGAAATCTATCTTTACGCAAATGCAACCAGACTAAATCACCAGGTTCAAAAATTAAACCCTTTCTACCCTGACTACCAGCAATCTTATACTTAGCATTCATGTGCTCTATGTTTTCTTTAGTTGTTTCATGCAATTTAAGAACAAATTCAGCACGCTTCTTAACATCTAAATTCACTTTTTCAGAGATGGAGATAGGCAATAAATCAATAGGAGCACGAGGATTAAAGCCATATACTACCTGAAAAGGGCTCATCTTTATGGTAGAGTGCAACGATCTATTGTAAGCAAATTCTACATGAGGTAGACATTCTTCCCACGCCTTCAAGTTTTTCTTCAAGATAGCCCTCAACATAGTTGATAGTGTGCGGTTGACAACTTCAGTTTGTCCATTTGTTTTGGGGTGACAAGTAGTAGAAAACAGCAGCTTGGTACCCAATTTAACCCATAATGTGCGCCAAAAGTGACTCAAAAACTTCGCATCTCGATCTGAAACAATGGTATTGGACACTCCATGTAGTCAAACAATTTCTCTAAAAAATAAATCAGCAACATTTGTAGCATCATCGCTCTTACGGTAAGGTACAAAATGTGCCATTTTAGAAAATCTATCGACCACCACAAAAACACTATCTCTCCCCTTCTTTGTGCGAGGTAATCTCAAAACAAAGTCCATTGAAATATCCTCCCAAGGAATGCTAGGTACAGGAAGACGCATATATAAACCATGTGGATTAAGTCGGGACTTAGCTTTATTGCAGGTAGTGCAGCGAGATACATAGCGCTCAACATCGTGCATCATCCTTGGCCAATAGAAGTGTTCAGCGAGGATGTCCTCCGTCTTTTTGACACCAAAATGACCCATTAGTCCTTCCCCAAGTGCCTCCGATAATAACAAAAGACAAACAGACCTGCCTGGAATGTATAGTTTGTTAGTTCTAAATAGAAATCCATTATTGAAAGTAAATTTATTCCAGCATCTATCATTTTTGCAATTGGACAGGGCATCTTTAAACTCATCATCAGAAGCGTATAGTTCTTTTATTGTCTCCAAGCCAAAAATTCTACAATCAAATTGAGACAACATTGTATACCGTCTAGACAAGGCATCAGCAATCACATTTTCCTTCCCTTTCTTATGTTTTATGACATAAGGAAAAGATTCAATGAATTCAACCCAACGAGCATGTCTACGGTTCAGTTTACTTTGACTTCTAATATGTTTCAATGATTCATGATCAGAATGGATAACAAATTCTTTGGGCCATAAATAATGTTGCCATATTTCTAAAGTTCGAACAAGGGCAAATAATTCCTTATCATAAGTAGAATAGTTCAAACTAGGCCCACTCAATTTCTCACTAAAATAAGCTACAGGTTTACCTTCTTGTATCAACACACCACCAATTCCAATTCCGCTAGCATCACACTCAAGTTCAAAACTCTTACCGAAGTCAGAAAGTTGGAGCAATGGTGCATTTGTGAGCTTTTCTTTGAGAAGGTTGAAAACTTCTTCTTGCGCTTTTCTCCATTTAAATGAGACACCTTTCTTTGTTAATTCATTAAGTGGTGCAGCGATGGTACTGAAATCCTTCACAAAGTGGCGATAGAATCCCGCAAGTCCATGAAAACTCCGCACTTGTGTGACCGTTTGTGGTGTTGGCCAACTTTTTATAGCTTCAATCTTGGCTTCATCTACTTCAATTCCCTGCGGAGTAACAACATAGCCAAGAAAACAAACTCGATCGGTGCAAAATGTGCACTTTTCAAGATTACTAAACAAATGTGCATCCCAAAAAGCAATGAAAACAGCACGTAAGTGTTCAAGATGTTCATCTAGTGACTTGCTGTAAATCAATATATCATCAAAGTAAACTACCACAAATTTACCAATAAAAGCACGTAAAACTTCGTTCATTAACCTTATGAAAGTGCTAGGGGTATTAGTTAATCCAAAAGGCATCACTAGCCAATCATATAATCCGAACTTAGTTTTAAATGTCGTCTTTCATTCATCTCCAAGTTTCATTCTAATTTGATGGTATCCACTATGCAAGTCAACTTTAGAAAATATTGTAGAGCCACTAAATTCGTCAAGCATATCGTCTAACCTAAGAATAGGATAACGGTATCTAATGGTAATATTATTGATAGCTCTACAATCAACACACATACGCCATAATCCATCTTTCTTAGGCACTAAAATGACTGGAACAGCGTAAGGACTAAGCGATTCACGTACATACCCTTTATCAAGCAATTCTTGAACTTGGCGCTGAATTTCTTTAGTTTCTTCTGGGTTTGTCCTGTATGGTGCGCGATTGGGTAGTGATACACCGGGAATTAAATCAATTTGATGCTCAATTCCTCAAAGCGGTGGCAATTCCGGTGGTATGTCCTTTGGAAAGACATATTTGTACTCCTGCAAAATATTAGTGACAGCAGGAGGCAAAGAAGATGGTTTCTCCTCAAATGAAATCAAAGTGGTTTTGCAAACTAATGCATAGCAAACAGAATTATTAGCATCCAATTCAGTCATATCAGATTTAGTAGCAAGAAAACTAACACCTTTCAATTGTATTTCTTTTTTGTTCACATGAGCAGTTTTCAGTTCTTTCTTCTTATGTTGCGCAAGCTCTTTTGCTATAATCTGATTTTCGCTCTTAGATGTCTCTAGACTCTTCTCTCTACTAGCTCTAACAAGTTCATCTTTAACAATTTGTTCTGGAGTCATAGGATGCAGCACAATTTTCTTTCCTTTGAACATGAGAGAGTATTGATTATTCCTACTATGATGCACACAATCAGTATCGTATTGCCAAGGTCTTCCTAATAACAATGAACAAGCTTGCATAGGTACAACATCGCAGTCAACATAATCATGGTAGGAACCCATAGAGAAGTGTACTTTCACCATTCGTGTTACCTTCAACTTACCACTGTTATTGAACCATTGAATATGGTATGGGTGGGGATGAGGTTTGGTTGGCAAAGCAAGTTTCTCCACTATATCCATACTCGCCAAATTGTTGCAACTCCCACCATCAACAATTATGCGTACCGAGCGTTCCTTGACAACGCTCTTGATTTAGAACAAATTATGGCGCTGATTTTGCTCGACCGGAGAAACTTGTGCACTTAGTACGCGTTGCACTATAATGCTCAAATACTTGTCGGCATCTTCGACGCCAACATGTTCCTCATGATCCGATTCTTCTTCATGTCCTATAGGGTTAGTTGCAAGCATAGTATATATTTCATCATCAAAATCACTAGCAGAGGAATACACACCATCATCTCGTATAATCAATACGCGCTTGCTTGGACAGTCCCGCATCATGTGTCTATAACCTTTGCAACGATGGCATTGAACGTCCCTTGTTCGTCCGGTCGAAGCAACTGAAGAGGAGGTTTTTGCAGGAAGTTGTGGTGGTGATTTGTGTGCTTCAGAAACTCGTGGCGCCGAAATTGATGTAGTAGGGTGCTGCTTGTTGTTGGAGTGTGATGGCGCCACAATGTACGAGGGAGCAGGGGTGCACGGAGTCCATGAATTTGTGCGACCTGCAGAAGAATTATATCGCATTCTCGTAAGGCGTCCCTGCAACTCACGTTCAACTTTGCAAGCAAGATGAAACAATCTAGTAATAGAGTTGTAATCTTTGTAATCAAGGATGTCTTGAATTTCTCGATTCAACCCCCCCAAAAACCTAGCCATGGATACCTACTCATTCTCAACTAACCCACATCGCAATATACCAATTTGTAATTCTTGATAATATTCTTCGACAGATTTTGCACCCTGTTGTAGACGTTGCAGTTTATTTAACAGATCACGAGCATAATATGAGGGAACAAATCGATGGCGCATAAGCAATTTTAAAGCCTCCCAAGTGTTAGGTATGTTGTTGGGTTGTTAACGGCAATGTTCTTTCCACCAAATAGAAGCAAAGTCGGTAAATTCACTAGTAGCAGCCCTAACTCGTCTATTATCAGGAAATTCATGGCAAGCAAATTTTTGATCAACAGCTAGTTCCCAATTAAGATAGCCATCAGGATCATATTTACCATTGAAAGAAGGCATAGTGAATTTAACCTTAGCAAAAAAATCATCGTGGTCACGTACCTCACGCCGTGGGGGTTATCGTCACATACCTTGTCGGTCAAAATGCAACTGTCGACGAGCTTGATCATTGTTGTGGTTACGGCGGTCATCAGTTTCAGAATCAGCCACGCCATCGATGTCATCTTGTTGTCCATCTACCGGCACAGCAAGGGGCACAACAGAGGATGCTTGGGCAATCTCCTCAAGACGCGCCATAATGCCCGCTAAAGAAGTGTTAGTGACGCCTTGCGCTTTCTCCATCGCAGCGAGCGTGGCATTTGTCTCAATCTGGGCGCCCTCAAGTTGAGCAAGTCGCTCATTTGTCACTCTGACATCCTCCTCAAGACACTCTGCATGAAGGTTCATAAGGCGTATGAGATGGATCCTCATCCGTTGTAGGACCTACCATTGTTAGCAAAACACAAAAATATGTCCCTAACAACAACTACTAAGATGAGGTGGTTCAAAATTCGCTCACAGTCCAGCTTTCTATCGAACTCTTACCAATTCTTACCAAGCAAACAGGGGTGATCGGCTCCCAGCGATGTCAACGTATCTCTGAAGATTGGATGGAGCGATTGCCAGGTGAAGCTCAGCCTGTACGGTGTAGGAAAGGTGTAGCTGGGAAGGCTCAAGTTTTGTAGCAAGGATTAGCAATAATCAATTCAGAAAATGCAAGCTGAAAAATCGCTTAACGTCGGTTGGTGCTGGTCCTAGGCTAGACCGTACTAGAGACGCGAGCCTAGAACACAAACGAGTACACCGCACAGAAAGAATCTAGATGACGTTGCCCACGGAGTTCAGAGGCTCAAAAAAGGATGCCGTCTTCACAGGACACCTTAGAATCACTTGTAGAAGGTCCCTGTAAATTTTGAGCGAATTCTGAGAAAGTTGACTTTTTTTGACTTTGCGGGCCCGTTTTGAGGCCCTAAACGACCTTTTATGGGGTCAAAGCCGCCGCACGTATGCATGGAGGCTTACGCAGATCTAAAATCTCTAGAATTTTTTGGCTCTATTTTCCCGTTTCCTTTCCAACGGATCAAGAAACGCCTCAATCGGAGGTCGTATGCAAAAGTTAGGGATTTCTCTCTCCTCTTTCTTTTTTTTCTTTTTTTTATGCCGCAGCTCTTTCTATCTGCAGCTGCCTTTTCCTTCTTGTCTATCTACTTTACTCCCCGTGGAAGACTCCAGATGTGGTTCGACCTGCTATGAAGTAGTGACCGAAACAGAAGTTGAAGCAACTGGACTCAGATTGTGTTGGAACTGGATGTTGATTCAGACTCTAATCCCACCAAGGATTTCGGATAAGGAAACACACGACGCGGTTGAATCTGAAACCGTGTCCTATTCCGAGTCCAACTAGGGCAAAGTCTCCCTAGAAACTGAGTACCCCTCTTTTCCTTCCCTCGACGTGGCAGTTCGAAACCAACCGCAACGGTGAAACCAAGACGTGAACATAACTCGAAACTCTAGAGGAAATAGGCGCTAAGACCAGCAAAGGACACGACGATGCAACCGAAAGTTCAACAATGCAATGTACTGAAAAGAAAATTTGCGGGGCTAAGATTGGTTTGGACAGGGTGATCTACTACTGTTTTTTTGGTTTTTTTTGTGTGCTGTAGGTAATGAAAAATAATCTAATCTATGGATAACTGCAAATTCTCACCGAGCAACCTTGAGCTCTGATACCAATTGATGGAGGCGGGGTACCCGATCTTTCGATGAGATTGATAACTAACGATTTTCAGTGGAGGCGACCCTAGCGATCCGACTACACGTGCACAACGTCGCTTGCGCCTTAGCAATCGCTGAACCAACTCCGAGATGTTATTGATCTTGCTAGAAGCACGATCAACCTGAACACGAAGTTCAATCCCTACAAGCAATCGAAGAACTAGCAACAATAAGACGAAAGGCAATCTGATATTGCGAATAACAAAGTTGGTATTGAAAATCAAAGGTGGGATCCCGAAGGTAGTCTTGACAGGTCATCGTCTGACACAACTGAAGAACAAAAGTTTGCGCAATGGTTAAACCTAAACTCAACGAAATCCACCTCCTAGTAGGAGGCGACGGCTCCTATATATAGAGAACGACCAGGGGCGGTGCCCTAGGGTTACAAGGCCCATGGGCCCAAGTGGTGGTGGCGCAGCACCCTTTTTGACTCGGACTCAGAAACTAATGTAGATTGTTTTGATGATTGTGGCCGGCTCGGATGGAATTTGAAGCTGAGGTCAGATCCTTGGAAAGTAGACTTCATAAGCTTTCCATGAAGTATAAGAACGCCCCAAACGGAGTCCGTATGAGGAAGTTATGCCCATTTGAATGTGGTACCATCGCAGTAGTCCGACTCCGATTCCATAACGTGTCCAACTCGGATTCTTGCTTGACTTGATCCCAAAGTGACGTGGTGACCTCCGTGATTCCTTCCTTGCTTGTCCATGACTCCATGTCCCTTTCCTTCATCCTTTCCCAGGTTCCTAACCACGATTAAATCATTTGCATTAGGTAGCGGTCTATTCTCAGTAATATATGAACCTAGGAAGGAATTCACCTGGTAATTAAGTTGACGAGCACGAGCTGGAGTAAGTGGTCCTTGTTGTGGATGAGTTGTATCCATGGAAGGGATGTCCTTATCAGTACTCATGGTCGAAGTCGGATCCGAGCACTCGTACTCGAAGTCGGATCCGAGTACTAGGTACTCGAAGTCACGTCCGAGTACTAGGTACTCGATGGCGGATCCGGGCACTCATGGTCGAAGTCGTATCCGAGTACTTGTGATCGTAGTCGATTGAACGCGGTCGTAGTCGACAAAATAGTGATCGTAATTGACTAGATCTTCTTTCGACATATTCAGTTGATGAAGAGTTTAAAACCATAGTAGCGGGACGACCAAGATCAAATCTTGTGTAACTCTACATCTGAGAGCACTAAATATTAATTAATTACAACTTATGCTTTTTGCTAGTTTAATCGATTCCATGCTCTTCACATGGGCATACATGTTCAAACCAAGAGTATTCTTGCTCCTTTTCTTGAATATGTGCTTTATTACAAATGGTATGATTGAATTACATGATTACATGCAATTTATATCATTTGTATACTTCGTGATACTTTCTTTGAGATTATTTATTTATGATGGAATTATATCTATTTATAGGCTTATACCGCATATAGTATGACAATAAGTACTTGTCATATTGAATGGTGAGGTTGAACTATATGTAGGTACTTGTGTTCTTTCTTAACAATGTACGTTTCGCCGTTTCGGTATATGTACTTTCAGATTAGTCAGTAACGAACTAATTATATATTTATACACACACACACACACATTTAGTGCTAATAGCTATTTTAGTGTTACAGTGCTAATGACAACGTGAACCGTTCAATCTAGGTTGTGTGGCCTGGATGAAGGTAGGTGGGAACCACATTTCACTTAAACGCTTTTACAGAAAACCTCCTGTGCTTTTTACAAAAACCCATCCTTGCATGTGTGGGTGGACTTGATAGGTTTTTATGAAAAGCACATGTCGTTTTCTGCAAAAGCGTTTAAGTGGAATGGAGTTCCCACCCATTAGCAATATGTGTGTGTGTGTGCGTGTGTGAAAAATACCTCTTACTTACAAGTGTAATTACTCCCACATCTAATATACCACCTAAACAAACTTAAAATACTCCTTTATCACTTTAGGTATACTCGTATACTAATTAAAAGATACTCTAATATGAACCATATGGAACAATTACATGGAAGTTCACAGTTTTTTTTACATATTTTGTAAATACCTTCATATACACATATAAAAAGGAGTATGTTAAAAAAAATATACATACCACCTCTGAAAAAGTATTCATACCGCCTAGATAGTCTTAAATACTCGTATACTACACGTATATACCCTCCGTTACGTGAGATACTCCCTACGTTATGAGATACGACATAGGAAATAATTACACCAGAGTAGAAAAGAGGCTTTATATATATATATATATATATATATATATATATATATATATATATATATATATATATATATATATATATATATATATATATATATATATATATATATATATAGAAAAAAATTTATTTTACTCCCAAGTGTAATTACACCCACCTTTAATATACCACCTTAACGAATTTGAAATACTTCTTTATCACCTTGGATATACTCGTGTACTAATTATAAGATACTCCAACGTGAACCACATGAAAACATTACAAGAGAGTATAGTTTTTAGCATATTCTATAAATACCTTTATATACGCACATAAAAAGGAGTATGTTGAAAAGAATGTACATACCACCCCTAAAAATTATTCATACCATCTAGATGGTCTTAAATACTCGTATACTTCACGTACATACCTTCGATTACGGGAGATACGGCATAAGGTGTAATTACACCCAAGTATAGAAAAGAGGCTTCCTACATGCATATTGTCAAATAAGTCATGAAATGTTCTCCCAAAAAGTAAATTTCACAAATTCTCAAGCAGTTTGTTTGTCCTGACTCCTGAGTAATGGGTGGTTACCGCGCTTTAAAATTTATACTTTTCACTTTTTTGGATAACATAGAAGCAAGCAAGACCTCATCAAATACTTCAAATTCAGCTATCACTCAAGTTTTTTTTTTTTTTTGATGTAGATGCCATCCCAATGTCTGCGGTTTAGAAAGACGCCTCTGTTATTTGTGATTAATTATGACAAGCGGACCAAATTGACTGCCCAGGTTTTGGCCAACTTTGGCTATAAAAAACTAGAGAGCCAAAGAAAATAGAATCTTAATTACCAAAATATTGGCATCGTACAAAGTGCGGGCCAAGTTTGGTCAAACTCGACAAAGTAAGGCAAACTTTGGTTCTTATGGGCATCAAACCAAACAACCTAACCCAGCAAAATAAAGTAACTTTATATTGCTTCTTTTAGTTATTCTAGCAAACTTCAACGTACCGATGATAGATGAATTCAATAGAAGGCCATTGCAAGTTGGACAAACCGCCTCAATGCTATGAATCCATAATTTGCATTATGGTTTATTAGCTGGAAATTGGAACGCGTGGCCATTTGTTTAACAAGTGGAGCTATACATAGACTTCACATAAGCTTGTCGTCAATTCTGTAACTTAGAACTTGGTAGTCATCAGCTTTGAATTCAATCTTTAGTGTGGAATCTTTCTATTTAATCTGATGTGATGACACAATAGTTGAAAATTGGATTATGTGATATACAGGGCATCAAAATATATCGACATAAGTAGAGTTGGTATCAGTTCCAAGATTCACCAATATATTAAATATTATATAAATCACTATTAAGAAAAGTATAAAAGCACCTCACAAATATTTAAACTTTCGCTTGTAATTTATAAAAGAACGGAGGCGTAACACGCAGTGTCAACGGTTGACAAACAATTAGGTACTTTCTTCCGAAGATGCGCTCCAAAATGATTGTCCACGAAACCGATTGGAGTGACATGTGGGGAGCGCATTGTATCCGATTATTCCTCCCCGTTGTTGTAATCAGGTTGATCCTCCGCCGCACGGCCCGACCTGCCGCCGCTGATGTGAAATCCTACCAAATTAATTAAAACCATATACTATGCATCTTCCTCTCTACCAAACTGGGCAATCATTCAGTTAGCTGTGTGGATCATGCTGCCAGATTGGTCTTATGCACCACCTGTCCCCGTCTATGTTGCTAACTTCCCCTCTCCATCCTCCATTACCAATAATCCAGAGCATGCAGTGTTTATACATGTGTATCTGTAAGTTAGTTGAGTTGCGAGCTTGCGATATCCGTGCCAATGGCGATGCCGTGGGAGATGGTGGTGTGCATAGTGGGCAACGTGTGGGTGCTGCTGGACGGCTGGATCTCGGCGTGCGTCCTGGCCGCCGACGAGGTCGCGCGCCTCCTCCGGTCGGCCACCGATTGATCGACGAGCAACCACTGACTAGAGGTGCATCAATTGTCCTTACATTGATTCTTCCCCCCTTCGAGCAATTTTTATGCCTCCGCTAAGTTCTTTGATTTGCTTCGAGGTGTCCATTTTGATCAGTACGTGTTGTTGCGTTCTTATTTAAAAAATATTGGGGGAGTTTGTTGGTCATGTTGGAAGCATTATATTCTTTGATCAGAAGTATGAACTCCATTTTTTTCTTTTTTGAGAGGATCATAAGTATGAACTAAGCCATGAGTACTAGTCATTTTATTTTAAGAGATAAGTACTAGTCATATTGAATGGCTAGATTGAACTATATGTAGGTACTTGTGTTCTTTCTTAACAATGTACGTTTCGCCGTTTCGGTATATGTACTTTCAGATTAGTCAGTAATGAACTAATTATATATATATACACATACATATTTAGTACTAATAGCTATTTTAGTGCTACGGTGCTAATGACGACGTGAACCGTTCAATCTAGATTGTGTGGCTTGAATGAAGGTGGGTGAGAACCACATTTCACTTAAACGCTTTCACAAAAAACCTCTGGCGCTTTTTACAAAAATCCACCCCTGCATGCGTGGGTGGACTTGATAGGTTTGTATGAAACGTACAGATGGTTTTCTGCCAAAGCGTATAAGTGGAATGGATATCCCACCCACCTCCATCAAAACAACACAATCTAGATCAGACGGTCCACATCACCATTAGCAATGTATGTATGTATGTATGTATGTATGTATGTATGTATGTATGTATGTATGTATGTATGTATGTATGTATGTATGTATGTATGTATGTGTGTGTGTGTGAAAAATACCCTTTACTTTCAGGTGTAATTACTCCCACATCAATATACCACCTAAACAAATTTAAAATACTTCTTTATCACTTTAGGTATATTCATATACTAATTATAAGATACTCCAATATGAATCACACGAAAAAATTACATGGAAGTCTATAGTTTTTAGCGTATTTTGTACATACCTTCATATATGCATATAAAAAAGAGTATGTTGAAAAACATATATATTCCACCTAGATAGTCTTAAATACTCATATACTACACGTATATACCCTCCGTTACGTGAGATACTCGTTACGTTGTGAGATACAACATAGGAAATAATTACACCCATAATAGAAAAGAGACTTCCTATTAGGGGTGCAAACAGAGCGATATTTTCCGACCGTCCATCTGTCCGTTTTAATTTGGATAGAATTCGAAGCAAATTTTTGGATATCCGGAGGTTTTGCCGGATACGGATACGGATTCAGATATTTTTTACCGGATACAGAAACGGATTCGAAACAAACATTATCCAACGGATACGGAACTATCCGGATATTTTTTCGAATAGTTACCGGATATTTTTTCGGATAGTTACTAGATTCAAATTCGGGTTCAACTCAGAACTCAATTCGGATTCGGTTCGGGGCAGCCCAATAGGCACTTATTAAAAAAGGCCATAACTTTCACAAATAAAGTCCGATTCAGGTGTTTTTATACTCGTTGGAAAGCTTATTTCAAGACCTATGCAATGGATAAGGTCTCATCTTCAAATACATCATAAATTATCTGCTATGATCGAAACAATATGACAGCTGTAAAATCTAGTTTCCTTTTTTGTGTGAGTTTGAGCCTAAAACAATATAGAGTTGAGTTGTATTTGGTTTGGAGACCATATGAATATCACAAGAGGCTATATAAGCCTTGTAATCGTAGCCTTTAGGGTTCAGACTATAGTTGAGAAAAATCAATCTACTAAAGTTTGTTCGAATTCATCATTGCTGCCGAAATTCCATATGGAATTAAGAGTATTCTTCAATCAAGATCGTTCAGCCTTTCCGCTGAGAATTGGGTGCATGGTAGATCTTCGTTTGGTGGTCGACGAAATCAACGCGAGCGTGTTTTGGCAGATTAAAGAGTGTTTATCCCTTGCACTGGCATTGGAGAATCATTACGATTCATCAAGACTCCCACGAGTATCCATCCTACATCGAGAAAATTAAGCGACCCCATATCAAGTGATGTACTTGACTACTTGGCTATGACTAATTCTTACTTTCGAACTGTGTGGCATGTAGCTAGTTAGCTACTACTTGTTTAACTAATCTATATCATTTACATGCTACTTTGCTAACTAGAATTTACTAGTTGCTTAACTTGCCCCTGTCATTGTCTGAAACTTGCTTGTTAAGCTACTAATGTAATTCCATTATGGATATATAGTATGGTGATTGATCTTTACACATGTGATATATATGGTTTTTGTTTTCGCGCATTATCCGACTAAATATTCGTGACCGAGACTAACCGTATTCTGAGCGGCATATATTTGCTCTGTATTCGTGACCGAGAATATCTGTATTCGTATTCGTATCTGGTATTATCCGTGTCCGATTTTGACTCCGACAAAAAAATATGGAAAAGGATACAGAATGAGCAATATCCGTCCGTATCCACTCCATTTGCACCCTTACTTCCTATGTATGTATGTATGTATGTATGTATGTATGTATGTATGTATGTATGTATGTATGTATGTATGTATGTATGTATGTATGTATGTATGTATGTATGTATGTAGGAAGTCTGTTTTCTACACCCGGGTGTAATTACATTATATATCATATCTCACAATGTAGAGAGTATCTCATGTAACGGAGGGTATATACGTGTAGTATACGAGTATTTGAGACCATCTAGGTCGTATGAATAATTTTTCAGATGTGGTATGTATATTTTTTTCGACATACTCCTTTTTATGTGCGTATATAAAGGTATTTACAAAATACGCTAAAAACTATGGACTCCGATGCAATTTTTTTCAAGTGGTTCACATTGGAGTATCTTATAATTAGTACACGAGTATATTCAAGATAATAAAGGAGTATTTCAAATTTGTTTAGGTGGTACATTAGAGGTAGATGTAATTATACCAGTGTAAAATGTGTGTGTGTCTATATATATATATATATATATATATATATATATATATATATATATATATATATATATATATATATATATATATATATATATGAGTTTTGTCAAATGAAATGCTCTCCCAAAAGTAAATTTCACAAATTCTCAAACAGTTTGTTTGTCCTGACTCCTGAGTAATGGGTGGTTACCGTGCTTAAAATTTATACTTTTCACTTTTTTGGATGACATAGAAGCAAGCAAGACCTCATCAAATACTTCAAATTCAGCTATGACTCAAGTTTTTTTTTATGTAGATGCCATCCCAATGTCTGCGGTTTAGAAAGACGCCTATGTTATTTGTGATTAATTATGACAAGCGGACCAAATTGACTGCCCAAGTTTTGGCCAACTTTGGCTATAAAAAACTAGAGAACAAAGAAAATAGAATCTTAATTACCAAAATATTGGCGTCGTACAAAGTGCTGGCCAAGTTTGGTCAAAGTCGACAAAGTTAGGCAAACTTTGGTTCTTATGGGCATCAAACCAAACAACGTAACCCAGCAAAAAAAAAAAGTAACTTTATAGAAGGCCAACTTTAATAATTAGCAAGGCCATTGCAAGTTGGACAAACCGCCTCAATGCTATGAATCCATAATCTGCATTCGCTATCATTAGCTGGAAGTTGGAACGCGTGGCCATTTGTTTAACAAGTGGAGCTATAAATAGACGTCACATGAGCTTGTCGTCAATTTTGTAACTTAAAACTTGGTAGTCATCAGCTTTGAATTCAATCTTTAGTGTGGAATCTTTCTATTTAATCTGATGTGATGACACAATAGTTGAAAATTGGATTATGTGATATACAGGGCATCAAAATATATCGACATAAGTAGAGTTGGTATCAGTTCCAAGATTCACCAATATATTGTCTATTATTGTCATATACTCCCTCCGGTTACAAATATACGTTATTTTGGAATATGTACAATTAAAATTTTGATATTTTGACTATTGATATTTTTTAAATATTCAAATTGGATATACAAAAATCATATGGATAGATTTATCTCAAAATTGGGCTATCTACCAATTCAATCTCACCTCAAGATTCGATCCGCATCAAAAAGTAGGTTCATAATATTATAATTTTATTGGAGTTCATAAATACATTACAATATAAATTTGTGATCAAATTTGTGTTTTGGGAATCGTGTCTATATTCAAAATGATATGTATTTGTGACTGGAGGAAGTAGTAAAGTAAAATAAAACTCAGAAAAAAAATTGAAGCCAGCGATTTTTAAATTTAAGAATTCTGCACTTAATGGAGGTGAACAGTCTTTTCAATTCGCAGTTATACAACATCTCATAATATTGATGTTTTCTGGATTGCAGGGCTTGTCGCATGGATTACGTGGATGACTGCTCTAGAGACTGATCGGTGTACAGTACATGTTTTCGATTACATGTAAATGGTGAATTGTTCGTACAAGTTTTCCTTTTTTTTCTTAAAGAAAAATTAGATTGGTGTACAGACGTACCGTGCGTGAAAGGGACTTGCGAAATTTGAATATTGTAAATGTCATTCAATTTACACGTAATATATACCAGGTTTTTGAACAGGGCTTACTTGCTTTATATGTGCAAAAGTTGAAGATGTCAACTTTGTAGGAAGCTTTTCTATCCAAACTAAATAAAACGGTACCAATTCAGTGAGGAAAACGTGGGCGTACAACCCGCCTCTCTTTCCTTGTTTCTTTCGCTCTTCTCCTTTGCCAACTTAGCTCCAAAAACACCTTTGTCAACAGTGGTGGAACATAAAACATGATTTCTTCAAACAGTTTCTCTAAATAATTTTTCGAACCGATGTATTTACAAATGCGAACTGCCAAGTGACTACCCATGTATTCACGAATGGTCCGCTTAACTTATTCACGACATCATTAATTAGCCGCTTACTAGTTGCTACAACTGTTCTAAGATTCTGTTTGTTTGGGTTTAGCCTTCTCCAAAAGTATTTCTTGCTGGCTAGCCTAAGACCCAATCCAGCGTTTGGTATTCTGCTTTTTTTTTTGCTAGCTTATTATCTTGAATGACGAAACTTCCGAAATCCCAGTGAAAAAGTCACATGTTTGTATAGGTGTTACTTTTTTGACTTCAAATTACAACCTAAACGTAAACAAACAGATGGTCTGTCTGGCACGCAAACCTTCATACCAGGCTGGTTAGACTTGCTTTTTAGACTTGCAATGAGTTCGAGATTTTGGGCCAGTCTGGCCCACAAACCTTGTGCTAGGCGAGTGAGGCTTCCTTGTTTCCGTTTCTGTATCCCCTCCGTGTTCCTTCGATCTGGACCGCTCGTTGATCGCAACGAGCGGTCCAGATCGAGAGAACACGAAGGGGGACACGGAAACGGGAACAGGGAAGCCATTTTCGTGCTAGGCTGGTTACATATGCAAATCTAGGGCTGGCAAAAAAATTTTAAATGAGTCTATTTTGAGTAAAAAATGTTAACAAGGCTCGGTTTAATAGCGGCTCGTTAGTTTGAATTTAAAATAACCATTTAAATGATAAATAAAATAAATTTATATTAAACTATATTAATTTTAAAAGAAGCTCGATAATAGCTCATTAAACTCAATAGTCAGCCCTATGCAAATCTACCTCGGTCCTCAAATCATTAGCCAATTCAATTAATTCAACTGTCACCCAAAAAAATACAAAAAGCCACAAAAAGCATAGATCACTTAACTCCAAGTTTATTGTATATAAATGAACTTGTAAACAAATCATTCTATTCACAAATTTAACTATAATTTCTAAAAAAAATAAACAAAAAAGATATACCTAACTTAATAATTAGCAAATCTAATCCAACCTTCTTAATAAAAACAATAACAAAGCAAATAAGAAAACCATTGTATGTAAGTGCCAACCAATGGATATATATCACAACCACTTTGGTTCATGCACTACTACAAAAAGTTTATATTAGACGCCTCATCACAGACGGTTCACAAAAATCGTCAGTGTTAAATGCAATAACAGATGGTTTATGATGAGAACAGTCTGTGATACTATTATAGACGGTTCTTACTAAGAATCGTACGTGATATTTCTAATATCACAGACGGTTCTTAGTAAGAACCGTCTGTGATACTTCACAGACGGTTTGTAATACAAACCGTTTGCGATAATGAAATTATCACAGACAATTTGTATTACAAACTGTCTTTGATATGTTTCACGCCTCGCACATTCCTAAAATTTCATAATTTCCCACCTGAGTTCAAATATGATTACGTTTCGACACACCTTTAGTAAAGTGGGCATAACTTTTGCATACGGTGTCCGTTTTCGACGTTCTTGTACTCGTTGGAAAGCTAATGACAAACCCGATCCAAAAAAATGACCCACTTGAGCTAGTCGCCCTCTAAGACCCCCAAACTCGGCCATCTTTAGCCTCAAATTTGCATCGTAAGTTTTTTATTTCTGTTTTTGCCAAAAAAAATTATCTTTCCTTCAAAATTTGGGGTCTATCTCAACTGTAAAGTTGTAGATCTCGTCGAAACCTTTCAAATGAATATATATAAGCCATACAGAACTTTGTTATTTTATATTTTGAGACTATTTATTTATATTGTATCGGTATATATATAGCCAACATCACAGACAGTTCGTGGTTCAAACCGTCTATGATACTATTATAAACGGTTCTTACCAAGAACCATCTGTGGTAAATTGGTCTCTACCCGCTGGGCCCGTCAATCCTCCCCAATCCAATTCCAGCCAATACAAACCGACCAACCCACACCCCACAGATCATCCCACCTCTCCCTCCCCTATAGATACTTACTTGAACCCATCCCCTATCCTATATGTACTCAAATTCTCTCCAGACTCCTCACTGTTTTCCTCCTCGATCGATCTTTTTGTGGTTAGGGCCACTTACAAGCGGGGATCGACCTCGCATACCAGGTCAGCTAGCGAGCACCTCTCTCTATTGTTTCTTCTAGTATTTGATTCTATAACTACGATGATTCTGTTACTACTTTGTGATGTTTAGGGTTGCCCAGGAGTTTAAAGTGAGGCGGCCGACAAGAAGGCCTACCCAAGCTACTTTGTAGGGTTTATGGCTGCTCGGTTTGAAATGTAAAGGGAATATTATCTTCTATGTTTTCTTGTGATATTATAATGGTGGATTGTAATTTTATGATGTTGTAATGGTGGATTGTAATGGAAATAGAATGTTCTTTGCTATGTTTGATATCGTAGTTGCTTGTTTTCGCTTGTTTTCAAAAGGCATAACTAACATTTGCTGAGGCTAACTGAAAAATAGAAAAAAATTTAGGTATAGAATAAACTATCATAGATAGTTTTGTAGTATAAATCGCATGTGATTCACTATCATAGATGGCTCGAAACAAAAACCGTCTGTGATACTTTCTCATTACAGACAGTTGGTAAATAGAACCGTTTGTGATGTGTGAGTATCACAGATAGTTTTTGGTTAGAACCGTCTGTGATAGTTTTTCTCACAGACAGTTCTAGTTACAAACCGTCTGTATTGTATTTATCACAGACGGCTCACAAGCCGTCTGTGATAACCTTCGATTATCACTAACCCATAAATTCAGACGGTTCAGAAAACCGTCTATGATGATGTTTTTAAACCATCTGTGATGATGATTTCTGTAGTAGTGATGACTAGACTTCGACTCTACCGATAACCTCATTCCCCGTGCCACCGTTAAAAAATACCAAAGATAATGGGAAATGACATAGGAAAGGGCAATTTTTGTCTATGTAACACTTTGCTTTTGCTTTTTGAAAGGTATAAAACCTCCTATTAAGTGAAAATCTCTACTACTTCAAAATACGAGTTGGTGGTCATACATTCGTTCTCACCCTCCCACCCCACCTAACAAATTTGCACACCAACATCTGTGCACAGCCACGTCTCTTCCACGCCTAACGTGCCTGGCTTCCCCCAAATCACTCACCTGTCCCACTCACTCCGAAATCCGGAATATGTTGCCCACGCAAACCACCTATGATCTCCGTTGCATGATCACTACTACTACCAGTTGTGACCTCCTCTAGTGATTTCTTCCCCATCCCTGACACCTCAAATACATAATCCGCCGCCCACTACTCCCCACATGATCTCCTCCCCGATTCTACCCTCCGCCTCTAAATTTCCCAGAACCCTCAAACCTATCCACTCGATGGCCACCTCTACCTCTGTCTTACCCGCCACCTCCCCGCCCTACCACTGTCGTCACCGCCATCGCATGGACTCATTGTGCTGCCGTGACCACCGCATGCCCCGCGCATCCCCGTCCATTGGAGGGCTTGGAGTCATGGTGGTGGTCACAATCACGGTCGGGTGGGGAAGCCCTAGATCTACGGTGGTAGTGCTTAGAGTTAAGGCCGTGAGGGGAAGGGGAGGGGGCATAGGCTGAGTAAAAAAATTTTCATTGAATCACATTAAGAATTGCTCCTCTGTGCTGCCGCCTCTATCACCCGCTTTATCCACCTCTCCTTCAACGTCATGGTCTCCACTGATGCTGCCTCTGCCATCTCTGTCGTCGTGATGGACATCATGGCCCACTAGGGGCCAACCTCGCTCAAAGAGGCCAACCCAGAGGTGTACAACCTCATCAAGCGTGAGAAGCGGCAGCAGCATGTACTTCACCTCACTCACTGACATGGAGGCAATGGGGTCCCTGCTCACCAACAAGTACTCCGAGGGCATGATGAGGCTTGCTACAATAGTGGCAACAATATCGAGAATGTAACGCCCCCATTCTAGGGTCATTAGGATTTTTTCACAACTGCCTATGATGTTCAGCTACAAGATACTATAAGCCAACTTTATTATAGAACTATGGCTTAGTAGCCTAGTTTTACACAGTGGGATGTATGGCCCAAAGTTATATTACATCACAAAAGAAATACCACAAGCGTGCTTGAGTGAGGATAAACCCTAAAACGAGTAATCATCTACATCATAGAAATCTTCAAAGTCATCCTCGAAGGTTTCCTCAATATCTTCCCAAGCTTCTTCTGTTTATATTTTAGCAAATATGAGTACAACCAACTGTACTCAATAAGTCACATGAGAAAATACTATTTAACTAGTTGCCAGAATTCTCAAGAGATGGGGATATACTGGTTTTATTAAGATATTTATAGATGTAATTTTATTTGTAATCATTTTTGCACATAAAATAACAAACTTTAACTTCTCAAGGGAAATGGGGTTGAAACAAGTTAATTACCACATTGAAATATTATTAAAGCTACTTATGCCTTGTTGTTGAAATCACTGATTAAACATAGCTTTGTCTACCGAAAGCATGGTATATTCAATGAATGGACCTACTATTGTTAAGTATGGTTTTACTACTTCCATACCACTCCTTTCTTACATGGGCCATCCCCTCTTCTAGAACCCTAATCATCCTGTAGATATTTAATTGATTCGAGTAGCTACTGGACTAGGTTTCATAAGTCAAAGCTTACGGTTGAGCGATCACTATGTTATTTACTTAGCATAAGATTCTAGTCCTTATATTTTCCCCAAAGAGGCAGCCATCCACAAATCAATAACCCAGTGCACCACGGCAATGCCACCACTCCAATCCAAGCCTCCTCCCTAGGGTAAGGTCATGAATCCTAACCATCTCGTGGCTTTCCACGCTTCATCCTTCACCCTAGTATCATTTTATAATTCTATGGACAAGACGCCAAATTCCTTAGTAGTGTAAAACAATTGAATTTTTATTGTACTATAGTAATTTAATTTCTACTAAGGCTTATCAAGATTGACATGGCCATCAAATGAAATAGAGCTTTTTCGGTAGTAGGACATAGCTAATTCACCATGTCATTCTAAACATTTGCTTTAAATAAAGAACACTACATAAATAAAGAATAAGAAAAGTACTAATAATTGATTAATTAAAGAATATAGATTCAACATGATCAAAAATATGTGACCTGCCTTGCTGTTCAAAGTCTTCGACTGGCTCTAAGTCTTTCAGATCTTGTTGTAATTCTAGAACGGACAGCTCTACGTAATCAGGTTCTAGCACAAATAAAAACCAAGCAATTAATTCTATGCTCAAAAGAATATGAACTAGGAAAAGAAACTAAAATAAAAAGAAGTAAAATTAAGAAAAATCAAATAAAGAGAGGTTTGGGTTTTATCAGAGTCTAGTATGGTGAAACGGAGTTGGAAATGGTTTAAACGGGCTCAAAATGATCAAAATGACTATATATATATATATATATATATATATATATATATATATATATATATATATATATATATATATATACTGAATTTTAGGTGAACGATATGATTTGGGTTTCTACGTTTATAGCGGATTCAGTGCTCAGTGTTTGGCTGTGTCCTCAATGAATAGTGTTTATAATGTTGGGCCTTGGCTCGGCTAGCTTTGTTGCTTTGGGCTCCTACTGTTTCAGCCTAAGTCCACGATGAACATGGTCGCCTTCTAGCTCAAATTAGTGCTACAATACCCACACAGAGAAATAGAAAGATGAGTTATTGTAGCTTCAACCATAGACTAGTTACTGCAGCTTTGACCACCGACCGATTCTGTAGCCCGACCAGCGACCGATTCGCAGCTTTGTTCACGACCGATTCGCAGCTTTGACCACCGACTAGTTACTGTAGCTTCAACCATCGATCAGTTACTGTAGCTCCAACCACACACAAAACACTATAGCTTTCAACTACTTTTCCTTCACAAAAATGATTCCAGAAAATTTGATTCACTCTTTCAGAAGCCCGTATTTCTTTATCTTAGCTTCGATTGAACCCACTCAAAATTTTAAATTCATCAAAAATTCTAATCAATCCATTTCTGCCCTTCTTTTTCATATTTAGAATTTATTTGAATTTATTTATATTTTATTTGAGTTTACTTGGTTATTTTTACGTGTAGACTGCAACAATTCTGAAGAACTGTCCTTCAACAATACTCACTAGTCAGCAGAGAAAAGCAAGTTACACACCCTTGACCATGTTGATCCTAGATTGCAAATAAAATTATATTATTTTTAAATTATATTGCATGCTTAATTTCTATTCCCAATATTTCAATCTAGTTTTACTTTAGTGAATACCCATTTGTTATGCCACCTTTGGTTTTGTGAATTTTTGTACCTTGTCACTCTAAATAAAACTCTAGTTAGTACACTTGTGTGGCTAGAGAATTTTTATAGTAAATGCTTAGACCAGCATAGAGTAACTTTAGGTTTGGGATAACCTTTTCACATAAAATGGTAAACTTTAAAAAAATGTATTCTTAATTTTGATGAGTTAAGAAGGTCTATGAAATATTTTTAAAATAAAATATAAAACTTAGTTTAAACTTAGGCAAAAAGTTAGGTGGTGGTGTTTAGTGGCACATGTTGTTGTTCAGTGACACAATGTTGATGCCAGGCACAAAGGGTATATGGGAAGTGCCTAAGTCAATTAAGGATCAATCTATGGTTATAAAGCCCTATTGTATTACCACAAGGCTGGTATGGGTTAGTCTTGGCTAACTAATAAATAGGTCCCAATCTGAGCCTCGCTATAGGCTGAATGTGAGCATGGCGTAGGGCATAGGAAGACTCACATGGCACAAGAGGGGGCTCCGATCTGATAGATTCCTTATTGAGGTAAAATTTTAGTAGAGTTGTGGCCAGGTTGACAGTTTTACTTTGTAAAGGCTTTGTTATGATGACTCAATCACACGCCTTCAAAAGCATATAGTGGCCGACAACATAAGTTATTCATACCTTGTGCGTAAAATTATAACACCTCTGCAGAGTGTATAAACTATCCTAGATAGTCATACCCACGGTCACAGGCAAGCTGAGTAAAGTTTTTATAAAATAGACTTTGTTTTTCATAAACTGGTTTTAGTTGGAAATGAGGTATCTTTTCAGAGAAAGATGGTTCGGGTGGGATTCTCGTGGTTAGGTTAGTACCAGATCAGTGCATGTGCTAATGGTATTATTTTGTTAAATTAATGCCTTTACTTATAATATCATATTTAGCAATTTTAATCTATTTATCGTATTTCTTAAACTGCTATTTTATGCTCGCATAACCCTATATGCCTTTCTTTGTTGCCTTTATCATTACACTGCATTCTCCCATGTAACTTACGGAGTACAAGTTTGTACTCACCCTTTCTATCCTATCTCATAGGAGGATGACTTCGACTATGGTGAGGGCTAGGACGAGTATGCCACGTCTTACAGTTGTTTTGCATGTGCTAGCTTGGGCTTCACCCTTGTTAATTATTTGTTTCCATTGTTACTTTCTTATTTTTGCCAATGAGCATAGTGATGGTAAACTTGGCCATAAGGCATGTACCCTTTTATTTAATAATAAAGCTTGTCATTTGTGCTTGATATGTATCCATGTTACTACTATGTGCACTAACTAATCCTGGACTAGTCATCGCTCCGAGGTCCGACAGTCAAGCTGCCGGCGGATAACAAGTCTACAATCATGTTGTACAAGAACTCAATGCACCACAACCACAGCAAACACATCAAATTGATGTTCCATTTCATCCATGAACGTGTTGAGGATGGCAAGGTTGACATTGAGCATGTGGGCACTGACAACCAACTTGCCAACATCCTGACAAAAGCCCTTAGTCGTCTCAAGTTCATGGAGCTAAGGCAAGTGAAGTCTGGGCGCCATATTAAGGGGGTGTTTTGGTAGCGTTAATCATGTCGCTTGTTTCATTATGTTTCCTTAGGAGTCTTTGGCCCAAGTCTTGTAGCGACGCACAGTGGCCAAGGTGACACTCGAGGCACGGCCACGAGTGGGCTCGCATGGGCGACAGTGCATGGGTATGGAACATGGAGAAGTAAGGTGAGCACAGGCTAGAATGTGGCATGGTAAAGCTAGAAAAACTATCAGCTAAGCCGAAAACTCACCGGAGATGACACAATCGGCGATTGAACGACGTTGGTAGGGAAAAAGTAAAATCTTAATATCTTGGTGCTCGGTGAAGGAAATCAAAATCTATTTAGAGGGTATCTACCTGGGATGGTTTGGCACGTTTTAACATGAAAAGATTGGAGAAAACATCACTAGATAGATGGAAACACAAAGCGCCCAAGGCGGCAATGGGTAGGTTTCAAAAGCAAAAATTTGTGGTGGGTTTCTGAGAAAGGCGATGGAAGCATCGCGTAGAATGCGATGAGGCAAATCTACAGTAGTGATGGCAAGGGCTAAAGCTCACCAGAGGGGATGAATCGACGACAGAAAGCGATTTCGGCATAGGTTGGGAAAAACTCGATTTCGGGCGATTCCCTACACAAAAACCAAATTAAATTGGTGGAGGAGTAACTTGAATGCTGGAACACGATATGACAGGAACAAAACATGAAAAATCTCACTAGAACGAAAGATGGCATGGTCATGTGGATTGCTGGTGTACGAAAAAACTTGGCTCTAGGCTACGATGGTGCATGGGAGGTTATGATGTTTGGACAGGGTGCCAAGAGGTAGAACATTATCCCATTGCTCCATTTTATAGAGCAAGAAGGAGGGGAACCGAATTGATTCGGTCGAATTGAAGAAATGTCAATTTTCAAATTGAATATTTAGAAACTGAAGAACGGATAATGAAATGGCTAGGAAACAAAATGGAAATGATTTCTAGTGGTGGTTGAAGACATTCTCAAGCATGCAAATTAATTTGATTGGGAGGTTCTGATTTTTGCTTGTATGCCATGGCTAACGGTTTGGAAGAAGAAGAAAAGGAAGGAGAGAGAGAAGTAGGTCAACTGTTTTAAGAAGGTGAATAGTACAGTGATGAATAGTGTTCATGTGTACTGTAGCATGAATAGTACCTTAAGAGGAGAGAGAATGAAAGAAAAAAGAGGAAAGAAAAAAGAATAGGCTAAGAAAAATTAGATTATACATAGAAAAAATAAAATGGATATTTTTCTAGAGATTCGAATTTTTTAGAGATTTGAATTTGAACTTTTCACATTTGAATTCAAATTCAAAATTTTATGTTCGAATTGGAATTTGATATTTTCTTCCAGTATTACCAATAAAATCCAGATAAAATCAGAAAAATATAAATAATTAATTGAAATTAATTTTTAAAGAAAATAAATTTTTAGGATGTTACATACCACCAGTGTGGAGGCTAGATTGGGGCACCTCCATCAGGAGGTGGGAATTGGGTCATTGCCTGCCACCTTCAGCGATCTGCCTTTCGCTGGTCCTTCCTACACCGCCATGATGACATGTATTAACCTTATTGGGACTCCGTTGCAACACACAAATGCCCTACTAGAATTTAGTTATAAAGAGGTTCAAAATGCTGACTAACTCTATCTAAAGAGGTTTTAAGGGGACAAATCCCCACTCTGGACAAGTGGATTTTTCTTATTGATTTTCCTTTTTGTCACCTTTAATCTTTCTTTTTTATGTTTTTGAAATTTCAGTTTTGTTGGGAGGTCATCCTATCATGCTCTTGAAGAATCAAGACTCAAATCTATTCTAATTCATTCATTGTCAGTGCGCATATCTTTGCTGGATCCAAAAAGACTAGCATCAGCTTCCTGTATTTTACAAATAGGCCCATATGAGTGAGGCCCATTTTCTATAATTCCAAAGTATATATGGTTTAGTGTCATATTGCTAAGCCAAGGTGGAGAAGATCAATTTATAAGATAAAGTTCTTGCTACTCCTTAAAACATGTGACACATGGATGGGGATGGCATGAGAAGAGCATTGACTAAATACACACATGCACACATATTCACGCATTTTCGCATGGAAAATTATGTGACTTGTGACTTACTATACCATGACGTGATGCACCACTTGTTAGACCAACTCCACCTTATTTTCGTTGAACCATGCATCTCTCTCTCTCTCTCTGTGTGTGTGTGTGTGTATGAATTTTAGGCTTTTATTGAGTGTTGATGACAAATAGTTACTAGTGGCACTACTACGAAAACAAGCTATACTGGATGACTCATCACAGATGGTTCATGTGGAGCCATCTGTGATTTAATTATCACAAACAGTTTATGGTAAAAATCATCTCTGAAACTATCATAGACAGTTAAGTTTAAAAGCCACTTGTGATATCTCTCATTATCACAAACGACTTTAATTAGAATCGTCTATAAAATATCACAGACGGTTTTTCTACAATCGTCTGTATTTTGTCCATTATCACAGATAGCTTTTAGTTAGAACCATCTATGAAACTATCACAAATGATTTTTATTTACAACTGTCTATATTTTGTTCTTTGTCATATGAACTACAAAAGCTACTGAGCTAGAACAGATAAGTGTGACTAGTCACTTTTACAAAAGACAAATTCAAGTCAAATTTATTATAAAAGTCCCAAAAAAAGAGATTCTCATATGTTGGTCTTCTAGGCTTCATATGCTTCCTCTTCTACTTTTGGAGTTGGAGGATCAGTGGCTGCATTCTCGAATGCCGTGAAGATTGTCTTTGCCCTCTCCACTTCCTCCTCTAGCCTGGGTAAATCATTAGCATGGCCCATAATATCAAAGAGAATGCCATGATAATCTTCCTCAAAATCGACCACTTCTGCTTGATCGGCAAGATTATTCATGTGTCTCTCCACTGCCACAAGAATTTCTTCTGCTTTGCACACATTGAAGAGAAGAACGAGGCTGAGGGCAGTTTTCCTTTCCTTAGCAAAAATGGGACACCTCCGTCGACGGTGGATAATAAGGTCCAGCTGACAGATGAAAGGGAGTCGAGGAAGGAGAGCAGGGCGTGAGCAAAGGAGTTGCTCCAGACATACGTTGTTAGTTGCTTGTGTAAGGTTGTGGCCGGACAACTCATAATGGATAGATGAGAGGAAGGAGATCAAAAAAATATTAGATGCCATTATTGAGAAATCTGGTGTAGAAGATGATCAGGGAGTAGACCGTTTAGAAGAGATTGAGTTTATGGTACCAAGGAATTATACACTGCGCTGCACATAAAGCCAGAACAGTGTGAAAGTTTAAGGATTGCTTGCATCAGAATATTAACAGGTCGGAGTAGGGTGTGCATATTTGAGCGTTATCACAAACAGTTCAGATAACAAACCATCTCTAGTAAGGACGTTCAGACTGTTCAAACGATGACGACGATCGGACGGTCCAACAACGATCGGTCGTTCTAAAGGGTTGAGAATGATCGAACTCTCTAGAGGGTTGAGGACGATCGGACTGGTCTGAACAAAGCAACGTGTGGCGCTCGAGGATTGGCTGCTGAAGGTGAAGCAGTGGTTTATGCGCATTATCACAGATGGTTCGTATAAAAATCATCTCTGATATGTGCATTATCACAGACAGTTCGTATAACAAACTGTCTGTGATAATGACACATCATCGATCTGTGGCATATCCCCTAGGATTTCGATCTCACCCATCCATTCTCTTTGCATCGAACAGCAGACACCTGTTCCTCCCACCTCTTGCCCCTATTAATCCCCCTCTTCCTTTCCTAGCTTCCTACATCCTCCCCTCGACGACGCCGACTACCGCTATGAGCTAGCTCCTCCGCCTCCAGTTGTGACACCACGATCTAGTGCACAAGACACACCTGTCATAAGTGTCGTAAGAGTGTCTTGTGCATTATCACTGTCATGACAAAAAGGTGATGCTACCGCCACCTCTCCTTCATTGCCAGTTATATCCAACCGCCATCTGATCCCCTCCCCTCTCTTCCTTGATGGCAAGCGTTAAGGACATCCAGCTGCATCCAGCTTCTACTGTCTGCTATGATCTCTGCTTCTTATATATTCTTGCCAAATTAAAGAGTTGGGTTCATAGGATTAGGAGATGTGTTGTTCCATATTCTTACTGTATTAGATGGGTAATATGCTTGTTATCTTGTTATTCTATAATGGTGGATTTTAATCTTAATGGAATGTGCTATTCTGTTTGCTGTTGTATTAGCTTGCTTTCAAAGGGCTAGCCAAAAAACAGAAAAACAATTATGTATAGAATGAACTATCAGAGATAGTTTTGTGGTATAAATCGTCTATGGAGGATTATCACAGATAGCTCTAACCAAAAACCATATATGATAATTGCACGATTCTATCTATCAACCATCTGTGATGGAAAAGTATCACAGACGATTTTTGGATCGAGCCGTCTGTAATAGTTTTCTTCACAGACGGTTCTAGTTACAAACCGTTTGTGTTGTATTTATCACAGACGGCTCACAAACCATCTATGATAATCTCCGATTATCACTGACACACAAATTCAGACGGTTCAGAAAACTGTCTGTGATGACAGTTCCGAACCGACTGTGATGACCCTTTTTGTTGTAGTGTGGGTAAATGGATGGTTAAATATGGCAGTTACCAGTGGATAAATAACTAATTAATCATATCAGTTTATAGTCTACATCTATATATATGCTTGGAGATGTCCAAAGCATAGGGCCAAGCATTACTGCCTTCTTCATTTCTTTACCTTCCTCCTGTAAACCTGTGATGTAGTGGTATCTCCAAGCTGTTGCTGCCTTGAAGACCTACATAGGGGTGGCAATAAGATTTCTAGGCAGTGCACATCCGCACGACTGCTTGCTTCACTGTTTTATCTATGTTCTACACTACATCAAGTCTACACTACTTCCTGTTCTTCATCTGACACAACTGTAAGTCATTTGTATGAACAATCGACTTGTTTAAATTATGTTTCTGCATATATTCTAAAGTACAATGAGTTACCTATTGTTGGTACTGATTTAAGTATGATTAGTTATTTATGATATTTGCCTCCTAGTAAAATCTGGAATTAAAACATTACCCACATATACAACACTATCAAGCATTCAAAAGCAACTTATGTCATGGAGCATTGGTCACTTCAAGTCCTAAGATAGTTGATGGTATGCTTGAGAGTCTAGGTGAGTGTTGGGTATTTTTTGCATTTTTTGTTAAGCAAAGCCTTGCTTCCTTCACCAATTCTAAACCTTATAAACCATATGTGACAAACCACTTTCAGGTTATTAAAAGCCGAGGACGGCTTTTCATAAAAAAGGGGAAGATGATGAGGACATCCTATGCTATGTTATTCTATATGTGGTTTCTCCAGTACTTCAGAACAACATGAACTTACTAGAAGAGCTAGAGCTTTAGAAAAGAAGCAAAATGTTGAGGTGAACTCATTTCTATTTAGTCCTATTGATATTATTCATGAGAATAGAATACTACTTCATGTCACTAATTTGTGCATTCTCAGATCTGAAAAATGCAAGGCTTTGGAACCAAGAGAGAGGAAAGGGAGGCTGAGGCCAAAGGAATGGAGAAGCACAAGAAGGAGGGCAACAACACTTGCAGCCAAGCCCATGGGAGAACAAGGAGAAGAAGACCATGCGGCCAAGAGGAGCAGGCCATGAGGCTTGGGGGCAAAAGGGAGGCAGCCCATGTGGCTGGAAGGGGGAAAGTCCAAGCTACCATGTGGTTGGAAAGGGAGAAACACAGGTTTTAGATAAGATTTTCAAGCCCAATTCAGAATTTTCTCAAGTCCAACTAAAATCAAACTCGAAATTAACTCAGAATTCAATTCGGATTCTGTTCGGGACAGCCTACAAGGCCCATAATAAAAAGGTCCTAACTTTCACAAACGGAGTCAAATTCAGATGTTCTTGTGCTTGTTGGAAGCGTATTCCAAGGCCCACACAATGGGTAAAGTGCCAGCCTCAAAAATATTCTGGTCACGCTGCAATATCTGAAACAATGTGATGGCTGTAATTTAGGTTTTCTTTTTGTGTGAGTTTGAGCCCAATACATGTAGAGATGAGTTAGAGTTGGCCTTAGGCCCTATGTTGCGTGTGTGGAGGAGGAGGGAGCCCTTAAATACACCAGCACCCCCATTGTATCCCTTAGACCTCTTTATTCAAAAATAGTAGTTGCTTTGTAGCTCTTGTTCTTCCATGTGCTGACCGATCATACTTAAGGGGCTTGAGAGTTTTGAATCAAGATCGTGTTAGTGATAAGCTCTAGAGGTAATCATGAAGATGATTGTATCATTTCGTCACTTCTATATTTATGATCTTTTGAATAATATGTTATTTTGTCTCTTAAATAAATATCTTTCATATTGATCAACAAGTATATAACTTATTCGTGGAACTTTCTATTCATGTTTTGATGTTATTCTAAATTATCCCTGATCTTATATCATTATGTAGGACAATTATGATTTACAGATCAGCACATGTATTGATTGATGATCATGTTTCACGGATCATAGATATAGGATATCAAATTAATAATATGGACACTTATTACAGAACATGATGTTAGATTAAACTATCATGAGACACTATGGGAATTATTATATTCTTAAGTGTAATCAGTTGATTTTATACATAGTGTATATAGAATCGTTAGATTTGAGATCGTCATTGTTTCTTATATATGTAACAGTTTACTTAGGGGTTACCAAGCACTACTCGTAATTAGGTAATCATAAAGGTAGCTTTTAGATTTACTATGAAACATGCGGAGAAATATGAGTGATCAAGATGGAATTTGCCCCTCCTATATAACAGGAGAGATATTTTTGAGCCCCTCGATGTGATTGGATTAAGGAAATGCATGATCATGCCAAATATGGTTGAAAAGTCAATCACAGCTAAGTAATCTACTACAAGTTCGAGTAAAGAATCGAGTTATCGTAGGATGCACATTTCTCGCCTTAAGTTCAATCTGGTATTATGAGGCAAAGGGATCGGTACAAAATCAATATAGGTTCATCCGATATGATCTTTATATATGTTTGAGAGTCATTATATCCTGCTAAGGACTACTATCGACTTATGGATCGGAAAGAAGTTTTTGGCCCATAGCTAAATATACATGAACCTACAGGGCCACACACTTAATGGGTTAGAACGATAAGGGTTCGAATGATAGTCTTCGAGTGGGATATGATCTCTACTTATATTGGATAAGAATCTGATTGAACGCTATATAAGAAAAGGTACAAGGCTGAGGGAGGTATCCCAAACACACCCATCGAAACCCCAGTCGCCACCTCTCATAACCCTTGTTGTACACGCTGATGCTAGCACGTCGATGCACGGTGTTCCATCCCTGAACGGTAGAGGCGTTGCTATGACTACAGCGCCAATCAAGATGATCGCAAGGAGACAATTGGCTAGAGGACGATCGACTACTTCTTCTACATCGATGCGCTCTTCATTGAATTGGCTGCTTCAATTCTATTTCTGCTGCACTGCACGTTTAATGGTAACGATCTATGATCTCTTATTCGCATGGCTTTCAGGTTTACATGATAGAAAATTTTAATTTGTGCTAGTATAGCCTACCCGTATCCCAACAAATCGTTCAACCTTTTCATTAAGAATTGGAAGCACGATAGATTTTTGTTTGGTAGTCGGTGGAGATCAACATGGTGTGATTTGGCGAATTATAGAGTGCTAATCCTTGCATTGGAAAATAGGGATCACTACAATTTGTCAAGCTGCTCGTGAGTATCATTGATCCTACATCGAGAAGATTGGACAACCCCATATCAATTCTCGTGCACTAACTAAAGAATAATTCCTTGAAGCCTGTTTGCAAGTAGTTTTGTCAAAAGCTTCAAAACAGAATTTACCAATGAAATAGGTTTGTAGTCACCAACTGTTTCAGGAGTGTTCTTCTTGGGAATCACAGTGATATAGGAACTGTTTAGGCTTCTAATATTCACACAATTATGAAAAAAAATCCTGACACAGATTATAGAAATCCACAGATATGATATGCCAGGATTTTTTTGAAGGAATAGACCAGTAAAGCCATCCGGTCCTGGGGCCTTGTCATTAAGGAGGTGTTTGATACAATCGGTGATTTCTTGACTAGTAAATGACTCTGTCAAAGCTTGGAGACCATTCACTGGTTGTATTAAGCTATCCAAATCGAAATGCATGATGAGGTCTGAAGTAACTCCCATCCTCAATTTGAAAGTTTGCCAAATAATCTGAGCTTTTTGATGATGATCAGAAACCAATCTCCCATCTAGGAGTGTGAGATGAGCAATTGAACTTTTCCTGTAAGCAAAAGGAGATGTTTTTTAATGATGTTTCTGAAATTAGCCTCTATTCTGGATAGATTTGTCTGCTCTTCTAGCATATCCACGAATAGAATAACTTGACTGCAATTGTGAATAGTTGTTGAGAGTTGAGAAATATGTTTACTCCAGATCTTCAGATCCCTTCTCAAGTTCTTGAATTTGTCAGAGATACAAGCTGCACTATTGGCACTGTTACTAGGAAGATTCCAGTAAAAATGCACAACTCTTGAAACCCAGGGAGGTCCGCCCAGAAATTTTCAAAACGAAAGACAGAAGATTTGGGTATGGTCGTTTCAACGCTAACCACACATGGAACATGATCAGAAACATTATTGGATAAAGCATGCACAACTGAATTTGGGTAAGCCAACATCCAAGAAGTTGTAGTGAAAAACCAGTCTAACTGCTCCAACAGCTGAGATTCCTGCATATTACTCCAAGTAAATGATCTTCCTTTTAACGGCAGTTCAATGAGACCAAGATGACTGATAATGCTATGGACAATCATAATATCATTCAAATCACCTCCTGGCTTATTCTATTGTGAGTTGATCTGATGGAATTAAAGTCTCCCAAGGGAATCCAATTCTCGTCATTTGGAATAGTTAAGTGGTACAACCAATACACAAAGTCATATCTGCGTTGTCCATCACAGGGACCATACACATTCACAGGTGTCCACTCTTCAGTGTTGTGAGTAGAAATGAACTTGATAGTCAAAGCAAAAGGAAGGATATGAATAACATTTCCAGAAAAAACGGAACTGTTCCAGAGAATTAATAGGCCTCCAGAACCTCCCACTGACAGAGAGAAAACGAACTTATCAAATCTTCTTGGAACAAAATTTTTTATAATAGAATGATCAAACAAATCTCTCGTAGGCAAACTATTGCACAACCACTTTCATCAATCTTTTCCCAAGAGATCTCCATTTCTCCACCGAGTTCATACTCTGATATGCCACAGAGGATTTTCCAGTCCCTATTTCTGCTCATATTCAATGTATTCATTGATATCGGTGCTCAAAAGAACAATACTAGCTAACATCAAATAACTAGGAACACAGAAACAACTTTAGCAGCAGCATTCAGAAACATAGTATTGTAGAAAATCTGACAAACCAGAATAGTACTAGTGCAGAGTTTCACACAGATAGCAGAAAAGTTATTACAGACCAGCAAAGATCTGGAAATGGACCAGACCACAAACAAAATAAAGTTTATAAGAAAACAGCGAGTTGAAATGAGGCAGCACCACTCTTCACATCTTCAGGTTTAGACTTGTCATCAGCAACTGGATCACCTCGTAACTTGTCAGCAGTCAGCTCCTCAGGAGAGACATTGCAGAGCGCTTCACTCCATTCCTGCATGAGTTCCATAGGCAATTCCTGAGGTGGCTCAGAGGAAGATGCTTCACTTGCTATGCTATTAGTGGTTGGGAGTACTGCTCCTGCTGCTTCTGCTTGCTGCTGAGGATCTTGTACTGTAACGGGGGGTACACATGCAGTGCTTGGAGCTGCTTTGGATTTCCTTCTTGGCTTGTCAGTCAACTGCTCATGCTTGTGTAGCCACCCTTAGGCACATTAATTCTAGGGCTCCTTCTCAGATCTTTCTCTGAAATAGGAATGTTAAATCTTCTTCCTTGGTCTCCTGATTGTAACTGGCTTCGGAGGTAGAGGTGGCAAAGCATGCCTGTAGAGATTGGAGAATCACCCACACCTTGAGGGGGGGTGCCAAGCATGTATATAAAGTCATGTACAGGTGTACATATACAATAGTTCATATACAATAGTTCATGTACAGGTGTACATATACAATAGTTCTAATACCCGCCCGCAGTCGTAGCGGTAGGATCACGGACGCACAGACTGGTCCGGAAGTCAGTGAACAACTGTACAGGGAGACCCTTGGTCATGATGTCCGCGAACTGGTACGCCGAGGGGATATGAAGGACACGGACCTGCCCGAGAGCAACCTTCTCACGGACGAAGTGGATGTCGATCTCGATGTGCTTTGTGCGACGATGGTGGACAGGGTTGGCCGTCATGTAGACAGCGCTCACGTTGTCACAGTAGACAACCGTCGCCAAGGGGACCGAGATGTGTAGCTCTCAAGAAGTCGCCGTGAGCGCAAAGACTCGCCACAACATGAGCGACAGCACGATACTCCGCTTCAGCACTAGAGCGGGACACCGTGGTTTGCCGTTTTGAGGACCAAGACACCAGATTGTCGCCGAGGAAGACGCAGAACCCGGAGGTGGAGCACCGCGTGTCGGGGCAGCCCGCCCAGTCGGCGTCGGAGTAGGCGGTGAGGGAGTCGACGGCGCCGACACCGAGGTGAAGGCCAGCAGAAAGGGATCCCTTCACGTACCGCAGAATCCGCTTGATCAACGCGAGGTGCTGCTCACGAGGATCATGCATGAACAGCGGACTACTGGATCGCGTGAGGCCGTGCCGGGCCGCGTGGGTGAGGTACCGAGAGCACCCGCAAGGCTCCCGCATCCGTGGGGTTGGCAACAGGCACCGCCGGTGGTCGGCGCCAGCCCGAGCATCCACCGGTGTCGCGGTCGGGTGGCATTCGGACATGCCAGCACGCTGGAGAAGGGCGACAGCGTACTGGTGCTGCGACAGGAACAGGCCGTCACTATCGCGCGTCACCGAGATGCCGAGGAAGTGGTACAGGTCGCCGAGGTCCGACATGGCGAACTCCGAGTGAAGACGCGCGGTGACGTGCTGGAGCAGTGCCGAGGACGACGCCGTGAGTATAATGTCGTCGACGTACAGAAGCAAGTAGGCGACGCTGTCTCCATCTTTGTAAACAAAGAGAGACGCATCGGACATGGAAGCGGTGAAGCCGATGCTGCAGATGTACGTGGCGAAGCGCTGGTTCCAAGCCCGTGGAGCCTGCTTGAGACCATACAAGGATTTCTGCAAGAGACAGATATGGTCAGGAGCAGCGGGGTCGACGAAACCCGACGGCTGCTGACAGTACACCGTCCCGTCCAAGTGACCGTGAAGGAAAGCGTTCTTCACGTCCAGCTGGTGAATCGGCCATTTGCGTGAGGCGGCAAGGCTGAGGACGGTCCGAATTGTAGCCGGTTTGACAACCGGACTGAAGGTCTCGTCGTAGTCAACGCCAGCCTGCTGGGAGAAGCCCCGCACAACCCAGCGAGCCTTGTGCCGGGCCAGGGAGCCATCGGAGTGGAACTTGTGTTTGTACAGCCACTTGCCCGTCACGACATTGGCGCCGGGCAGGCGAGGCACCAATCGCCAGGTGCCGTTGTGGATGAGCGCCTGATACTCCTCTGCCATCGCAGCTCGCCAGTTAGGGTCCGCAAGTACGCTGCGATAAGTCGGAGGGATCGGTGAGGCCGTCATGGCGAGAGGTTGAGGCGATGGACAGGCGCAGCTGCCCGTCCCGAGGCGCGCTGCCGCCGCGCGCGGCGGTGGCGCGCTCGAGCGCCACGGCCGCGGGCGCCATGGCGGCGATGGAGCAGCGACGAGGCGCGGAGGTGACGGGGCGCCGCCGCCGCCGATAGACAAAGTCGACGCGTCGTCCGGGCGCAGGCTGCCCGCCCGCAAGCGGAGCACCTGCCACGCCAGGAGGGTGGCTGGCTGCAGCAAGCGGTGGGGGCGCAGGAGCTGACCAGGGTACAGCGGACCGGCCGGTCGACACCAGGGGGCCGGCATAGATGATCGCCGGATCCAGGACGTCCGGCGACTCTTCCTCGCCGGAGGAGGAGCACCGAGGATACGTGGCGCCAACGCCGATGGCGGAGCTACCGACGCCGAGGAAAGGCCGTGCATAAGGAAATCCAGTGAAGACGACACGGAGGCCGCCGAGGGTGCCGAGGCGAACGGAAACACAGACTCGTCGAAGACGACGTGGCGTGAGATGATAATGCGGCGGCTGGACATGTCCAGGCAACGATACCACTTATGAGAGGAAGGATACCCGAGAAATACGCACGGGGTCGAGCGAGGATAGAGTTTGTGTGGAGTCGTGGCGCGAGGTTCGATAACGAGGCAAACAACACACGGCGGGAGTGAATATCTGGGAGCTTCGATGCGAGCCGGTAGGGATGTTGTGATGCACGGAAGAAGACGGACGCCTGTTAAGCACATATGTGGCAGCAGCTAGGGCTTCAGCCCAATAGGGCGGAGGCATGGACGCATGGATCAGCAGGGTGCGGATGGTGTTGTTGATGGTACGAAGCATGCGTTCCGCCTTGCCGTTTTGTGGCGAAGTGTATGGGCACGAGAGGCGCAAAGCTATGCCACGATCGAGAGGAAGGATGTGGTGGTATTGTTGACGACCCGTGCCGTTATCGCCCCGAAACACTTTGGCATGGCAATCGAATCGAGTGTGAGCATAGGCAACAAAATCAACAATGTGGCGGTGCACGCCGACGGCGGTGTAGCGGGAACGACCAACAAAAATGAGAGTAATCATCAAGCAACACAAGGTAGTATTTGTAGCCCGAAGCACTAAAAACTGGAGATGTCCAAACATCACAATGTAATAACTCAAAGGACGTAGCGGTTACAGAGGTGGAACTGCTAAATGGTAGCCGCGTGTGCTTGCCAAGCTGACAGGCATGACACAGGGAACGCGGGCTTTTATTACAGTTGATGACCGACATGTTCTGGAGAGTCGTGAGGGCGGAAGGACCAGGATGACCAAGGCGGTGATGCCACAGGGAGGACGAGGTGGCGAGGCTGCAGCTGTAGGGTGGTGTTGAAGGAATGGTGTAGAGATCCCCGCAACTATTGGAGCGAAGAATCACGCGTCCCCGCCTCACGGGTCCTTGAGAAAAACCCAAAGCATCAAACTCAACAGAACAATTATTATCGCGAGTGAACTGGCGAACAGAAAGCAAATTGCGAACAAGAGCGGGAGCAACGAGGACATGGCGGAGGTGAAAGGAAGTGTTTGCGGCCGACAAAGTGGAGGTGCCACGACAGGATATTGGAATGGTGGTACCGTTGCCTACGGTAATGAAGGAAGTGGAGTGAGGTAGGCGGGAGAGCAGTATACCTTCCAACGAAGACATATGAGCGGTGGCTCCGGTGTCGAGGACCCAGGAGGGGCCACCCTGAATAGCCATCTGGTTCAGGGCGGCGATGAGGCCGGCCTGGTCCCAACCGCCGGAGCCGTGCGGTTGAGCGGAGGCGCGGGCCCGCACGCCGAGAACCGAGGGGCGCGGCGGTGTGCACTGTGGGAAGGCAACGAGGATGCCGGGCGCGCCAGTGTTGTCGCCGCGAGGATGCCATCGCGGTAGCCGCCTGTGAGGGAAACACACCCATGGGCCGCCCGGTGGTATAGCGCCGCGGCCACCTCCTTTCTTCTTGTGGCGGTTGCTGCTACCGCCGCCGCCTTGACTGCCGACAGCTCCCTTACCAGAGGAGCCGAAACTGAGACCGGCCGAGCGGCAAGCCGAACCACACGAGGATGAGCCAGCGTAGAGCGCGGTCTGAGTGACGACCTTGCCCTCGTTGGCGAGACGGAGTTCCTTTAAGACCAGCTTCTCGCGAGCGGTGGCGAAGTCCGCAGCCGGGTCGAGTCGGGCGATGTTGCCGGCGGTGCCGAGAAGCGAGGTTGAGACCACGCAGCAAAGTTGAGGACGAGCCGCGAAGTCGAGGACGGGTGGCCGACGCCGCGCGCGCGCGGCGGTGGCCTTCATCTATTGGCGTACTCATCAATGGTGAGGTCCCCACGAGTCATGGAGTGGAACTCATGACCGAGGAAGACGGCGCGAGGCCTTGTTCGCCGAAGAGGCCTCGACGGCGACCCGAGCCGGGAGCAGGCCCGTTGGGCGCGATGGCGAGGCCGAGGACGTCGTCCGCGATGGAGCCGAGGAGCCAGCTATGGACGCAGGCGCCGGCCATGGCCCACTGCGGATCCTCCGGGCGAGCGGCTGCCGTGCCGTTGACGTGCGAACGGAGGCCGAACTTGCCGCAGAGGGAGAGGAAGAAGGCGCACCAGCGGTGAAGTTGGGGTGCTTCAACTCGAGGGTCACCGACACGTGAGACTTGATCGCGATTGTCGCGTAGGGGCGACGGCAAGATGGGCGGGCGGTTTCTTGCGCGTGCGGCGGATCTCGAGCCCATGGTGCCACCGAGGTCGACATTGCGAGGGTGGGGACCCGAGGAGGTGGGGGCCGGAGAACGTGGGGCCGGAGGGGTGGCCGGAGGACGCGGGGTCCCGAGGAGGGTGGTGCGAGGCGGGGTGCCGGAGTGGTTGGGGGCGCGCAGGCCGGGGAGTGGGGTGGGGAAGGGCCGGCGGCGCGGGCCGAGGAAGGGAGGGGGCGCAGGCCGAAGGCCGAGGACGCGGGGGTCCCGGAGGAGGGTGGTGGCGGGGTGCCGGAGTGGTTGGTGGGGGTGGCGGCGCAGCGGGAGTGGGGGGGGAAGGGCGCGCGCGGGTGGGGTGGGGCGGTGCAGGCCGAGGAGAAGGGGTGGGGGAGAGGCGGCGCGCGGGAATGGGGATGGCGGGCGCGGGGAATGGGGGAGCGGGCCGGCGGCGCAGGGGTGGGGTGGGGGGGCGCGGTGCAGAAGCTACGGATCGAAGAAGCTCGATACCATGTAGAGATTGGAGAATCACCCACACCTTGAGGGGGGTGCCAAGCATGTATATAAAGCCATGTACAGGTGTACATATACAATAGTTCATATACAATAGTTCATGTACAGGTGTACATATACAATAGTTCTAATAATGCCTGTCCTCAGCAACTGAATTATCCAAACTGTCTAGCTCCTCAATGATAACATTTTACCTAGATGTAGTGATTACAAGAGAGACTTGCACTTCAAATTGAGGGGTGAGACTAGATGAGGCGTCATCAAAAAAGAGTTTTCTTGCTATTTTCATCTTTGGGATAGTTACTGCGAGCAGCAATGGGAACAAACTCTGTGTTAGTTATAGGAAACCTTACCGAGGAGTTCAGGATCAAAAGCCGCAGTAGTCCTTTCAAGCCCGACATTCGGGATGTTAGTGAGAACCAAATTAAGTGGCAAAGGAAAGGATGTCAGAGATGCAGGGAGCCTATCTAGCTTAATTAAAGGCTGGCTTTGGAGCACATTGTTAGAGATAACTTTATTTTCTTGAGAATGACAAATTGGTTTTGGCTAGAGATGAGTTATCACCAAACTAGCTACATGAACCATCATGAGATGTCGGCATGCTTAAAGCTTCTAGGAAACACATGAGCTGGATATAAAGTCACCAGTAAAGAAAGACGATCATTTTGAATAGCTCGTTAGTGCTTGCACTGAGTGTACAACATAATTTGTTAGCTGTGGAAGTCCTGGAGGTGACTAGATACTTCAAGTCATTTTGATCAGTAACAGCATGTATGGCTTGCCGTATAAGACAACAAACAACCAGCAATTTGGATGTTTCAAGAGTCAAGTCGGCAAGATAGCTGGCCATGTGTTGTAGTTAGCTGGTAAAAATAAAATCTACTTGTTATGTTGGTTGTAGAGTCGGTTTTGTTGCCTATAAATAGACTTGTAATCCCCATGTAATGTGTGTGTTAGATGTATGCTTGAGTAAGCCACAGGCTTTGTTCAGAGAAGCATGTTAGCTTTATGTATGTGTGATGCAAGAGAGATCAATAAATCATAGTTTGATGCTTTAAGCTAGTTACTCCTCTATCCCAATTCTTTGCTTCTTTTGAGTGTGTCCAATTCCTAACACACATGACATAAACCTTCCACAATCCTCTGAATTGTCAATGGAGAACCAAACATCTGAATAGGGCCCATCTGAAGGCCCTGCAACTGACCCTGCACATGTACTGGATGTTGCTCATGAACTATCATCTGACCTTGTCCCTGTATTGGCTCCTCCACTAAATCAAGTACAGGCATGTCCACTTTCCAAATCTGGACCATGAGCTGGTTCAAAATGAACAGAGGAACTACCAGAGCTCGCCACTGAAGAAACTGAATCTGACTGCTGCTGTCCTGCTGGCGCTGCATGAGCATTCTGTGCATTCTGGTGGTTTTCATGATGAGCCCAATTATCCCAAATTGGATCTGGTTGGGGTGCCGAAGGATGAACGAATTCATTCTGATTTTCACTCTCTGGGACATTTGGCTGCTGAACAATGACATTCTGATGCAAGTCATCATCCCCCGGCAAAACATCTGGAAAGTGAGAATTGAGAATAAAAACATGGTCAGTCCATGATTCCCCTACTACTCCTAAAGGCATTTCCCTTCTTCATCACTAGACGCCTCGGAAAGGCTACATTATGGACGGCTGCTATCCTCAGATCATCCACTGGCTTGCTACGTCGGGAGTAGCATGGTTGGGACCAGACTCATTGGGAGGGTGAATGCTGGGGTGAGGTTTCGGAAAATCTTTGTTATGATCTTGTTGGTGCCTGTGGTGCTCAGGAAGATGCGACGTGGTGTGCTGCCCACGGTGGCCTAGGGCGGTGCAGTGAGGAGCTACGGGGCGGCATAGCTACGGTCAATTAATCGCCGAATTGGCGAGCCTAACAGATTTGCGACATGGTGGAACGCATGGGAACGGAAAATTTGGACACATATGGCTTGTTTATTCTCTGAAATTCCAAAAATAGCCTCTAGATCACCGGAATTCCAAAACTAGCCCCCTTCCCGACCGCGGAACAACGGGAGTGCGACACGTGGGCGGGTGGTGCGCCCGGGGGCCGCACCACCGATCAGAAGCGTGAATTGGTGGTGCGCCCCGGCCGCACCACCCACTGTTCACGCCGCGGTGGTGCGCCCCGGCGCACCACCCACTCATCCGCCGCCGATAATTGGTGAGTCTCGCGCGTCTGCATGCATCAATAATTTGCGTATGTCGCCCGCGTGTGAAGATTCGATGCATGCATGCGAATGAAAACGAAAGCACACAGTGGTAAACTATTTACAGTATCTTTATGTCTTGTCTTTCACTGCTTTATGTCACTGCTCACGCTTTATGTCGCGTGTTGCCTCGCTTTATATCACGAGGAGAGGAGGTGCATGCGATAAATTCATCGCTCTCAGTCTGTTCTTCATTTTCTTCGTTGCGTCTGAGTGAGCTGCGTCTGAGAGAGGGAGAAGGAGTGAAGGAACTCAAGGTTTAATCGCGGTGCAAGCAATTTCATGTGCAATTAGGAGTTTGTGCAATTGAGAAAGTTATAGATCATCTTGTGGGCTTCAAAAGGAGGTAATTTTTTATGCCACTGTAATTAAAATTTCTTTGTGTGATTAGTAGTAATTAGGCAAACTCTCGCTTGTTCGCTTGCAATTAGGAGTTTTTGCAGCCATAAAGGTGTAAATCGTCTCGTTGGTTTCAAGAAGAGGTAATTATTTTGTCCAAATGTAATCGATATTTTTTCCGTGTGATTATTACGTAATTAGGCAAACTGACAATTTTTTCGTTTCAATTAGGAGTTTTTGTAGTTGCAAAGTTGTAAATCGTCTCGTGGACTTCTAGAAGAGGTAAATTATTTTTCCCCGTGTAACTATAATTTTTTTGGCTATGTCATTTTACTTTTAGCAATATTTTTAGTATGTAGTTAGTGAATGATGTCTTCTTAGTGTAGAAATATAGTATTAGCCTTGTGTAGTTGGTCTGTGCCCATAGTAAACGTAGAAGAGCAAGTGTTATTATTATCCTTAATTAGTTAGTAGTCACTATGACTTAAATTTAGCTAAATGAGTTTGCATGCAGACCAAATAGTTTTATTTGGTATTTAGATTGTTATGTAATATTTAGATTGTTATGCAATATTTTGTACATAGGATTTAAAAGTCAGAAAACTAAAAATGTGAAACATTATTAGCTGAAAATACACAGACTATTAGATGAAAAAAAGTTTACCAGAAATTTTAGTAATTTGAAACATTAGTACAAATAAAAAATTTTATGTTACATGATAAATAATATGCAATGTGTACTGTGTTACTTTTGACATGTCCTATGAAAGTCTGAAAATTTATTTCAAGTATATATGTTGAAAGGTTTGCATATCATTATGATAGGTTATTGATGGATTTATATTGTAAACTGATATTAATAATCACGGTGCCATGTAAACATGGTGACTCTGTTGGAAGGGTTCACATAACCTTTTATAATTTTTTGAAATCATTTGTTATATGTAACAACTTATATCATGTTCATATCTGATAAATTTGTGCAAAAATTACAAAATTATGTACGTTGTATCGGAGTACTGCACTTAAATTAGTAAAATTTGTGTGGATTGTGTACTATATTTAAAACTCCAAACAAAAATTACACATAAAATGTGCAGTGTTTTTTTGTTAAATTCATTGGTATGAAGTTATTTTGTACACATATGTTGCATAGAGAATTAGTATCGCAAACGTAAAGAATTTTGTATGATTTTTTTGTTAAATTTTGTTGGTTGTGTACTAAGGTATTTTGTACGGAATAATCATAGGTACCCATGGCTAACATTCAAGACTTACTCGTGTTCTTTGGGAGTGGGCTCGTACGCGATGGGCCGTGCGGGGCGGACGTGTCAAATTGTGAACGGACTGTGATCCATGCACCCGGTTTGAACACCATGACCCCGCATGATCTTCTGAGGTGTGTCCGTTATGCGCTCGATCGGGACCGGTCGGAAGAAGTTGCGGATCGAGGCGTTGTATGCTACTCCGGAGATGGGGTGGAGAGATTGTGTGGCAACTTATAAAGGTGACCGTGATGTTGCATGGGCCCGTACATGGAGGTCGTATGCAACCCCCGCCGATCGATATACGGCAGCCAATGGTGTACATTCACTTCATGGACAGGACGGAGTCATCCGTCGTTGGTGGTTTTAGTGGTTGTGGTGGTGGTGGCGAGATGAAGCGCCGAGGCTCACCGGGCGGTCATGAAGATGCCAATGCGGAAGAAGATCTCGCGAGCAAGTGGGAGATGGAGGCCCGCAGAGGCGTGTGGAGGATTTCCAGCGACCGAAGGTGTTGGGAGGTGGTGGGCCGCCCGTGTTGATTGTCACGAGTATCTCGCGGACCATTTGGAAGAAGTTGAAAGTGAGGAGGACGAGGAGGATATGGAAACAAACCGGTTGGGAGGAGGAAGATGACGAGGCTTCAATGGGAGGTGTTGTAGGTGGTGTTGTGACCACGGACGTTTCATACGTCTCCGCACTTGACGACATCGCAGCGGCAAGCCTAGTCCTACCACAGGCAGAGGGTGCGGAGTGGGGGTTCAATGAGGGCGCACTCATTTTAGGGGAGTGCTTTCGCGACAAGAGTGACGCCCAGCAGGCTATTGCTAGACATGCCGCCGGCATTAGCCGGAACTATCGGGTGTATAGGTCCAACCCGACACCTACATTGTGAAATGTGTTGACGACTCATGTCCCGCAAGGTCCGCGCGCAGCGTTCAAGGGCACAACCTCGAGTTCCGGATTACGGTCCGAAGATCACAGCTGCGAGCTTGCGGCGCCGCTAGCGAGGCACCGCAACATGACGTCGCGTATGTTGCGGAGCGATAAGCCACCTCGTGGTGGCGTATGTGTGTATTTCTCCCAAGTTATCATATTGAAGTGGCTAACATGGTAGGGTTCAAGTCACTACAAAAAGGTGTGGCGGGCGAAACGGAAGGTGCTAGAGCGTATGTTTGGAACATACGAGGAGGCGTACGACCTGGTCCCAAGAATGCTTCATCAGATTGCAGAAGCAAACCCAGGAACATACATCAACAAGAAGGAGCGGGTTCATCCCAACCAGGGCCTGAATTGTTATGTCCTTGATAGAGTGTTCGGTCATTCCGACAGCGATCGGCGGTTCAGTGGTGCCGCCCAGCTAACAATGGACAGACATTTCTAGCCGGCAAGTACAAGGGTACGATCCTCACTGCGATTGCAATGATGCAAATGACCGCCATTCTCCGTGGCCTTCGCAATTGTGGAGAATGAGAACACTGATAGCTGGCTTTGGTTCTTGGTCAATGTGAAGCGGGCTGTGGTGCAAGATCGACCGGATGTGTGTATCATCTCGACCGCAATGCAGCTTGTTGTCGCGTTGCGCGCAATGCGCATCGGTACACAACCCCGCTCCAGGTGGAATGATATGAAGAACCGCTGGTGCATGAGGCATCTCGCGCGAACTTTCACACAAGGTTCCGTAGCAAAGAACTAATGAAGATATTCAAGAAGCTTTGCATGCAGAACCAAAGCGAAGTTTGACTCATTGTGGAGGCGCTTGATCGAGACCAGCAAGCATGGACAACAACCCCACTGTGGTGAAGCGGCCCTGTGGAGGGGGTTCTACAAGAGTCGGGAGTTTACACGTGGGTTCGGCCGACGCGCCGTCGACTTGGCGATGTGGTCCCTGTTGCATGACACCAAGCGAGCAAGGTACGGAATCATGACAACAAACATGTCCGAGGTGTACAACGGTGTGTTGAAAGGTGTTAGATCCCTACCCATCACAAATGATCGTGGAGGAGACTTGGAACCGCTCGTGGGGTATTTTGTGAACAGAGCCATGATGGCGAAAACATCTAGACGAGGGCAAATAATTCTCGAGGTTTTCTGCACATATGGACAAAAAGATAGAGAAGGCTCGTTGCCATAATGCTCGTACCATGGATGACATTAGAAGAAAATTCGAGATACGCCTTAGACGTAACTACATGAGGGGTCACACAAGAGGATCATCGCAAGGTGTCCGCACGATTGATGACAACGCATGTTGCACCTGTAATAAGTCGCAACTTCTACATAAGCCGTGCTCCCATGTATACGCGGCATGCGCGGTATGGCGATGTGCACCGACTCCTTATATCTCCGTGTACTTCGATATTCAAAGACTGTATCGGACACGAGTACGGAGTTCCATTCGTGACGGGTGGACATGCACTACGAGGAGCTATGGCTAGGCAAGTGAAGTGGTGCCCAACGAGGCATTGAAGCATGTCGGCCGAGGAAGACGGCAGCCGCCGATCCACAACGACATGGACGACAGCCGCCGTGGGGATCGGCGCCGACGTCCGAGGTGCGATCGTGTAAGACGATTGGGCACTCGCTGAGGCAAAGGCCCAAACAGCCGACGCCAAGCAATGCTCCGCCGTAGTGAGCTCATAGTTATGCAAAGTTTTTGCTAGTTGTTTTTATGTGTGTGTTGTACTGTACTCAAGTGATATGTTCTACAATTTTGTATAGGGCTACACTTGTTACAATTCGCTATCGTGCCGTTATGGTGCTGCGTTTGTATTTTATTTACTTCATCGCATGGGTATGTTGGTACGTATATTTATTTTATATCTTACTATGTTTGGTACATGTCACTGTCGTTACGTTTGTTCCATATTGTGTTATCATTTTGGACTAACATTCTTTGCTTCAATGGCAGGACATGGCTTACGAGATGGTAGACCCCCGTTGGGATGAGCACCACCGATGTCAGGCGTGGATATCGGGTGAGGTCCCCCCAGCCTTCATCCTTAGGGGCCCCCGCGAGTACTGGCTTCTGGACGAACGGTACATCCCACTTCTGCGGAACACTGGTCTGCTGCCCATTGCCCTCATGGTAAATGTACCACATGCATTCCAGTTCGATGCGGCGTTGTTGTCCGCACTTGTTGATCGCTGGAGACCGGAGACTCACACCTTCCACTTCCGGTGGGGTGAGATGACGATCACTCTTCGAGATGTGTGCATGATAATCGGACTACCTCTACGTGGTGCCGCAATAGTGCCACCCGACATCCGTGTGACCGGAAGGAGCTTCGGGTCGGCGGTTCCCTATCGCGATCCCGCGTAGTGCAGCACGTGTCCCTCTTTCTTGGCTTCGATGGTACATGACCTGCCCCGAGGATGCGCCTGAGGACGTGATGCGGACTCACTTCTTCGTGTACCTGCTATTCCTCTTTGGGTGGGTCCTATTTCCTACCACCACCGGGACTCTGCTCACCCTAGCTACATACACCTTGCGGAGTCCTTGGCGTATGCCTTGCCACACCAGTGCCCGAGTACGCTTGGGGTCTCGGTGCTTAGCGCCACATACCGAGGCTCTGTGTGATGCCTCACAACAGCATCGTGGCCGCGAGCCGGTCCTTGCCGTGTGTTACATTCTACTTCAGTTGTGGTCGTGGGGAGACGCGCCACATTCCCGCGTTGCACCGACCCCATCCCGGCGGTTCCAACGGAGCGTTCGCCGCAAGACCCGCCAGAGGGGGAGATGCCACCCTTCTGTTGGTGTCAAGACCTATGTAAGTTCTTCAAGTCGAAGCACCCGCTCAGCTTGGGTATGCGCCATCAAGGTTGCGCAACTACTCAAGCGACTATCCCGACCGACGTTGGGACACAAGAACCTATCGACAAATGCAGAAGAACCACTTACGCAGTGTTTCTCCCCACTACTTCTCTCTTCATATACGCACTAACATTTCTTGTGTACTCGTAGTCCCCGGAACCGCTGTGCGGGTATCGCAAGTGGATCGATCTAGAGATCCACCCATACGACCAGATGGACTCGACTTCCAGCGAAGGGGTGGCTGTATGGGCATCGAGAGACTCGCGAGGCGGAGCGCGGAACGACGAGCGAGCCGACCAGATATCGCCGGAGACGCAAGCTCATTCCGAGGCGTGCACGCCAGAGACAGCCAAGCTCGCGAAAGGAGCGCGAAGGAAGAGGGAGCTAGCGCCAAGGCAAAAGAGGCAGCCGAGGAGTTCGACGCAGGTCGTTAGGAAGGAAATGGCCCGGTCCACGCAGAGGTTGGGCTATTCCGCACCGTCCGTGAATGGCCCCGTTATTAGGTGTGTGTGTTCGGTTTGTTTTCACCGCATAACAACGCGCACATGTATCGTAGGAGTATGTCGATTTATTTTCTATTGTACAATGCATGTAGCCAAACTTTGTGTGCTATGTTATTTCCATGTTTATCACTTAGCATCCCATTCAATTCCATATGTTCAATATTTTTTTATGACGACATTAAGATGAATGATTTAGTATCAATCTCCATATGTTCAATATGTTTCAAATATCTTTTTAACTTTCAGTTACAATACAACGTAGTAGTACCAAATTCGAAAACATAAATTCACATCAAATCAATATTTGGTACGTTATGTATTTGTAGGTAATCTTTACGTGCACATACGTATTATAAGCCAATGTGTCATACAGTGCGTATGTGTACATACAAATCCACATATGATGCATGCTTTATTGTAGTGTACATAATGTCGTGGTACGAGGCATGTGTACGTACGTGGCAGCTTTGCCCAGTGACTCGACAAAACAGGCCAACTTTCCGCAGTGACATTACAAAAGAGTCCAGCTTTCCGCAGTGACATGACAAAAGAGTAAAATTTGCAGGCTCTGACAAGCCTTCATAGGGACATTTATTGCTACACTGCTATCCTGACTATCCTCAAAAGCTTCCCATGTCGTCCTCTCCATGGACTATGCCCACTGCACCAGATAACCTGCCTACATAAAGGCCTACTATGTCTTCCATACCACATCTCCTCCTCAAGCCATCACAAAATCCTACTACACAACAATGTCTTCCTGGAGGTCCGACCCATTTGGAGTGCCGGAGTGGCATGACCGCCCGAAGTGCTTTTGCGGCTTTAGGACGATGTTGTAAGTCTGGACGGATCGAGTACAACGAGCCAAATACGGCCGTAGGTTCTTCAAGTGTCCAGACCTAGATGATGACTTCGTGGTAACAACGATAACTAAATCATTTGTTTCTCGTTATCGTTTTTCAACTTGATCCATGACATCTACCACGCCACACATAGGCTTGCACATTCATCGAATGGGTGGATCGGGTGTCGCCGGCATGGCCAAATAACCAGGCAGTGCAGGTGGAAAACAAAGGACAATACTTTGTCAAGATGACTCAGGCTCGCGAGGTGGAACGACAGATGCGGCTTGAGCAAGAACGCCGTGTGAGGGTGGACCAAATCCGTCTGAAGGGCAAGGAGGATGAGCTGCAGGAGGCGGAGCGATTAAGTCTCGCGTGAGGCAGCCATCAAGCGTCGGAGGAAGAGCTTCAAGCTCGTGAGGCAGCTCTCAAGACCAAGAGTGACAGAAGAAGGATGCAATGGAGCCATCTTCAAGGCGCGACAAAAGGAAAACAACCACGCTACACCCAGTAGACGAAATGTAATAGATCCAGCAAGTTATTTTTCCTAAGGCATGCATGTTAGGACTAGTGGTGGAGAGTTCCACACATGCCACATGCCAATGGTCACATCACTTACCACTTTATGTATCGAATCGTTCCTAAAAAAATTTACCCAATTTTTTTATGCATCTACAACTTACATTGAACATAAACTTCTATTACACCTTTATCTTATTTTCCCGCAGTTTATAATTACAAAATTGACAAAACATACAAACATCACGCGGATTGCAAACCCTTAAAACAAACCAAACCTAAAAGTCACTTATCACTTTATATATCGATCGTTCTACGACAATCGCTCCTAAAAAAATTACCATCATTTTTTATGCATCTACAATGAGCCAATCAACATAAACTTGTTTTACAATTTTAACAGATTTTTTTCTGTTTCACAACTACAAAATTAACAAAACTTATAATCATTACAGTTCCTGCACTCATTCCCACGTGTTCAATATCACTTTCGTTCATTTCGTCCAATTGTTCATATCACATTTGTGCTCAAAAAAATTTTCATTAAATTGATTCTAATAAAACAACATACCATGATTGAAATTTGTTATTGTCACTTCAACACATTTTTCACGGTTAGCAATATATGAAAATCACAAATACACTAATCATTACTTCACACAAATTTCGTTCGTACTCTACCAAACAATATTTTAAATTTTCAAAATTGCACAAAAATTAATACAACTATTACAGTGGACTCCACTTCAAATTTATATATTTCCACTCATTTTATATATGCACATAAATTTTTTTTAAATAATTACTTTATATATGTATAAGTAAATATATATTTTGGGTGGAGAATGAATTTCAGGAGAGAGGAATAGCAAAAACCGGATGAAAATGGGGTGGTGCGCCCGGGCCGCACCACCACATGAACAAAGGGTGGTGCGGTGGGCGCACCACCGTTCAAGGCTACATGGGTGGTGCGGCCCCGGCGCACCACCGCCCACGTGTCGCTCTCCGTTGTTCCACGGTCGGGAAGGGGCTAGTTTTGGAATTCCGGTGATCTAGGGGCTATTTTTGGAATTTCGGGGAATAAACAAGCCATATGTGTCCAATGGGCTCACCTTGATTTGGAGCGCAGAGGGAGGATGGCTGTGGTGGCGAGGTTAGCGCGCTTTCTGCACCAGCGACGGGGATGAAGACGTTCCGGCATCTCTGGGCCATGGCAACCGAGAAGATGACGTGCGTTAGAAAGAGGACAACAAGGTCGTCGAGGTCGAAGCCCACCAGAACGGTTGGAAACGATGGATTCGGCCGGACACGGGGAAGACAACTAGATCCCGTGCATCGATATCGTCGCTTGTTGTGACGACGCGACGCTAATAAAAGAGATCAAAATTTACAAGGGTTATCTAAAAAAGCGAGGGTCTGAACATATTTCTAAAAAAAGCGAAGGATTTTTTTTTATAAAACTAAAGATCCGTGTGTAATTCTGTGAAAACCGCAAAGCGCTATCAAGAAAAAAGAAAAACCTCTATAAAAATGTAGAGGATCTATACATAATTTCAGAGAAGTCGAGGAGGTTTTTGGAAAGAAAAATCGTGTCAAGGGTTTGTACGCAAAAAAAATCAAGAACTTGTACGTAATTTTAAAAAACTAAGATGACCTTTTTGTAAAAAAGCTGACGTGAAAGAACCTGCCCGAGGCGCTTCCCCGGGCGTAATATATAGAGATACTGGGAGGGTTTGGATTTTTAATTCAGACCCCAACATAAACTATTGTTTTGTAAGAATTAAGACCTAGCTCAACGCGGTAATTTTGCAGCAGTGAAAAAAAACTCCCACGTTTCCGAAAAGCTTGGTTGAATTAGGCAACAACACGTATGTTGTTCTCACAAGTTGGTTTTGATTTGTTATTTGTAAAACCTGTCATTTCCTTTTTTTTTACTAGGCAATATATTTTTTTTACCAAATTGTGCTTCTATTAACTGGTTATTTGCTAGTTATGTACTTGTGTTTCCGGAGGCATGTGTGCATGCAGCCAAACCGAGGTTGTCTTAGGGGGTGATCGGAATAGCGATGGCTTTTGGCTTTTGGCTGAAAAAACACTGTAGCTGGCTGAAAAAACACTGTAGCTGAGTTAGTGGATAGTGTAGTGAATAGTGAAAAAAAAGCTGAAGCTAGAAGCTGAAGCCGAAAAAAACCGAAATGAGCGGGGCCTTAGTTACCCTGTACTGTATGCAGCTAAACCGAATGCAAATTAGGGCTGTGGTAGTTAACGAGCATAAGTTACATTTTCTGCGTTGAAAAATCAGAAGACGTCGATGAAAACCCAGTAGATAGAAAAATCAAAGAGTACTTGAAAAAAAAAATTAGGCAACTTAGAAAGACCAAAACGGAATATGATACTCCACTACTCAAAGAAAAACACCTCGTACTAATACGGCCTTTTTATTATCCACCAACTTTAATTTTACAACGGATATATTCTTTTACAGCTTATTAATCTAATAAATAATAATTATCAAAAAAACTACTAGACAAAAAAACACTTAAAAGCCAGAAAAGAACCTGGCCAACAAAATTAATACACACACGCACGCTTGTCTCGTCTCTCACAACAGCAAAAGACTAATTGAGCACCCTCAAACCCAATCCTTATTTGCACTAAAAATAAAAACGCAACGCTTACTTAAATTAAAATTAAATCTCGTTAAGCTCCTCCCCCTTAAACTCGTACCCCTCGCTCTTCCTGACGACGACGAAGAGCGGCTCCTTCTTCCTCGTGGCGAGCCCGAAGGTCTCGTCGAGGTTGACGTCCTCGGCGCGCACGCCGGCCGGCAGCGCCCACTCGAAGTGGTACAGCAGGCTGGCCAGCGAGACCTGCGCGGTGGCCAGCGCGAACGTGTACCCGGGGCACCCTCTCCGGCCGCCGCCGAACGGCAGCAGCTTGTAGTCGGGGTCCTTGAGGTCGATCTCGCCGCCGTTGTTCTCAAACCGCTCCGGCGAGTACTCGAGCGGGTTCTCCCAGATCTCCGGGTCCCGGCCCATGGCGAAGGTGTTGATGAAGACGCGGGTCTTGGCCGGGATGTCGTAGCCGCCGAGCGTGCACGGCTTGACGGACTCCCGCGGCACGAGCAGCGGCACAGCCGGGTGGAGCCGGAAGGTCTCCTTGATGATGGCGCGGATGTAGTGCATCTCGCCGAGGTCCGACTCCTCCACGCGGCCCTTGCCGCCGACGACGCGCCGGACCTCGTCCTGCGCCTTCTTGAGGATGCGAGTGGTGGCGGACCAGCTCCGTCATCACCCACTCCAGCGTCGCGAACGTCGTGTCCGTGCCGGCGACGAACATGTCCTGTAAACCACAACATGGTGGTGATTAATTGGCATCACGAGTCATCTTTCACTAGTAATCACGACACGAAAATATTAAGTTGAAGAGAAAACTGCACAAATTCTACACCATTAATATTTTTCATTGATAAGTGTATAAGATTTGTGCAACACTGATCTTCGTACTAATCCAGTGGTGATCACAAAAATGGCAAATTACAGCAGCAAAACTGAACTTAATTTTAATTAAGAGTGACGTACCAGGACGAGGGCCTTGAGGTTGTCGTCGGTGAGGGGGACCTCGAGGTCGGGGGACTTCTGGACGCGGAGGAGGACGTCGACAAAGTCCTCGTCGCGGTCGCCGGGGATGTGCTGGCGCTTGCCGCTGATGTGCTCTTCGACGATCTCGTCGCAGACCTCGCGGAGGTCGGCGAGGCAGCTCTTGAGCCGGCGGCGAAGTCCCGTGACGGTGCTGGCGACGGGCTCGAGCTGCGGGAAGAAGTCGCCGATGGTGAACCCGGCGAAGAGGTCCTGGGCCTCGGCGAGCACCGCGCCGAGCTTGTCGCCCTTGCCGTGCGGGAACCGGCGGCCGAAGGCGACGCGGCAGAGCACGTCGTTGGCCAGGTTGAGGAAGCACTCGCTGAGGTCGACGGGGGTCCCCGGCGAGGTGTTCTTGGTGAGGTGCGCAAGGAGGCGGCGGAGCTCCTTGACCCGGACGCTGCCGTAGGTGGCGACGCGGCGCGCCGAGAGGAGCTCGGAGACGACCACCCTCCGCGCCATGCGGTGGTACGGCCCCGCCGGCGCGAACGTCACGTCCGAGCACCCGAACGACAGGAACTGCCCGGACAGGAGGTGCGGCCGCGACGCCAGAGCGGCGTCGTTGGTGGTGAGCGCAGCGCGGGCCAGGTCCGGCTTGGAGATCACGACGGCCGGGATGCTCCCCATCCGCAGCCCGAGCAGCGGCGCGCGCATGCTCTTCGCCAGTTCGGCGAGCGCGTGGTGGGGCATGTCGGACAGCAGGTGGAGGTGGCCGATCACGGGCCACCCCGGCGGCGACGGCGGCAGCCGGCGCGGCGACCGGCTGCGCGTCGTGTAGTATACGTACACGGCGGAGAGGACGAAGAGGACGAGGGACACCGACGAGACAAGGCTGAGCTCCATGACGGGATTGCCTTCCACTACCTTCGCTGTCTCGTGTAGCTTGGCTTTCCTCTACGTGATGGGTGGTGCTTATGGATGGAAGCAACCATGGTTCAGGTGTGCTGCTTATATACTGCGATCCAACCATGAGGGGTGGTGGTTGGTGAGAACCTACATGGTGAGATCACGCTGGAGACTCGTGCTGCGTGGGAACGGTTCTCTACTTTGCCCAAGAAATTGCCTGATTCCATTCCATTTTCATCTGCTGAAGAGACCAAGTTGGAACAAGAGAAGTGGCTGGAACATGTAGTTTGTCTAATTGGCTCTGATTGCATCAAGGGATCAATTCCTTATATGCTGCTGGATATTTACAAGATCTCTCGTTGTCTCACTGACAAGGCTGATTCAGATCGACATGTCAGCGAGTAACGTATAAGAGATGGAGTAAACAAACTTTTAGTGGAAATTCAACATGTTTATCTATAGACGAAACAGTGGGAGCATACCTAATGGCGTTCCAGACATCTGTGCTACCCATCCGGTGGTTCTGATATGTTATCCTTTTCCAATCCAGTGTTCATAGATCAAAATGTTTCTCCAAATGTAAGCCGATCCTTGGTGCCACGCGCTCGAAAACCATTTTCTATCAAGTTAGGTTGGACCTAGGGGGGATCTTGAGGATCGTGACGCGAAAAATCTCCTTTGTAATGGAAGCTGCCAACTTTTCCAAAGGCTGACCTAAGCACCTGTTTTTCATCCCCTATGTACCTGTCATCTTTACTCTGGTAACAACCCAACCTACCGAGAACCAGTCATTGCCTTTTGTCTCAGTAATCTAGTTCCCAAATTATGGATCACATGTGCAATGAAAAAATGAATATGTTGTCATTAGAGCGGATGGCAGAGGATAGATTTAGTGTGTAAAAGTCAATTAAAGTGAGAAAGCCTCTCACTAAACAAAGGCCATTGATAGGATTCAACATTTTCATTTAGCTACATTTATCGGAGTGAAATCGTTAGTCGGCAATATTCGAAGAAGGTTTGCTTTTCAAACTAAAACAAACTGTCTATAGCTGTTCAAACTAAAACAAACTATCTATAGGAGTAGAGTTGTTGGGGTTCCAAAAGTCTAGCTATTTGGTGGATTTTGACAAATGTCTATTTCAAATCCAATCTAGGAAAACAATTCGAGCGTCTTCGATAAAAAAAAAAATATTCACAGCCTAAGCTCTGTCCTCTCAGTTTCAAACACCGGAAATAAATTAGGGGTATGTTCTTTTTTTACTATGACTTTTGGCTATGGCTTACAGTTTTGAACATTCGTGAGAGAGGGTATGCAATAAATTTTAGCTGATATAAATAAAGTGGCTACAGTGTGTACTATAATAAACTTGTAGACCTCATCTTAAAAATATACTCTATTTGAAAACTAGTTACTAAAGAAAAACTGAAAAAAATAACTTTTAAAAACTAAAAAAAATAGGCTCTGAATTGGTTGAAATCGACCCGCTAGACTTTGGAGAAATCGGAAGCATCCTCACTCCCCACCAAAGAAAAAAACAATTTTCCACGGAGCAACCGCCCTACGAGGTGCTTGCGAAAGATCCCATGCTTTCCTCTCTTAGATGCCGTAATCTTCGCTCCAGCATCACCAGTGCTCATTAGAAGGGTCAATGGGTTAGGATTCACCGTGTTTATTTACTAGAGAAAAATCATAAGGCGTCATAGTTCAAAGAAGCTAGGTTTGTCTTTCAAATTTAGCCACAAAATAGTAGGAGCAGGGCTGTTGGATTTCCCAACACGTGCCATATCCAGCCGGTGGATTTTGATTAGAGGTGGATATCGGGCAAAAGTCCTTGTCTTATTAAGTTTTTTCTAAAATTAGTATAATTTGATTTAATATTATTTTATGTATAATTTGAAAGTATTTTTAGAAACGAGCCGAGCCAAATTAGAGCAGAATTCAAATTCATTTGAAATTAACCTATTTTAATGTTTAATTAATTAACGAGTATAATTAAAGTAATTTTAAACCGAGCTAACGAACTATTTTGCCACCCCTAATTTTGATTGCATGCCTTTGAATCTAATATTGTGAAATCATTACAGAGTTCTTCAATCAGTGGCGTTCCCAACATCTGCTGCCCATCCGATGGTATGATCCATTCTGAATCCGATATGTGTAAAAGCTATCCATTGTTCATAGACCAAAATGGTTCTCCAAACGTAAGCTTAGATCCTTAGTGTCAAACACTCGGAAACCAAATTCTATCAGGTAAAATCTACTGGTTGGACTTAGCGGAAACCTCGAGAATCCTGGCACGAAAAATCTCCTTTGTAAAGAGGCTTATTGTAGGGCCGAAGGTGACAGGCAATAGATGTCTTTCACATACAACTAGAAAAAAGTAACCTCCTTTTTAAATGGCAGTTCCAAAAAGACGTACTTTTTTTGCCAATCCTAATTTTGATTGCATACCTTTGAATCTAATATTGTGAAATCATTACAGAGTTCTTCAATCAATTTTTTTTCTCCAAGCGTAAGCTTGAGTACCAAACACCGAAAAGTAATTATAATAGTTGAAATATCTACTGGTTGGACATATATAGGGAAATACGAAGGATCCTATCCAGAAATAAACTTTTAATGAAAATTCAACATCTTTATGAAATAGACAATATCATAAGGCAACAACCTTTCAAAGAAGGTTTGTCCTTTAAATTTAACAAGATAGTAGGAGCAAAACTGCCAACTGCTGCATGCCCATCCGATGGTTTTGACTTTTGATATGTATCCATTCTGAATCCGATATTTGCAAAAGCAATCCATTGTTCATAGATCAAAATGATTCTCCAAACGTAAGCTTAGATCCTTAGTGTCAAACACTCGGAAACCAAATTCTATCAGGTAAAATCTACTGGTTGGACTTAGCGGAAATCTCAAGGATCCTGGCACAAGAAATCTCCTTTGTAAAGAGGCTTATTGTAGGATTGAAGGTGGCAACAGAAGGGGTGAATGGTGTCTCAAAATTTCTCCTAAATATTCACCAATCATTTACTGTAATAACTACCAATCTATGAAGATCAGGATAGAAAGTCAACGTAAAACCTAGCAAATCGAAATGCTGAAAATCAGAGTGATGAATAGTAACTATGGTAGTACCACTACAGTACCGTGGTATTACCGCTTGCTACAATAAATCCGGTACTAAAGCTACAGTATCCGGTATTGTCGTTGCTACAGTAAAATTGGCGTGCTTTCAAAAACTAAAATCGATAGAAGTTTTGACCCGTAGATCCAAATAACATAAAAATTTGTAAGGATCTTCTCTATGGTACCATGAACCTATTCCGACAAACGATCATGAAAATTATTGCCAAACTTGAGATTTTTTTTAGTTTGAAGTCAGATTGCCCCAAAATCGATGATCAAAACTTACTCATGAACAGAGGATAACCAAGATGGATTTGGGTATATTCTCACATGTCACAACAAGTAAGAATACCAAAAAAAATCACTCTAAAAACTCTCAAATCAAGAAATCACTTAGAAGATGAAAAATATTGAAAAACTGAGTTTCTTGGTAAACTTGTTACCAAAATGTCTAAATGAGTGGAGATTAATTTCTTGATATTATCTCCATCTATTATATGTCCTTGGCACATCAAGACTAAGAAAATGGAAGAGAAGAGGTTAACACTAACCAAATAAAGAGCAAATCAATCAAAATATGAAAGATCTATGAAGATAAACAAAGATTAATGTATTGCTACTTGAGGAGAAAAGTTTTATAGTCACTCCACATTGGAGGACAGAGAGCACACATAGCACTCAACTCTCAAACCCTACCTGTAAATAAGAGAGCAAAAACGAAGTAGGTTGTATGGTTTTTCACAAGTTTTCATTCCAATCTTTTAAATAGATGGGCTAGCCAGTCATATCTAACTTTTAGTGGATACTATCCATTTAGCACAATAGGGGAAACCCGATAACCTCACACACGCGGGTTTTACTCTCACATGTTCACTTATGTATATTTTTCAAAGCGCCTAAGCTCGAATCCGCTAAGTCCTTAGCATTGATTCATTTTAATTAAACCAACTTCTCCTTATCCTAAACTGTTCTCCCAAGCGCCGCAGTTTTGATCCAAGATAGTTATTGGTATTTTGGCTAAACTATTAAAATACCATTTCTTGATCTGGTCTTTATATTCCATTGTAAGCGATCATCATGCTTACCACGTGTAGGTGCACCACTGACTTGTTAAGCATCAGTAAGTCTCTCCATTCCAGTTCTACCAGATCGCGCCTCACTTGGACTAACCAAACCTTATGGTGCAACCCCGCCGTTCGAACTCATCTTCAACATTTTTTACTTTTCTCGTGCCATACTTGAGCTTACCACTTCACTCGATATCTTCAATTGTTTTGGGCCTCGACTCCTCTATAAGCGTAGGCTCAATCCTTATCGTTGAATGTGATTGACTCTAAGTAACCTTGCACATCCAAAGACAAAAAAATTAATTTCGGACACAAATTCTTCATAACTTAACTCACGTTAGTCAAAATGTATTTTATGCAACATTAATGCACTGACCTAGTGTAGGATCAAGGATAACCGACTAGAGGGGGTGAATAGGAGGTTTTAAAATTTCTTACCTATATTAAACAATTAAGGGCTAGATGACACTAAGCAATCAATTAACCGATAAGCAATTCTACACAATAATAAAGATTCTAGGCAATTGACAATAAGCAATAATAAGCAAGATCAATTACTATAAAGAACAAGAGACAATCACAAAGACACTTGATGTTTTTACCGTGGTCTCAGAAACTTGCCGGTTTCCACTAATCCACGTTGAGGTTAGCCCGAACTAATCGGACCGGCTCCACGAATTAAGCCGAAACATCTCGATCACTATTGGTAGCTCTTCCTCCGCTCCGGAGATGGCGAGCTCCACACCACTCACAAACTTGCCCGGGGTTCTTCACAAACTTCTTTAAAGAAATCACCGGCAATCAATTTTCCCGCCGTCTAGGTGCTGGCAAGCACTAAGAGAATAGACCTTGATTTCACTTGACGGCTCTCAAGTGCACAAATGATCAACTAGAATTGAATGCACTTGAAAATCTCTCCACTAGCTCAAATGAATCCTCAAGAGTGAAAAAGAGTACGGAGTGAATGCACTAGCGCTCAAATGGGTTCAATGAACTTCAGCAGCCTGCCCAAGTGCAGGTGGAGGGGTATTTATAGCCTCACCAACCAAAACTAGCCGTTGGATAAAATTAATCCTGAAAAATCAGGGAAATCGGTACTACCGCCGTTGAAAGTGCGGTACTACCGATTTTTTTACTGTAGCAAACAGTAACGGCTATGTCAGGCGGTCAGAACTAGCCGTTAGATTTTAGTGCGGTACTACCGCCGTTGAAAGTACGGTACTACCGCAGGTAGATGCGGTACTACCGCACTGCGGATGTACCGCCGTGCATAAATTGGTGCTACCGCTGTACCATGCGGTACTACCGCAGTGCAGTACTACCGCCGTTCATATTCCGGTACTACCGATTTGTTTTAGGTGAAGTCCCCAAGAGGATACTCTTCTGGAAAAATCATTCCGACAATCGGTACTACCGCTGTATCATGCGGTACTACCGCAATACGGTACTACCGCCGTTCATATTCCGGTACTACCGATTTGTTTTAGGTGAAGTCCTCAAGGAGGGGCTCTCTGGAAAAAAGATACCGCAAATAAATCGGTACTACCGTGCGGCGGTAGTACCGCTGTTTACATGCCGGTACTACCGCACTGCGGTAGTACCGTAGGAGGGTGTGGTGCTACCGATTTTCCTGAGAGAGCACAGTGAGTTTTCAAATATATTTTCAAATGCATGTATGATCCTAGAATGATCCAATATGCACCCAAACATGCTATCAAGCTACTTTCAATGATCCCTCTTAATAGTACAGCATCTAACCTATAATCCGGTCTTCCACCTTTTCTCCTAAGACCGGTAAACCGAAAAAGAGATTCTAAAATTTATGTACCTCAATCTTGATGCTTCTTGAGCTTCAAATTTCATTTGTAGCTTGTTCTTCACTTTTACACATGTGAGACCTTAGCTATACAATCTCAACACACATGTTAGTCCCATATTCTTAATTTGTCATTAATTACCAAAACTCTAAGATAGGAGCCTAGATGCTTTTAATCTCCCACTTTTTGGTAATTGATGACAACACCTTTACATTTTATAAGAGAAGAAGGATTTGACATACTACTTGTATTTTAACAAGTTGCATATTCAATTTTGTTGACTCATGAATGGTAAAATTGAATTTTTTTCATTGTAAATTAATGAATACAAGTGATTCAATTTCATTCTAAAGTTAAAAAAAGAACACTCCCCCTATGTGTATGCAAGGGTTTGCAAGAGTGAAGAATGAGAGTGCGATAAAATCTTGTAAAAATTTACTTGGCGTAAACATTCAACAATGAAGAACAAGAGCTGAAATTTGATAACATAAACAACGAAAACATTTAGTTCATTACAACTCACTGAGTTTATCACACATAGAGAAATAAACATTCAAAGTGTTATTACACCACATAAACTATTACAATAATAGCAAAAGATAAAGCTTCATCTTCTCTTCTTCTTCTAACACACTTCTCCCCCTTTGGCATCAAGGACAAAAAAAGATCACTCTTCAGGAGTGGGGTCTTGGGCTGGAGGAAAGGGACCACGGCGAGGACGGGGTTTACGCACGTAGTGACGAGGCGCTACGGCGTTCTCAAGAGCGGTCATCCAGTCGCCAAGGGTGGTGACATGCCCGGAGAGAGATGAGATATCACCTGAGAGAGAAGAAAACTGCTCGGTGAGAGAAGTTATGTTGCCGCTCATTGTGGTCATGTTATCAGTCATGGAAGTCATGCTGCCACTTAGCCCCATTAGTGCAGCATAAAGCTGGGCCATAGATACATCATCGCCTTGCGACCCTTGCTCCCCCTGAGGCTGAGAAGAGGAGGAAGCTCCAGGATGCGCACTTAGGCGAGGAGGCAATTGAATTTCTCTTGGCTTATAAGCCTTATGCACTCCTCCTTTGCCGCCTCTGAAGGGACCAGTCTTGTGAATGATAAGCTTCATGATATATGGTGCATAATTGATCCTTCGAGACCTATCATTCTTGGATTCGTCCATCCCACGAATTATTAAGTCAATAACATCAAACCGTGTCCTTGAGGTGATGTAGTAGATCAAGTTCCAGACATGGCCTCTAACAGCATCATAATTTCTACTTTTTGGCATGATGGTTTGATTGATGATCTTATTGATTAAGCCGGGAACGGGCAGAAGATGATTAGCCTTACCATGCACAAACCTCTGGCTTTGATCATAGAAGTGTGAGCATTGGTGAAGAGCAATCGCCGGGCTGTCAAACACCTTGACATAGGCGCTTGAGAAAGTGGTTAGGGCTGCCTCACAATCCGCCTTGTTTGCACTTACATACTGCTCTCCAGTCATCCATTCCAAGTGCTCAAAGTTAGGGAAAATCTACAAGGTGGCATAAAATTGCCGAATCAACTCCTCGTTGTAATCCAACTTGAGAGTTACAAGATAGTGAATTCCTGAATCTTGAAACATGCGCCAAAGACCAGCATAAGCAGGAATGCCATCGATGTGTTCCCAGTCCACATATTTGTGATTTTCAAACTTAGTGTGGAGGAAGAATTCTTCATACACTTGTTCCTGAAACTGTGTATGAAACCTTAGATTAGTAGTATTCTTGGGGAGGAGAGACTGCCGTCGAGATCTGAGAATGGTATAATCATCACAATGCATGCTTCGAATATCATCTCTTCGGTCACTGATAAGAGGACCCTGATCCTCATCATCACCATCTCCTTCATCCTCCTCCCCTTCCTCAGCGACATCAGGTAATTCGCTCTCAGAGGAGTTCCCATAGCGGTCAGACTCGGTATCGGAACCATTGGGGCTTCCATTATCGCTGTCCTTCTGAGTCTGTTCCGGCATCTTCTCATCCTCTGGCTCAACAGGAGGAGGAACACGAGCAGGAGCTTGATGGGAGGAACATTGTCCTGCACTCCCGCCACTTGCATATGTTTTCCTCACCGGATTTCTGCTTTCGACAACTTTTCTAACAGCATTCTGAGTCTTAGGAGCCATCTTGAGATAAACAAGGAAAGAGGAAGTCAAAGAGTGCTGGAGAAAATGAAAATTAGGTTGAAATTGAAAGAAGGCAATGTTCTGAAATTTTTTAGGGAAATCGGTAGTACCGCAGTGCATAATGCGGTAGTACCGCTGACCCTTGCGGTAGTACCGCATAGCGGTAGTACCGGGGTCAGGAGCGGTAGTACCGCGCTCTCGAGTGGTATTACCAATTTTCCTGAAATTTTCTAGGGCAGATTTATCTATGATTCCAAGTGATGTTTTTGATGATTATGATCCAATAAAAAGATGTAAAAACATCAAACATCACTAATCCTAGCAATTTGCCCAAGAATGTAGCATCAAAATATCCACATTTCAAATTTTTAACCTAGATTCATGAGAGAGACCAAAAGGAGATAAAACTTCGGGTTTGATTCGAAATACCTCAAGGAATGGAGGAGGAGGACACTTGAGATGCAGAAAAATGTCTAAAAACCACAAAAATCCCACGGGATTTGGAGATCGGAGTGGAAGATTTGAGAGGGTTCTTGTAAGAGAGAGGAGAGGGAAGGAGAGAGAGTTCGGGTGAATAGAGTAAAGAGGAGAGAGGGAACGGTTTTTGGAATGAAAGGGAGAAAAATCTGGAAGTAACCGACCTCCTTGAGAAAAACCGGTAGTACCGCACTTACTCGCGATAGTACCGCGCCATCATCATGAGTAGTACCGCTCAGCGGTAGTACTGCACACGGAACTCTGTAATACCGATTTTTCTGGGACTTCCTGATTTTGAGGTTGAAAGAAGATTTTATGCAAATGATCCCTAGTTTTGCACACAAAGAAGAGTCATTCAGGATCATTTTGCATTTAAGAACCTAATTGAAGGCTAATAAAATAATTTGTATGAACATACACGATTTTGGCAACGATTTTTGATAAATAACACAAAAGTACTCAAAAGATCAAAGTATCGCCTAAATACATGCAACAAGGGTTCAAGCAACATTCGAGAAGTCTAATACATTTAATTCATTACTCAACTTGCAAAAACGGCTTTCATCTAATGGTTTGGTGAAAATATCCGCTAATTGGTCTTCGACTCTTATGTGGTTAATGACAATATCCCCTTTACTAATATGATCTCTCAAGAAATGATGTCTAATATCTATATGCTTGGTTTTGTAGTGTTGGACGGGGTTATTGGCTATTTTCACCGCACTTTCGTTGTCACATAAAAGAGACGTCTTATCAAATTTGATTCCATAATCCATTAAAGTTTGCCTCATCCATAATAATTGTGCACAACAACTTCCGGCGGAGATATATTCGGCTTCGGCGGTTGAAAGAGCTACGGAGTTTTGTTTCTTTGAGGACCAAGATACTACGGATCTTCCCAACAGTTGACAACTTCCAGAGGTGCTCTTTCTATCCACTTTGCAACCCGCATAATCAGAATCCGAATATCCAATTAAGCCAAATTTTACACCTTTTGGAAACTAAAAGCCTATACTAGAGGAATGTTTTAAATATCTTAGAATTCTCTTTACGGCCACTAAATGACACTCTTTTGGAGATGCTTGAAACCTTGCACACATGCACACACTAAACATAATATCGGGCCTAGATGCGGTAAGATAAAGCAAGCTACCAATCATGGATCTATAAAGTTTTAAATCTACCGACTTACCTCCTTCATTTAAGTCCAAATGCCCGTTGGTTGCTATAGGAGTCTTGATGGGGTTTGCATCCTTCATGCCAAACTTTTTGAGTAAGTCTCTTGCATACTTGGTTTGGCTAATGAATGTCCTATTCTTGAGTTGTTTGATTTGAAGTCCAAGAAAGTAACTCAATTCTCCTATCATTGACATTTCAAACTCCCTAGACATCATATCACCGAATTCTTTGCAAAAGTCTTGGTTAGTAGAACCAAATATGATATCATCAACATAAATTTGACATAAAAAGAATTCATCTTCAATAATTTTGGTAAACAATGTTGTATCAACCTTCCCGATTTTGAATCCTTTTGATATTAGAAAATCTCAAAGACGCTCATACCATGCCCTAGGGGCTTGTTTGAGTCCGTATAGTGCCTTTGAGAGTTTGTAAACATGATTAGGATTATTTGGATCCTCAAATCTGGGAGGTTGCTCAACAAACACAAGTTCAGTTATTTTTCCATTTAGAAACGCACTTTTAACATCCATTTGATAAAGTTTAATATCAAAGCATGATGCAAAAACAAGCAAGATTCTAATTGACTCAAGTCTAGCTACGGGAGCAAAAGTTTCATCATAATCTAGTCCATCGACTTGAGTGTAACCTTGAGCAACTAACCTTGCTTTATTTCTTACCACAATTCCGTTTTCATCTTGTTTGTTGCGGAAGACCCATTTAGTACCAATTACATTTTGTTCCTCGAGTCTTTCCACCAAACTCCATACTTCATTTCTTGCGAAGTTGTTTAGCTCCTCATGCATGGCATTAACCCAATCGGGGTCTTCTAATGCATCATCTACCACCTTTGGTTCAATAGAGGAGACAAACGAGTAATGTTCGCAAAATTAAACTAATCTAGAACGGGTTTGAACACCCTTACCCACATCACCCAATATTTGATCTATTGGATGATCTCTAGATAATGCGTTGTGAACTCTCAATGGTTGAGGTTGCTCATCTTTTTCTTCATCTAGAACTTGAATAGAACTTGGAGTAGAAGATGTAGGAGGTTGAATTTGAGTTGATGAAGATGGATCATTTGAATCCTCTTTTGGCTTTATGCTCCCAACTTGCATGTTTTCCATAGTCTTTCTTTGTCCCTCATCACCTACATCATCCAAATTTTTTTGCTCTTCTTGAGAGCCATTAGTCTCATCAAATTGAACATCACAAGATTCTACAATTACACCGGTATTTTTGTTGAATACTCTATATGCTTTACTATTAGATGAATAACCTAAAAGAAAACCTTCATCACATCGACTTTGAAATTTTGAGAGCCGAACACCATTTCTTAGAATAAAGCATTTGCATCCAAATACTCTAAAATAAGATATGTTTGGCCTCCTTCCCATGAGGAGTTCATAGGAAGTCTTTTTCAAAAGACGATGTAAATAAAGGTAATTTATGGCATGACAAGCGGTATTGATTGCTTCCGCCCAAAAGATATCGGAAGTGTTATATTCATCAAGCATTGTCCTAGCCATTTCAATTAATGTATGATTTTTCCTTTCTACAACTCCATTTTGCTCCGGAGTGTATGTTGAAGAAAATTCGTGCTTTATTCCAAATTCATCACAAAAATCCTCAATTTTTGCATTCTTGAACTCGGAACCATTGTCACTCCTAACTTTCTTTATTTTAAAATTAAATTCATTTTGAGCCCTTTTTGCAAAGCTTTTGAAAATCTCGGCGACATCACTCTTGTCATTTAGGAAGAAAACCCATGTATATCGGGAATAATCATCCACAACGACCAAACAATAGTTGTTGCCCCCTAAGCTCTTGTAGGTTGTTGGCACAAACAAATCCATATGTAAGAGCTCTAATGGTCTATATGTTGACATGATACTTTTGGAAGGATGAGAATTTTTCACTTGTTTACCGGCTTGACAAGCGCTACAAAGTTTGTTTTTCTCAAACTTCACATCCTTCAAGCCAACAATTAAATCATTTTTGAAAAGCTTTTTGAGTTGAATCATGCTCACATGACCCAATCTTCTATGCCATAACCAACTCAAGGAAGTTTTAGCTAATAAACAAGTTTTCAATCCGGAATCATTTGAGTTAAAATCTACTAAATAAAGATTTCCAAAACGAAAGCCTTCGAAAATAATTTCATTATTATTTTCTTTTGAAATTGAAACACCATCTGTTGAAAAAGAGCAAATTAAACCTAGATCACATAATTGAGCAATGGATAACAAGTTAAAATTTAATGTTTCTACAAAAGAGACATTAGAAATGGAAAGGTCATTTGAGATAGCAATTTTACCCAATCCTAATACATTTCCTTTGCTATTATCGCCAAAGGTGATCTTTTCATTGCCCCCATTTTCAAATGTGGTGAACATCTTCCGGTCTCCGGTCATGTGTTGAGTGCACCCACTATCAAGCACCCAATGTCGACCACCAGTCTTGTAGTTCACCTACAAAATAAAATTAATTTCTTTTAGGTACCCAAATTTATTTGGGTCCTTAGAGGTTAGTAACCAAGGTTTTGGGCACCCAAATAGCATTCTTTTTAGCGTCTAAAATTGAAGTGCTATTGAATTTAGCAATAATCTTCCCACTAGTAGATTTCTTTAGCAAATAGCAAGAAGCAAATAAATGAGCAGATGCAGTTTTTATTTCTTGGTTTTGCTTACCAATTGGCCTCACAAACCTTGTGACCGGTTTTGAGGGTTTCTTACCTTTCTTGGGTACATACCCAAGTCCCTCCTTATTGAATGAGCATTTTTGCTCACTCAATAATTTGTCAAGGGTGGCCTTACCCTTGAAGCATCTTTCCAAACTTTTATTCAATTGATTAACTTGATCCTTTAGTTTGCAATTTTCAACAAGTTCTTCATCACATAGATTTACAAAATTATTAATACTTGAACTACAGGACATGGTATTTAAATCATCACATGAAGTAGAAGTATTAATTTTAGTATTTTCTAGGCTAAGCACATCATTCATAATATCACAAGAGATTCCAATACTAGAATTAGACTTGCTTGATGTTTCTTGGAGAAGCAAGGTATGAGATTCAATTAGCTACTCATGTAACTCTTTAAGAGATTCATGCTCTTTCTTGAGCTCCTTGAATTTTGCCTTCTTTTTTCCAAAAAATTCATTCAAGTCAATAAGCATATCCATCAATTCATCATATGAAGGCTCATCATCATCATTACAAATTTTTACCTTTTCTCCCTTGGCCATGAGGCACGTAGGAGTGGAAAATAGTGATGGTGCTTATTTGATGGCGATACCGACAAGTCCCTTCTTTTTGGGAGACTCTTCTTCATCGGAGTCGAAATCCGAATATTCTTCATCGGAGTTTCATTCTCCAATATGTGCTTCATTTTTGCCATCCTTATGAAGCCTTTTGAAAAGCTTCTTCTTCGGGTTGATCTCCTTCTTCTTGGATGACTTCCCTTTGTCGTCCTTCCTTGTGGGGCAATGAGAAGCGATGTGCCCCTTCTCATTGCACTCATAGCAACGAATGTTGCTATAACGCTTCTTGTTATCAAAGGATCGCTCCTTTTTGCTTGATCCTTGTCCTCCACTTCGGTGTGGGTATCTTCTCATGAATCTCTTCATTCTTCTCACAAGAAGAGCCATTTCCTCCTCGGAGTCATCTTCCTCATCCTCGGATTCTTCGATTGATACCGCTTTGACCTTGAAAGCGGTCACCTTCTTGCCCTTAGAGGAGGATTACTCCAAAAGTTCCTCCTTGTCCTTTTTGTACAACTCATTGGTAATTAAATTACCCAAGAGTTGCGTTGGCGTCATCCTTGGCAAATCGGGCGAGTTGAGGAAGAGGGTCACCAACACCTCATACTTTTCCGGCAAAACCCTAAGCATCTTTCTCACAATGTCAAGATCGGAAAGGTTAGTACCAATGCCTTTGAGCTCATTCACAATGTTGTTAAGTCGTGAGTACATCTCATTGATATCCTCATGGGGCAACATTATGAATGTCTCATATTTTATCCTAAGGCTATGCAATTTTGCCTCTTTAATCGTGGACGTCCCTTCGTGAATTTCCGCAAGGGTTGTCCAAATAACATGAGCGGTTTCTAAATTGCTCACCCTATTGAACTCGTCCTCGTTTAAAGCGCCAAAGAGAGCATTCATGGCTTGGGCATCTAAATGAGAGTTACGCCCGTCTTGTTCCGTTGGGTGCATAGGATCAAGCGGCATGACGTAGCCCTCATTTACAATTTTCCAAATATTAGGACTCATTGCTCTTAAGTAAATAGACATTCTAATCTTTCAATAAGCATAGTTTGAGCCATCAAATTGCGGTGCCTTGCCTATTGCAATCCCCTCGTTAGCCATCCTTTTCTCTCTAGACGGTTAAGTCTAATGAATGAGAGACCAAGCTCTGATACCACTTGTAGGATCAAGGATAACCGACTAGAGGGGGTGAATAGGAGGTTTTAAAATTTCTTACCTATATTAAACAATTAAGGGCTAGATGAAACTAAACAATCAATTAACCGATGAGCAATTCTACACAATAATAAAGATTCTAGGCAATTGACAATAAGCAATAATAAGCAAGATCAATTACTATAAAGAAGAATAGACAATCACAAAGACACTTGATGTTTTCACCATGGTCTCGGAAACTTGCCGGTTTCCACTAATCCACGTTGAGGTTAGCCCGAACTAATCGGACCGGCTCCACGAATGAAGCCGAAACACCTCGATCACTATTGGTAACTCTTCCTCCGCTCCGGAGATGGCGAGCTCCACACCACTCACAAACTTGCCCGGGCTTCTTCACAAATTTCTTTGAAGAAATCACCGGCAATCAATTTTCCCGCCGTCTAGGTGCCAGCAAGCACCAAGAGAATAGACCTTGATTTCACTCGACGGCTCTCAAGTGCACAAATGATCAACTAGAATTGAATGCACTTGAAAATCTCTCCACTAGCTCAAATGAATGCTCAAGAGTGAAAAAAGAGTGCGGAGTGAATGCACTAGGGCTCAAATGGGTTCAATGAACTTCAGCAGCCTGCCCAAGTGCAGGTGGAGGGGTATTTATAGCCTCACCAACCAAAACTAGCCGTTGGATAAAATTAATCCTGAAAAATCAGGGAAATCAGTACTACCGCCGTTGAAAGTGCGGTACTACTGATTTTTTTACTGTAGCAAACAATAACGGCTATGTCAGGCGGTCAGAACTAGCCGTTGGATTTTAGTGCGGTACTACCGCCGTTGAAAGTGCGGTACTACCGCAGGTAGGCGCGGTACTACCGCACTGCGGATGTACCGCCGTGCATAAATCGGTGCTACCGATTTCTTTGCGGCTAAGTTCTTCATGAGGATCTTTCTGGAAAAAACGTTCCGATGATCGGTACTACCGCTGTACCATGCGGTACTACCGCAGTGTGGTACTACCGCCGTTCATATTCCGGTACTACCGATTTGTTTTAGGTGAAGTCCCCAAGAGGATACTCTTCTGGAAAAATCATTTCGACAATCGGTACTACCGCTGTACCATACGGTACTACCGCAATGTGGTACTATCGCCGTTCATATTCCGGTACTACCGATTTGTTTTAGGTGAAGTCCTCAAGGAGGAGCTCTCTAGAAAAAAGATACCGCAAATAAATCGGTACTACCGTGCGGCGGTAGTACCGCTGTTTACATGCCGTACTACAAGCATCACAGTAGTACCGTAGGAGGGTGCGGTGCTACCGATTTTCCTGAGAGAGTACAGTGAGTTTTCAAACATATTTTCAAATGCATGTATGATCCTAGAATGATCCAATGTGCACCCAAACATGCTATCAAGCTACTTTCAATGATCCTTCTTAATAGTACGGCATCTAACCTATAATCCGGTCTTCCACCTTTTCTCTTAAGACCAGTAAACTGAAAAAGAGATCCTAAAATTTATGTACCTCAATCTTGATGCTTCTTGAGCTTCAAATTTCATTTGTAGCTTGTTCTTCACTTTTGCACATGTGAGACCTTAGCTATACAATCTCAACACACATGTTAGTCTCATATTCTTAATTTGTCATTAATTACCGAAATCCTAAGATAGGGGCCTAGATGCTTTCAGCTAGGTCAACCTAACTGAATCCATGACTCAATTTCCTAGAATCCCCGAATTTCTTCCTCGGCCGATACTACCACCCTCACAGGCCGGTACTACCGCACCTTACACCTCACAATTTGACCTCTCTGGCAAAAAGATACCGCAAAGTAAAAAATCAAAACTAATGCCCAAAGTATGATCGGCATCACGCTGCGGTACTATCGCATGTCGGTATGACCGGCTCCAAGCTATGGTACTACCATTTCCTAGAAAATTCAGAAACAATGCAATCTTTGCAAAGTTGAATAACCACTTTATAAAACTTGCAATGCTTTATCACAATATTATCTCGGACCTTCTCACATATTCCTTCACCTATCAAACCACCCATCTTTCATCTCCTATCTACATGTGTCTCTATTGAAGCTTCGCTAGTAGCAACATGTGGACCTATCAAAGACTAGCTTTTATTTCAATAATCTAATTTTCAACTGCAGATCTCATGTGCATTAGATAAAAAAAAATGTACATGCCATTTGAGCGGAAGGCGGAGGATCAGATTTAGTGTGTAAAAGTCAAGTAGAGAAAGATGCCTCTCACTAAGCAAGGACAAATGAAACGATTCAGCATTTTCATTTACCAGAGAAAAAAAACATTAGGCATCAAAAATCAAAGAAGGTTTGCTTTTCGAACTTAACCGAATTAGGCACCGCTCAGCTTCTGCCATCGCCACGTTTGGCGATGGCTTCTTGTTTTTTTACTGTTTCACTTTTTTGTTTTTTATTTTTTTGTGGTTTGTTTTTTTTTCGTATTTCTTTGTATTATCCGTGATAGGTTAATATGTTTTTTTTCTATTTTTATTTTTTTAAATTTAATTATGCTAAATAAGCTAACTTAGATATAGCAAAAAATCAACCAGTTACAGTAAAAAAAAGCTATAAGTTATTGTTATTCTGCATGCTACCTTAAAGATAGTAGGAGTAGAGCTGTTGGAGTTCCAAAAGATGGATCTTGTCACACGTCCATTTCAAATCAGAACTACAAAAAGTCGAAAACCATTGCGAGTGTCTTCAATGAAATTTGCTCGAGGCGTAAGCTCAGACCCAACGTGTCAAACATCGAAATACAAATTAGATCAGTTCAAATATATCGGTTGGACTGGAGAAATAAGGGGGTGATCGTTTTAGCGATGACTTCTGGCTTTTGGCTAAAATTTTACTGTAGCTGACTTTTTTTTACTGTAGCTGATTTGGCTTTTTGGGCATAATTAAATTTAAAAAAATGTAAAAATAGAAAAAAATTGTTAACCCATCACGGAAAATACAAAGGAACACGGGAAAAAAAGAAAAATGTAAAAAAGTCTAAAAAATCTAAAAAAATTCAGAAAAAGATGAATTACTGAATAGTAAAAAAAAGCTGAAGCTAAAAACTAAAACTGAAAAAAAGCTAAAACGAGCGGGACCTAAGAAGGATCTTCACCCCGGTCCCTCCCAAAAATAAAACGGCTTTCTATGTGCTTGCGAGAGCGCCCATGGTTTCCTCTCTTACATGCCACGCGTCACATCTGCTCAAGCATCGCCAGCAGCAGCCCGTTGGACCTGCTCAAAACCACTCAATTCTCTTTGATATCAAATTATCGATGACGAATGTCCAATTGTGGATGTCCTGTACTTAGAAAAAACTTATACACTGTCGTTTTGAATGTTTGAGCGAAACTAAGTTTCAGTTCGAAGGTGATATGGCTTGACTTTTGAATGATTGCGAAAAAGATTGAAGGAGTAAGAGATATTCATGTTGAGTAGTTATTCTGTTCAAAGCGATTTCTGCAATGACTCCGACAAACAATTTATAGAAACCACTCTATTTGAAAATCAGCTTCTAAAACGTAAAAGCTAGAAACTGTTTAGAAAAAAGAACAAGACCTAAGTAGGGCCAATCCTAGGCATGGACGACAGGGATGATCGCCTAGGGCCCATGAAAGTCAAGGGTCTCAATCCATGTGTATATACCTATATATAATTTGTTCGGACTCATGGCTAGAAGGACCAACCAAAGTATATAAGGGTATATGCTCATATCATTAATTTTCAGGTAGCTACTAGTAACAACATGAAGAAGTCAACTAGTAAGTATACGGAGAACTTGTCTAGACAATCTATGTGTCCGACTCAATTTAGAAACATCTTATTTGGTATGTCACAGGTGACTAAATGAACGAATGCTCGTTCATAAGATCGATACCTAGCTCGGCTCAACTAGCTTGCATCTTATTTACTTACTAATTAAACTAAGAATTTGACAACTAGTGGTTTCTTAGATATTTGAATTCTTCAGTTCAAGTATATAAAAAAAATTTAGTTCAAGATTGGTAGCCTAGAACTCTATATTTTCAGTGCATGTGGTTGTGTTTGACGACTAATAGAAAGTTTCGTATCAGTTGAAGGATTGAAGTTTTTTTTTAAGGTTAGTGTTTTTGCTTTTTAGTGTGGCTGGTGACTATTTAATTATATGTTCCAACTAACTAAAAAATCTCATAAAATAGTTTTTTATATGGTTTCATTCCTAGAGAGCATATTTGAAACGTATGAATTTTAAAGAAACACCACAAGTTTCTCGAGATTCAAATGGGCCTTTAAGTTATATGTCTCTTGTAACTTGTAATTAAGAGAAGTTTAACATGTATAACCTTACTCATACAGTAGGATATTGGTTATCTAGAAGTATTTGTACTTGTTATTAGTACACATTAGGTTTTGACCATAAAAGTGTTTGATCGGCTTGAATAGAAGTGAGATTTTTAAAATATCAATAGCACCCCAAGGCCTCTAGGTAGTGCTCAATTGTGTGTTTTGTGGTTTTGTCTTTTTTTTACTGTAACTGACTTATTTTACACTGTAATAGCTGCTAACTTTTTTTAGGCATAATTAAATTTTAAAAAATAGAAAAAATATGTTATCCCATTAGCAAAGGAAGACAAGAAAAAAAATCAAAAAAAGCTAAAAAACTTAAAAATTAGATAAAAATAAAATTAAAAAATTATGAACTAGAATCTAAAAGCTGAGGGTAAAGCTAAAACGAACCGGAGCTCACTTTCGTCTCGCGTAGGTCCGCCGAAACGGGAACGGCCCTAGACCCAAGCCAGATGTTCAGATGTAGCCAGCCAAGGCGTGTAAAAGTCGTTTGGCGTGCAAGAACCTGTCACTTGGGGAGGGGGGGTCGAGCGCCGTGATTTCCTCGCCTTCTTCCGCCGCTGCCGAGGACCTGTCCTTGCTGATTGACCGGACCAAGTTCGCAGCTGCAATGCGGCATGTGTTGTGCGCAAGTCTTGTTTTGACCCGGCGTTTCTTACTTTACGGTTTCAGGTACGCACTGACGCACGGGGTCGAGTGATTGGTAGGTGTGGCTTTTTATGTGCCATGCATGCCGATTCGATTGACGTCTAGTTACTATGACCCGTCAACTCCGTTTGTGCCACGTCAATTGCTTCCTAGGTCTTTTTCCTATATTTGTTTTGTTATTTTGCGGCTGCAGATCCTTTCCGTAAAATTTTGTATATAACAGCCCGTACAGTTGAGTTTATTTTTAATAATTTATAATTAAAATTATATTATAACTAATTAGAATTACATTATAGCTGCTGATGACTTATTTGATATAATTAAATTTTACAACAATCTAAAAATTTAAAAATAGGTTATCCCACCACATATAATTCAAACGAGTATGCAAAAAAGAACCAGCAAAAAAATCAAATAGCTAGTAAAGATAAAATTTAAAAATAAGTTAAAAGTTTAAGCTGAAAGAAGCGAGGCCTAAAGTTTGGTAATGAACAGTCATGCTCTCGTTTCCCAATGGCCCAGGAGATGATGGCAGGAAAAAAACTATTGTTTTGTTTGGTTTGAGCTGAATATGTTTCGGCTTTCTTTTTGCAATGTCTAATTCACTTTTTTTTTGTTTTTGCTCAGTTGAAACAATTTGGTTCGTTCTAGCTTCTTAAGCTTCACTTAGGGCACTTTCAACAGTAGTTTCTATTTGTTACTATAGCTATGTCAAACTAGCTTTTTTTTTATGATATAGAAGAGAGAGAAGAAAGAGACTATACTTTACTCATGCAACAGTGAATCTTTTTAGAGGGCCAAGAAATTAATAGGGCCATCCTAATCAATCTCTCTCCTCTACTTACATGTTTTAGTAATAAGATAAAATACAAACTATTGGTGTGGGCGGAGTGGTTGTTTCAAAACTCGCATCACGTCATTACAGCGATAATACTATGTCACATCACGTCATTACAGTAAACAAAAAAATGTCTTTAGTTTCAGCTTTGACTAGTTTCGAGCTCTGTACATAGGGGGTGATCGGAATAGCGATGGCTTTTGGCTGAAAAAACACTGTAGCTGGCTGAAAAAACACTGTAGCTGAGTTAGTGGATAGTGTAGTGAATAGTGAAAAAAAAGCTGAAGCTAGAAGTTGAAGCCGAAAAAAGCTGAAACGATCAGGGCCATAGCAGATCTTCTATATTAAAGTGCAGGCTTAATTTGGACGCCGTACGCTCCAGACTGCAGCATTCTGCTCCATGCGCTTATGACTTTGAATTTCGATCGACATATAGAGTTGACATTTCTTCCTACAGAATTTCGTTTGATCGTGCAGAAAAACCTTGAACATAGTACTGCCCCGCCCTGTCTGCACGAGCAATAAATGGAGGTGCCGCGTACCGACATTGCATTTTCCCGTCATTATGAAGTTGCAAGCGTCTTGTCACTTTTTGTTGTGACGAGAGCAAACAGTGCCATAGCGTGCCGGGTAGCATTTATGATCTACTCTAAACGGTTTTAATTTTTAAAATTTTTAGCTTTAGATTTATTTAAGGTGGAAACTATTTGAAACATATTAATTTTTTAATTTTAACTTATTTTAATTTTTTTGGTATTTTTGCTTTTTTCCTCTTTATTCCTTTGCATTACCCGTGGCGGTATAACGATTTTTTTTATTTTTCTTTTTTTTAATTAAATAATTCAGAAAAAAAACTAACATCCGCTGCAGTATAATTTCAGCCAAAAACTAACAGCCAAAGCTAGAAGCTAGAAGTTTAAACTTTTCAGAGCGGGCCCTTAATCATTTGCTACTCTGTAGAGCGGAATTAATTATTCATCACTCTGGACCTTTTTATCCTTTTCTTCTTTCTTTCTTTCTTTTTCCTCCTCGTTTCTACATCTTCTTGCCGACAGCCATGGAAGCAAGGTTGAGCTCATCGTTGATCGAGACGCAGCTCCACCCTCAGTTTGTCCAAGAAATCTGCTCGAACGCTATTAGCCATGGCGTTGTCACCGCATTGCTTTGTTCTCCATGCCGGCGCTGCCTTGACCTCCTCTGTTGTGCCCAACATTGCAACTGACGCTGTCTCGATGCCATCACCATAGTGCCCTACCACCGATACCTTCCTCCCTCTTTTGCTCCGGTCGGTAGTAGCTAGATCTGGCAGTAGTGGGGCTACATGAGGGCCCTAGGAGGTGGATCCGACAATGCGTGGTTGGGGGTGACCGATCGGGGTCACAGGAGGTGGATCGGTGTAGGATTCACCGCTGCTCTAGCTTGCCTCTAGTACTCTCCACTACACCACCTGTGCTCACCGGCCGCCAGCAAGAGAAGTCAGTGGCCAGTGATGAGCTTGGCTAGCGACAGGCTTGGCCTTGGCTGCCATGGCTGTTGGCAAGAAGAAGAAGAAGAGAGGTACAAAAGTCTAAAATGGCAAAGGATGAATGTGTCACTCTAAAGAGTGGAAAATGAACAATTGCACTCTATGGAGTGGCAAATAATCAATTATCCCCTACTATTTGAGCATGCATACATCATGAGAAGCATGCATTTCAAGTAGCTGGTGGTACTATGAACATCTTTCTTTACAAAAAAAGAAAACATCTTAAGTAGGCGTGGTCACTAATTATGCAAACATGTCTATTATTGGAGCATCACAACTTACCTTAAAATGTTCCCAAAAACAGGATGGTCCTCAATAGTATGATCACTAGCACTATTGTAGTAGCAGTATGGCAACACAGGAGGGGTGAATAGTATTTTTAAAATTTTCTTCAATTATTCACCGATCCTTCACTCCGATAACTATAGAACTATGAATATTAGGATAGAAAATTAACACAAAAGCCAACAAATCAAGAAACAAAAAATCCAAGAAAATCGGTGCTTGTAACATCCCAAAATTTTGTTCCTTTATTAAAAATCAATTCTGGAATTTATTGGATTTATTTGGAGTTATGTCAAAGTCCTGATTTGAGAAAAATTAAAAACTTTAATTTATAAAAGCCAAAAATGAATTTATTACCTTACTGAAAGTTAAAACAAATGTAATTCAGCTTCCTGAAGTCAAATATGAGATTACATTAATTTTCCAGAATTTATAAAGGATTAAAAACTTCCCTTTTAAGTCAAACTGTGTTTTTTTTAAAATACTTATCAAATTGGGTGGAAAATATTTTTATTAAGTCCCAATTAGTTCCGGATAGTTCTCTGAATTTTTCTGGATTTTTCAAAATTTATTTGGTATTTTTATGAGTTTTCTAAAGCTAAATAGCATTTCTGGAAATCAAAAAGGAAATTAAAATCCCTAACCTCCCTCAGGCTGCCGCGTGTCAGCCATCGGAGCCCCCCTCCGCCCACCGGATTCCCCCTCAGCCGTTCGATCTGACTTAAACCCTCTCCCCGCCTTCCCTCTCCCCGCTCATGACGCGTGTCGTGCATCGGGCCGTTCATTTCCCCGCCCGACTTAATCCTCGCTGCCCGTACCAACTTACCGCTTCGCCCGCTTCATTCTCCCCTCCGATCGGCACGTGGCCTCATCCGAGCCGTCCCCTATTGCCGTACCTCATCGCAGCCACCCCCTCCCACTTAAGCACCGATCGGCCCCGATTTAATCTTCGTTGTCGGATCGAATCTCGGCCGTCCCCGCTCACTCACCCCTTCGCAACGCGCCAGCGGTCCCGATCTATTCCACTCGCCACGCGTCGCAGATCCGACCGTCGCCTCCTCGCTCTTTCCTTTTCCCTCTCTCGCTGACTGTTGGGCCCCGCCTGTCAGGCCCTTCGTCCCCGCCCCCTTTCCTTTCTTCCTCGCGCGATCGCCACCGCTGCCACCGCCATTGATTGAAAACCGAAGCTTTGAAAGCTTCGGTTTCTTGCCAATTCATTCCCCCGCATCACCATAGATTCAAATTAACCCCTCCCCCGATCCGTTGCAGGCATAAAGTCCCCCAATTACGCCCCCCTTCACCGGCGCATTCATCCTCCCCGTCCGTTTCAAAACCGGGCGGTCGTGCGCGCGCGTTACCCTCCCGGCCTATAAAACCCGCACCCGAGGTTCCTCTACCCACACCGCCACCCTCGTGCCTCCAAATTGCGAAATTGAACATCGGAGCCCCGCGCTTGTTTCTCCCGCCGCCATCAAGAACTCCGGCGAGCAATCGCGCCGCCGAGCTTCCCGCCTCGCTAGTGCCTCCCGACCTTGCCGGTGCCTGGCGAACACCGGCGACCTCTCCCGAGCCGCTGCGTCGCGGAACCTCTCGCCGCCGTGAACCTCCTCCGACCGCCACCCTCTCCGCCGATCTTCCGCTCCGGCCATCCCCGAAGGCCGCAGAAGGTACCCGAGTGCTCCCGCGTCCCCTCTTCATTTTGGTACCACCGGCCGGGCGCTGCTGCCACCGAGCGCCGCGACCATCGGTCCCCGCGGCGCCACCGCCGGCCGCCCGCCTGTCAACCGCCGGGCCGAGATGGCGCAGCGTGGCCGCCACCGGGCGCCACGCCGCCACCACCGGCGCCTCGCCACTCTCGCGCGCGCGCCACATCGGCATAAAGCCGCGGCGCGGCGGACACGCGGCGACCACGCGGCGCCCACGCGGCGCCACATCGCCACCCGCCTCCCGCGCACCCGCATGCCACCTCACCCTTCCTCGGTCCGTGGTCCCGGTCCACAACACCCGGGCCCCACCGGTCAGCCTCTCCCCGGAATAATTAATCCTAGGGCTGACGTCATAATCTGTAATTTCCTTTAGAAAAATAATTCGTGCTGACGTCATAAATCCTTTTCGGTTTAAAAATAAATCCATAAAATACCCTTTTTCTTTTATTTTGAATTTAAACTTTGGAAGGCTATAACTTTTGCATTTTAACTCCAAATTGATCCATTCAAATTTCTAAATTTTTCTTAAATCATGATCTATCCATTTATGGAATAATTTTGAATTTTTGAAATTTATTTAAATTTTGTTTGAATATATTTTGTAATCCCAAGATTTAAATTTAAGTTAAAATTTCCAATTTCTTTTAAAAGCCTCAATTCCTTTCCAAGAATTGTTAGTCCACATCCAAAATTCAAAATTCTGTCTCCCAGTTTATTTTATATTTTTGGAAGTTATTTGGATTTCATTTGAATTTTGTTTTGAATTTTCTTGAATTGGCTCTTTACGTTAGATTTCGACGATTTCGGAGACGCTGAGTTCGACGATTCCCCGCAGGGCTTCGATCAAGGTAAGTTACACCTTTGACCATGTTGAACCTAATATTTTAAATTATTTATATTGTTTTACTGTATATGCATGCGTATCTTTATTCAAGTATAATTCAAATTGGATTTGAAACTTAGATATTCCCATGATCCTTTGTATATAGCCAATTTGAATTTCGAATTCCTATACCTTGTCACCCTAGCTGAAAACTAGTTAGTACCATAGTATTAACTAGAAATTTTGTAGAAATGCTTAGCCTGGCTTAGTATAACTTTAGGTGAGATCAAATGTTTCATATGGAATGATGATATAAAAATAAAGACTTGACTTCGATGAGTCAAGGATGGTTTATGAAAATTGTTTAAAAATAAAAATAGAAACTTATGTTTTGGACTTAGGCTAATGGTTAGGTGGTGGGTGCCGGCATGCCTCGTGTTTGGTGACACCTGGTTGATTGTCGTGCACGGGGGAATGTGGTTGGGCCTAAACCAACATAAGGACCGTTTCTGTGATTCATTTTACGGAGTTACTTCGTACTACCACAAGTCCGGTATGGGACGGACCTGGCTAAGTAATTTGTGAAGTTCCAAACATAGTCTCGCTATAGGTCAATGTGAGCGCGCGTAGGTGTGGAAGTCTCACATGGCACCAGAGGGGGCTCCAACTCGTGGATTCGAGTTGTGGTGAAACCTTAGTGGCGGCGTGATTATTTTGGCGATGGATCATCGGAACAGCCTTGTCATGAACTCTCCGCCGCACACCTAAGGTAGTGTGTTTATCGCGTGGCTCAAGTGAGAGGGAATATCTTGTGGGTAAAGTTGTACACCTCTGCAGAGTTAAAAACCTATCTAGATAGCCGTGTCCACGGTCATGGACATGCGGAGTAAAGTTATCACAGATTAGACTTGGATTTTATAAACCTGGTTTTTGAGCAAACAAAAGATGGTTTGGTTCCGGTCCGGGTGGATTCCCGTGGATAGGTTAGTGTGGGTTGGAGCCTACACTAACGGTAATACTTGTTAAAACAAAGTTTCTTATACTGTATTAAATTTCAGCTTTTCGTATTTACGTTATTGTATTTAAATTCAAGTATTGCTTTCCGCATATTACCCTATTAAGCTTTCCTTTGATATCCATTATGCATGCATCAACTCTGTTATAATTCCTGGTGTAACTTGCGTAAGCAATTACTTGCTTACCTTGGGAGTACTCTTTGTACGCACCTTGCTAAATCTGTTGCCGACTTGAGGCGACTACGACGGTGAGGACTACTTCAATGAGTAGGACACGCCTTACGATCATTCGCCTCGTGGGAGGTCGGTGGGTCATCTTTGCCACCTTTACTATCTTTCCGCTATTTTTGTTTAATTTGTCGGCCTTGTGCCCTTATTGTAAGACTTGGCCTTAAGGCTGTATTTTCGTTTAATAATTTTTCGTGGTTATTTTTGCATGATATACATTGCTGTTAAACCTGTGTGCACTAGCTTTTCCTGGGATAGTGCGATTTACACAGAGGGACTCGGAGTTGTTGTTCCGGGTCCCGACAGTGCTCAAGCAATCAGATCGGCTGCTAGGGACAGTCAAACCGCTAGTTAGGTGCCTTTTTTACTGGCCCTGCGGTATGACCGAGAGAGGTGTGGTCGACTGGCCTCCCCTATTCTAGAACCGAAATTTCAACCCAAGCTGATGCAACTTTCAATACAACTCCAAAAATACAAGTCCAATGACATAAAATTCTGCACACACCTTTCTTAAGATCTTAGAAACCTATTCCCAGCCAAGGATTGCAAGAATCTATATCAAAGTTCAGACATTTCTCAAAATCAAGCAAGATTATACCAAAGCCTGATAAAAACTAAAAAAAAGAGAAATATGACTTGCTCGTGGATATAAAATGGCCAAAATGATGCTAGATGTATTTCACATATCATAGCAAGCAAGAACTTACAAGGATTCAATGCAAAACACTTAGATCAAGAAATCATTTGGAGAGATCAAATCTAAGCAAAATCGGGTAACTTTAAGAGTTTGTCAAACCTAATGTCTAGATGGAAGAGAATTGATTTTTATTGAACATCTCTATCACTTACTCGTCTTTGGCATCCAACAAGATCAAGACGGGGAGAAAGAAGATCAAAATCAATCAAATCAAGAGTAAATCAAACAACATAAGAGAGACCTATGAGAGATAAACAAAGTTGATATATTGTTACTTAAGGATGAAGGTTTTACAACTAGTCCACCTGGAGGGCAAGAGAGCACTCCACAATAGTCACACTTCTCAAACCTCAATCTTAGAACATTTGGCTTATATAAGTAAATCTAGAATGGTTGGTTGGTTAACTAGTAAGTCTTTATCCCAACCCGTTAAATATATAAGCCAACCAACACCTATCTAATCATAATGGACACTATACACTAGCACAAATAGGAAAAACTCGTTAATCCCATACAACACGGGTTTTACTCACACAGTATACTTATGCACGCTTTTCAAAGTACATAAGTTCAAATCCGTTAAGTCCTTAGCCTTTGATCCAAATTAATCTTCTCAACTTCTCCTTGATCTAAACCACTCTCCCAAGTACTGTGGTTTTGATCTAAAATAGTTTTCAGTATTTTGGTTAACTTACCAAAATACCATTTTTTGATCCGATCTTTATGTTCTCTTGTAAGTAATCATCATACTTTCCATGTGTATGTGCACCACTAGCTTGCTACGTGTCGACAAATCCCTCCCGTTCTGATTCCATCGAATCACATTTCACTTGGATTGACCAAACCATATGGTGCAACCTATCGCTTGAACTTCTGTTCAACATTTCCCGTATTTCTTGTGCCATACTTGAGCTCAGTCATTCCACCTAGCATCCTTGATTGTTCTAGGATTTGACTCCTTCAAGAGTATAGCCTCAATTCTCACCATTGACTATGATTGACTTCAACACTCCCTGCACATCCAACGATAAAAAAATCATTTTCAGGTACAAGTACTTCATAACATGACCCATGTTAGATGAAACATGCATCATACAACATATATATATTGACTTAAGTCAAACCAAATCATCCTACGACTCAATTTCCCCAAAACCAAAATTTGGCCAAAAGAAACACATATCTAATGGTCAGACCATAGCCTCTAGCCAGTCTAATAGTTGGTGGTACTGGTCAGACTGCTGGAGGGGCCGGTCTGACCGCCATATCTACAGGAATTCTAGAAAAACTATAAATATGTAAATTTTAAATTTTCACTCCTCTAAAATGGCAATGGTTTATCATAACATAACCTCGGATCTTCTCACATGGTCCTTCAACTATTGATCATTGGCTTTTGTCTTCAGTCCCAAATGATTAGAGCATGTACAATACATGCTAGCCCAAAGAAGAGAGATTATACCACATCACCTCTAGCTACTGCACAAAATTTTCTTATCCAATATTTGATGGCTTTAAGTTGTTGTATAATACATTTGTATTTCAGTCCTCCATTAATTTTAATCTAGCGACTGTAATATTTAAATTTATATACTTCACAAAATATACACACTAAAACTCTGGAAAAAGAAAAGAAATTACACAATAGCCCTAGGCTCACTCGTCAGTCACAATAATAACACCTTTCTCGCGCTCACCCCATAGTCCCCACCCGCATCCTCTCCTTCTCATCACATCACCCCTCCCTCTCCCCAGATCCGATAGGCGACAACTCGCCTCGATGATGACCATGCACATTCAACGCTCGCCTCATCGGTTGTCTAGAGCTTGCGGAGCTTGCCATCCTTCACCGTCGATGCCCCGTGAAGCTCATCGTCTGCCATGGCCTACGGTCGTCACTATTGTCCATGTTTTCCTTGTCATTTGCATGCATCATCCTCATCGTAGCTCTTTGCTAGAGGTCTGTTGCAGTCCGGATCCAACCAAATCTGGCCATAGCCACCCAGATTTGATACATGCATTTCACATGGCATGCAGTCATCAACCAAAAGATCGGGAGTTCACCAGAACAATCATTTCACATGCAGTCATCAACCAGGCACGTGCGTGCCTCTATGCAATTAATGCGAGGTGATTCACAGTGGCTGTTGGGCACCCAAATCTACTGTAGTTTGGAACTTGCACGGTTACATCATGCGTGCTTGCATATCATAGTCTATGTATGCTCTTCTACACGTCGTACAAAGGAGAGACAATCAGAGGTGGCCAAATGGCCTAAGCTAATCGTGATGGCTCGAACCATGATACTATTGGTACGATCGAGGCATGACATAGCCAACATCTAAACATGCCATGTCGGCCTGACATGACTAGTCATGTTATGCTTGGGTCAGCATCTCAGCACAATGGGCCGGCTTGGCATGGCATATACAGTATCATACCATGCTAGACATGACCCAGCCTAGCACAGCCCATCGAAGCAATGGGGAGGTGGTGACCTGAGGGCGAAGTTGAGATGAGAGACGGCGTAGAAGGGCGAGGCGAGGTGGAGGGGGCGACGACATGAGGGAGTAGCATCGTGTGAGGGGCAATAGTTGGCGCCACAGTCGAGGAGGTTGGCAGTAGATCCGGTGGCATAGGGACAGCGATAGAGGAGGTGGGAGGTGGATCTGGCAGCGGAGGGATGGTGGATGGGCGACGAAGGAGGAGGTGGGTGGTAGATCTAGCAATGGAGGGGTAGGGTGTAGAAGGTGGTAGAGGGGTAGTACTGGAGGAGGTGAGCAGCACGTCGGTGTTGGAGGAGGTGGTGGAGGGGCGGCGCGCCGGTGTCAGAGCATGGAGGACGGTGGGGTGCATCAGGGGGACGGTGATTGGCCGGCTAGGATTGGGGAATGGAGATTAGGGTTTACTATTTATAATTTATATATGGGATGAGATTTGTGGAAATGGATGAGGATTGCATTTTTGATCAAACGGTTGGAATTTGAAAATATGACTGAAATACATCTGATGGGTTAAATGGGCTAATTTCGACCCATTAGGCTTAAACTGCCTATGCTGGCATGGCACGGTACGACCCATGACCTTATTGGGCCATGTCTAGGTCTAAGGTTTAGCTCGTACATTGATATGACATGACCCATTTAATTAAACAGGCCAAACAACCTGTGATTACATGGAGATGAGCCGCTAGCCTATGCTTACAAGTCTGGTGGCAACTTCTTGAAGTTGCAGTAATCCTACTGATCAGACGGCTAACTAGGGTGAAAATAGATCGGATAGTGCTTAAACCATATTCGTATCTATATTTTTTTTTCTGAAATTCGAATACGAATCGGATAAACGTCGGATATGAATACAGACTAGACAAATGTTTGATACAAATTTGGATCGGATTATACTCAAAATCAGATCGAATTATTTTTCGAATTCCAATAATTATTTGTGGCCTCTCCTATTTAAAACATGGCATCGAATTATTTTAACATTTTAATTGATAAATAGCTATCTCTAACATGTAACTGCGTACTAAATATTGATAGCAATAAATGAATAATTAATCTTTTGTATTTATATAATACAATTTTTGAGGACAGCTTCATATCCTATGGGGCACAATCAAGTTTAACAAATTGACACCGGTTTTATAGTTATATTTGTGCCCTTTTTCTCTAGTTTATTTCGTAATTATTGATCATTGGTGTCATTTTGCCACTAATCCTAACTAATTCTAGATATATTGTAAATATATCGGTTATAAACATATCAAATTTGGCTAAAAGAGCATCCAACAAGTTTTATTAGAGATGTGTCTAAATAAAAAAATATGAAATACCAAATTAGAGTTTATCATGACAATGGGCCCATCGAGATAATTGAAATATATATATAATATGCCTAATTTGGAGGTCAAATGCAAAAGATATGTATTAGCTAGCTGCTGCTATTATATCTACCAATTTTGGATATTATTCAAATATCTGACCCCGAATCCTTGTCAGGACATACCAGATTCGTATCCGACATCCGGGACTTCGCTAGTCCAAGATCCGAATCTAGATCTGTTTTTTATTTGGATTCATATATTAAGTATCTGGATTCGACAAATCTGGATTCGATATCCGGATAATCGACCGGATTCGGATCCATTTTTACCAAGGACAAACATGAGATTTGCGTGTTTGACGGAAACACTGCCATATGGGGGCGTTCGTTTTAGCGATGGCTTCTGGCTGAAATTTTACTGTAGCTGGCATCTTTTTTTACTATAGCTGATTTGGCTTTTTGGGCATAATTAAATTTAAAAAATATATTAAGCCTATCACGGATAATGCAAAGGAACATAGAAAAAAAGAAAAATGCAAAAAAGCTCAAAAAATCTAAAAAAATCAGAAAAAATGAATTACTGAATAGTGAAAAAAAAAGCTAACACTAGAAACTAGAAGCTGAATCTGAGAAAAAGCTCAAATAAGCTGTTAGTTTTCTCTAAATGCATACCAAGGACAAGTCTGATTAAAACAGGGAGTTGTAGGACAAATGACGACAAAACTCCGACAGCAAAATCGCCGCAAACTCTGTCCTGTCGGGGATACGGATGCATAGTCCCAGCTTTTTCTTCGTCGCTCACCTTCCAAATGTCTGGAGCTTGCACTACAAATCTATACATTTCCACAGTGCCATCTCTTGACCAGCTCCGTCTCCACGGTTTTCACTTTTGAATTTTGGATTAGTACTAGTACCAGCAGTAGTTATATGTTTATTAGTACTTCGTCAAGAGTATGGCAAGGTTTACTTGTTCTAGTGCGTGAACGCAAACGCATGCTTTTACTGGTCGTCGTACGTGAATTTGCCGGGCCTCCCAAGGCGTCCACAGCAAGCAAAAGTCGACGGATGCTAGCCTTTTCTTTTGTAGTTTTCTTTTGGATCCACACTACTTTTTAGTCTTTACCTACCCCCTGTTCGCTACGGACGTGTTTGTGTCCATTTCGGATTTTCCTGCATGTCTGTTAACATCAGGACCAACCTGCTTTATTCTTTCTTGGCTCAAGGCCGCGGCCATCCATGTGACCGTGTGAACTTTCTTGTAACGTATTCCGTTTGGACATGTCATTAAGGGTGCAAACGGGTCGGGTTTTTCCCGACCGATCCGGTACCGAATCCGGTTGGTAGCGAATTCGGTAAATCGTTTTGATATCCGGTCGGATTCGGATTCGGATTCGGATTTTTGTATTCGGATTCGGTAGCGAATTCGGTTTAGATCATATCCGATCGAATCGCTTCGGTATTCGGTTATTCGGATACTATCCGAATCATATCCGAATAGCTATCCGATTCGCAGTTCGCACTCGGCGCAGCGGTGACCCATCGCCGCATTACCGCCCGGCGGCCCATCACCCTGCGTGATGCGCCCCCCGCCGCATGGCCGCCCATCGATTCATTCACCCGTGCCGTGAGGCCGTGACTCCCACCCGGCCACCCCCAGCTAACCTTACCCCTAGCACTTCCTACGCCCTCCTCTCCCCGCCGCCGCCGCCCCCTCCACCCCTCCTCCCCCCGTCCGGCCGTCCCCTTCCTCTCCCCGCCGCCTCTCTCGCCCCAGCGCGCCCTCCTCTCCCGGCGCCGCCCCGCCCCCTCCACCCTCTCGCCCCGTCCGGCCGTCCCTTCCTCTCCCCGGCGCGCCCTCCTCCCCCGCCGCCCCCTCCACCCCTCCTCCCCGTCCGGCCGTCCCCTTCCTCTCCCCCGCCGCCTCTCCTCGCCCCCCAGCGTCGCCCTCCTCTCCCCCGGCGCCGCCCCCCGCCCCCCTCCACCCCTCCTCCCCGTCCGGCCGTCCCTTCCTCTCCCCGCCTCTCTCGCCCCGGCGCCGCCTCCTCTCCCGGCGCCGCCCGCCCCCTCCACCCCTCCTCCCCGTCCGGCCGTCCCTTCCTCTCCCCGCCGCCTCTCTCGCCCCGGCGCCGCCTCCTCTCCCCGCGCGCCCCCGCCCCTCCACCCCTCCTCCCCCGTCCAGCCGTCTCCTTCCTCTCCCGCCGCCTCTCTCGCCCCGGTGCGCCCCTCCTCGGCCCTCCACCGCCGCCCCTACCTGCGCCCAGCCCTCCTCTACTCCCCTACTACTCTATTCGGCCAGCCCCCTCTTCTCCTACCTCCTGGCCACCAAAAGCCGCCGCCGCTGTGGCACTTGCGCGCGCTTCCAAGCCACGAAGCTTGCTTGCTACGGCGTTAGCGGCGGCAACCTTTGGTATATCTTTTAAAACCTTCCTTCTTGCTAGAGATGTTGCTCGATTGCTCAGCTTGTGTGTTTACGACGTTAAAGCGGCAAGAACCTTCGAGGCCCGTGTTGCTCGGTTGTGTGTTTACTTTGGGCTTGGTGATTCGCGTGGAGCTTTGTGTGAATTTTCGCTCAATAATCGACCAAATTCGTTAGTCATTAGTGGTTGTTTTCCCAATTGTGTAGAAGATGGAATTCGTTAGATTGAATTCTAGGTACTCACATAAAGAAATTGTTCATGTAACCATGTTGTGATGTTGATAACCGGATGCTATTCCAAGTACATGCGTCTCCGTTAATCATGTAAAAGTAACTACCAATTGTTCTTATTAGTCTCTATATAGCTCTTATATGTCTTGATTGATGCTTGCTTGATTGATTAGCTCTTCTCTATTGTGATTTGCAGCATATCTGCGGCTGTGAATTGTTATGGCATCTGTAAGTGCAAGTGTAAGTGATAGTGTGGGTGTAGTTGCATGTCGTGAGGCACCGTCCATTGGAAGTGGCACGCAAGAGAATGCAGACAACATGAGGATGTTGAACCTAGTGCAAAGAGGCAAAAGAAGAGTACATCGCTTGTTTGGGATGAGTACACTAGGAGTACAAAGATCATGAAGAGAATGGTGTGAAGGTTGTTCAACATTGGGCACAATGCAACCATTGCAAGTATGATTGCAAGATGTGAGACCACTAATGGCACAACATGCTTTTGGAATCATTTGAAGAAAAACATAACCTCCGCCTGTGCCAACAAAGACTCAAAGTAGAAAAAATCATAAAGACAATATCAACAAGTATTGAACCGCATGGTATGATCAAGAAGCTAGCTTGAGAAAATTTTATTTGGCGATAATCATGCATGAATACCCTTTCAATATTGTTGAGCATGAATATTTTATTGACTTCATCAAATCCCTACGCCTAATTTTCCAATCAAGAGCCGCACTACTGTTAGGAAAGAGCTAATGGACCTCTTTTTAGAAGAAAAGAAGAAATTGTATGAGTATTTTAAAACCATTGAGTGTCGCTTTAGCACAACTATGGACATGTGGACATCAAATCAGAATAAAGGGTATATGTGTGTCACTGTGCATTGGATTGATGATGATTGGCAAATTCAGAAAAGAATTATCAAATTCATGCATGTAAAAGGACGACATACCGGTGCTAAATTGTCTGAAGAATTTACTAATTGTGTCATGAGATGGTATATTGAAAAGAAAATATTTTCTTTATCTTTGGACAATGCATCTGCAAATGAAGTCTGTGTTAGAGATGTCATTGCTGAGCTCGGAAAGCAAAGTCCACTAGTGTGTGATGGTTTGTTTTTCCATGTGAGATGTGCCAATCATATTCTGAATCTTGTTGCTAGAGATGGCTTGCAAGAAATTGCATCTACAATTCAGAACATTAGATCATTTATATTAGCAGTCAAAGGCTCTCCATTGCAATGGGAGGAATTCCGTATGTGCAATGAATGTGGGTTAAAAACATCGATGGGTCTCTCATTGGATGTTGTTACAAGGTGGAATTCCACCTATACCATGTTGAGGGATGCCCTGTATTATAGGAGTGCTTTTGAGAGGCTTTTGTGCTTGGAACGCCGCAGGTATGAGCATATTGCTCCTTCCAGTTATGAATGGGATAAAGCTCTAACACTTTGCAAATGCTTGAAGAAATTCTATGATGTTACCGAGCTATTCTCTGGTACTTTATATCCAACTGCAAATTTGTTTTACCAAAGTTTTTGTGATATTAAGATGTTGATATCTGAATGGTGTGCTAGCACTGATACCACTATTAAAGAGATGGCACAATCTATGAGTGTTAAGTTTGAAAAGTACTGGAAGAAGTCCAATATTGCTCTAGCTGTGGCAAGCTTTCTCGATCCTAGGTTCAAGAAAAGAATAGTGGAATATTACATGAAAAAGTTTTATGGTGAGCCATTGTCTAAAGTTGAACTTGAAAAATTCATGAATGTTGTGAAGCAAATGTATGAAGCATATGTTTCTGTTGCATCTATTGTCCCAAAGAGTAGTACTACATCTGCTCCTAGTGAAGAACCAGAAGATCTCTTTATGGACAATGAAAATGAGGAATTGCATAACTTCTTATATGACACTCAAGATGGCACTGGTCAAGATGAGCCAAATGACTTGGAGAAATACATGGCAGAACAACCACTAAAGCTTTCAAAATCTAGCAATCATAAATTTGATATTTTATCGTGGTGGAAGAATCAGGAATATGAATATCCTATTCTCTCAAAAGTTGCTCGTGATGTGTTGGCCATTCAAGTGTCAACAGTTGCTTCAGAATCTGCTTTCAGTGCTGGTGGCCGGGTCATTGATCCATTTCGTAGTCGCCTCGAGCCTGAGATGGTAGAAGCATTGATCTGTACCAAAGATTGGATAGCTGCATCTAGAAAAGGTGATAATTTTAATAGTTTGTTATCTTTTAGTTTGAATAAAGTTGTGTTTTTTTCTAATGTACCTTTCATTACATTTTTCAGATTCTAAGAATAAGATTGCATCTATCACTGCTGATCTAGAGGTTGTTGAGACACTTGTTACTAATATGTTGATTCAGGTATTGCACTCTTGTTTTTGTAAATGTTTTTCATCTTTTTCGTTATAAAGTTGCTTCTAACTTAGTTTGACATATTAATTGGCGAATTGTAGGAAGAAGAAATAGCGAGTGATGATGAGCCATAGAGCGTGAAGGCACTTTCAGCGTTCATTGTTGTCCGCTAAGGCTATAAGCCTATACTATTGTTATTTTGTGTTTCTATTATGGCATGATAAACTTATGTTATGTATGGTACTCCATCTCGTAATCTTGTATGAACAATTATGTTTCTATTGTGGCTTGTATGAATTTACTAGAGTGTAAGCTTCAGTCGTTATTATTTCTATCATGCCATCTTCTATATATGTTGTTGAATTATTTTTATTCATGTTTTATGTAGTGTACTTTTAGAACGGTAGTTGCTTCAGCTTTGCCAATCATCCGTATTATTATCCGCTTATATTATCCGTTCCAACCGAATCCGTTATATATCCGTCCGGCGGTACCGTATTTGAAACTCCGAATATTCCGAATTCGTATTCGTATCCGGTCATACCGTATCCGACTCCGAATCCAAGAAAAAAATATGGGTTAGGATACGGTTTATACAATATCCGACCGAATCCGATCCGTTTGCACCCTTACATGTCATGTGTCTGCCGCTAATGAAACGAGAGAGCTGTAAGTTGGGAGAACTTATCATCGTTGTGATCCTTCACCGTACGGTTTGTTTAGCATACGGGTAGAATTTTTTTTTGGCCGTTGTTGATAGTTTATAACTATGGTTGATAGTTTTCGGCACCGGTTTTACTATTGTACAATCGACTGAAATTTTCTTACCTCTCTATCGCCTAAAGTTATCTAGTACTAATTATTCTCTCTCCAAAAAAGGGGGCCATTGAAGGATGCTCATCTAATGGATGAAAAAGTAATTGAAAGTGAAGGGAAAAATCAGTCACATGTGCAATAGTCGGTCCCTTTTGGCACTAGCACGAGTGCTTCTACAAAGTCACCTGTGCAATAGTCAGTCTCTTTTGGCACTAGCACGAGTGATTGTACAAACAAACTGAATACCGATAAACCGTTTCGAAAAAACTGTCCTGATGAACAGCATCAAAACGTCTGTGAAGAAAGAGTCATGTTTGTTTATTCAAAGAAAGTCATAAACCATATAAATTGAAAAGAAATTGAATGACCATATGAGAAGGTTCTAGTTTTTAGTGTGATGAATCATTGCAATTTGGGAGAATTGAAAATTTGAATAGCACTATTGCTGGTCGGTCAGGAGAAGGCCAGTCAGACCGGCATTGTGCAACCGGTCAGACTGGATGGTATCAGTGGTCTAACCACCAGAGGGTTGACGGTTTGACCGACTGAGGAATGTATGGATCAATGGTTTGGTTGCATATATTTTGTATGGTGCATTGTATGAATCAATTGATAAATTGATGACTTTATATATTGTGCAGAGCTACGTGACAGTTTACTTATTTGTGTTAGTTGTAGGACTTCAGAGCTAGGTCATGGTGAGGTGTAGGAGGACCAGGACTAAGCACAGGGCGGTGCTGAGGTTCAGAATGGTCAGGGAGACACTAAAGATGACCGAGGCTTGCGGGGTGATTGCAAGCCAAGACGATGAGAAATCGGAGCAGGAGCTACTGATAGTGGACATGACAGGCAATGGCAAAATGGATCGAGACTAGACTCATGGAGGAGTCGAGGTCTTGTACAGTCGAGGAAGCTGGGTGCTATCATGCGCAAGGAGAAGCATGTGGTGCGTCAAGTGATTTTGGTCGTTTGCTAGCAAGGATGGTTCATTGGGATCTAGACGCGTGATAGGCTTGGCGGCAAGTCGTTAGGGCTACGTGGAAGATGGTGAAGCATGGGCAATGCTTTGTGGCAAAGGAAGTGGATGCTTCGTGGAAGATGGTAGAGGGGTATTTTGGTATATTGCCTAATACCAAAAAAGTGACGGTGTGCAAAACCACGGTGTTGGCCTAAGTGGTTTAGGTTTTATATGTGCTGAAAATATGAAGTGGATCAAGTTTGATTTACTAATGGGTTAATGGTTGTAACGCACTTTAAGAAGCGTCGTGAGAGAGTAAAACCCGGTGTTAAGTAGAGTTAATGGGTTATCCTCAGTTTGGCCTAATGGATGGATTCATTAGATTTTGATTTAGGTTGTAAGGCTATATAAGGGGAGGAGAGGTAAGAGCTAGGGTTTAAGAAGGTTGGCTAAGCCTTTTAGTGGCTAGCTCCTTCTCCCTCCAGTGGCAAAGCTAGGATAAAAGTGAGGGAGGAGCTCGTAGACCAAAGCTTCCCCAGCTACCCACATCAACATCGTAGATCAACACATGTATGGTCAACGCTGTTACGGCCTACACTGGCACTATTGGCCTCATGCACAAACTCACGGTCCATACATGCTGGCAGTGGTGAGCACATGACAAAATTTTATCCGAGACAAATCTAAATATGGCTAATTTATCATAAACAAATGGATTTATGCATCATGCATGCAAAGTTCATAATCACCATAATTTTATACTAAAATCAATCCTAAAATTAGATAGACTAAGTAAGCAAATTCATTCTCTCAATTTGACTCACTATTTCTCAGTTAGATATTCCTCTCACTCATTCTTAGATAATCAAATTTGGTATACAGGGATGTTATTTCACAATGAAAATTGACATACAAAATTTCACAACATTATTCCCCCAAATTAACATATAACTCTATCTTTCTCTCTCACAAAACATGACTAATATTGAAATTAGAACTACAAGGACTAGCTAGGAAGATGAAGGGTTACAGATGTTGGAGGGTGGGCTCGAGCCTACTGAAGCCCACCTGCTAGCTGCACTCGTGCCTCCCTCCCATGGGAGATTAGCGTTCTTTGGGTTGGAGCCTTGAGTATGTGTGTTCTAGGCTTAGAGCTCTACTATTCTAAGAGATTGACTGTAAAACTTACCTTCTCAAGTGAGTAATACATCAATATTTGATTATCTCCATGTCTATCTCTTGTTTTTGTTCATTTGCTCTTATTTTGGTTGGTTTTGATATCTCCTCTTTATGTTTTTATGTCATGGACGTGAATGAGATGGAGATAACTTTTGAAGATCGATATCCTATTATCTAGGTATTTTGATAGCAAGTTCATGAAGAAACCCGATTTTCTTTCATTTTGGCTTCATTGAGTGATCTCTTGTTTCAAGGGTTTTTGGATCGAGTTCTTCGGTGTTCTAACTTTCCATGATATGTGAGAATATAACTAGAATCATCTTGGCCATCATCTACCCATGAACAAGTTGTATTCACCATTTAGGGTTTTGGCTCGGTTTTGATGCAACATTCCAACAAACGGAAAAAAGGTCCCAACTTTGGCCACAATTTCTCTGATCGTTTGTTAGAATAGGTTCATAATAACCTAAAGAAGATCTGTGCAAAATTTCATATTATTTGGATCTACGGATCAAAAGTTCTTTCGATTTTGGTTTTTGAAGTCAGGGTGAAAACACTATTTATTGTCCTAATTTTACTATAACAACTGGTCAGACCGCAATTATAAGACTGGTCAGATTGTCTGGGCCAATCAGACCACCATTTGAGGGCCACTCAGATCGCCGGGAATGGTTGGGTTTCAAGTTTTGTTTGTTTGGACTAGTTGGTTTGATTTTTAGGTGTGTATTCTATGTTCTACATCTTTATAAGTGTTTGAGGATTGAATCTTGCATACTTTGGGGGAAATTTTGAGTTGGCACCATTCACCCCCTCTGTTGCCATCTTCGGTCCTATAATTGGTATCAGAGCCATATTTGCTCTTTCTTTGATCTTAATCGATCGTGAGCATAGCAACTAGTAGGGAAACTTATGAGCTCTTTTTGCATCTTGCTGAAATATTTTTACCAATGATGTCCTTTATGACAAGAGGCTTGAAATAAACTAAAGAGTAATTTTATTTTCAAAAAACTATAAGTGTGAGCTTTGTGGTACATTCTTTATCTCTGGTTGTTCAAGTCCCATGGAAAATAAACTTTTGGAGTCCGATGATGATGATATGGACAAGTAGGGCGAGCTTCGACCCGTTATGAGTAAGGTAAAACCTCATGTGACCTTGGTTTTGTCCAATATGAATTTGCTTGCTCTTAGAGATTATGTGAAATGCCTAGATGATAAGAATTCTAGATTGTTTGATGTTGATTGTGCTAGGTTTGAATCTCACTTACCATGTGCAAGTTGTGAGTCTTTATATGTGGATGTTGAAAATTTAAAGACTTCTCTTGCATACTTAAAATCTGAAATTGAAAAAGCAAAACTGACTCACCACACAAGTGTAGAGGGGCTTGAATTTGCTAAGGCTGGGATCAGTGAGACAAGTGTTTCTGTTTTTGATTCTCGTATAGTCTCAAGTAACTCTCATGTTAATAGCTTAGCTTCTCTTGTTTTATATTTGTGCTAGCTATGTTTCTCATGTCGATCCAATTTATTGGTTGCTTGCATTCTTCATCTTTTGCATATATTGTCTTTCTTTGAGAGATGGTGTAAATGCTTTGAGAAGAGAGCGCGATGATATGAGCACTGAATCTTGCGACTTAGTCACCTCCTTGCTTTTGGATTTGGGTCTTTCTAGTAGTGAGTATAGTTCTATCATTGTTGACATTTGTGTCTTAACTTTGGATGCTTCTATTTTAGCTAGTGCAACTCTTGTTGGCTCTTCTAATGTTGTTCAAGGGATTTCTAATAATGATGGTGCTTTTACATCGTTTGGTATTGATTTATGTATAATTAAGTACCATTGCACCCATTGCAAGAAAGATGGACACAAAGTGGAATTTTGCTTTCACCGTGCCAACTATAAGCATCTAGTGTGCCGTTGAGATCGTGTTTCTAAGTCTCTTGGTGTTCATAGTCTTGCCTATAACATGAACAACAAGTGCAGAGCATGAAACCTCGATTTTGGAAGCCGAAGCACAGTGACAACCTTGTTGTTTTTGGGTTTGGACCTAGGGAAGCAGTCATACCGCTATTACCCCGATTCTACCAAAAACATATTTATTCTAATTTACCGTGTACTCCAAAAGTGATATGAGTATTTATTTAGTTATTTGGCAACTAATTTGATTAATAAATATATACTATTCACGACTAGAATCATGGTTTAAATGGTATGTCATTGAGAGCGACAACTAAAAGAGTGATATTATCAATATCGTCATAATCTGATTATTTTACAAAAATATATAAAATAAATAGATAATTAAATTAATATTTATTATTCCAAACCTCTAAATCTTAATATCTACGCTATTAACTACTTAGTATTTAACATACAACTTGAATTGAGGGATAGGACACAACCAAATATCTAAGTCTTTCATAAACTTGGATGATATGTGATTCTACATGATTCTAGTGCAATTCTACCTGGTATGACTCTAGATGCGATTTGAGTCGGATTGGCTTCGTGGGATCGTAGAATCGTACGATTCAATGTCTAGAATCACGATTTTAACAACCTTGGTCTTTGCTCAGAGGGCTTCTTTATGAGCCTTGTTGATATTGTGTCCTCATGGACCATATCTCCTAGTGGACCTTTGTATCATTGCTCATTTTATGGAAAGGATGGACATCATGTAGACTTTTGCTTTTGGCATGTCAAACGCATGTGTCGAGCCTATGCTTCTAGATCTCTAAGTGTGCATAGCCTTTTTCATGGTATCAACACTCGTGAGTCTAGCATGAAGGCTCACTTTGTTGATAGCTTCTTTGACATCTTTTCTAGTGGTGTTAGACTGCGTCGTAAACTTGATTCTCATAATTTTAGTTTTAGTCCATGTGCTGTCCCGAAGAAGGATTTCTACCATTTCTCAAGTAGTAGAGCTCGTTTTCTCCATCGAGGTATGCACCCACGGCAAGGAGTTGTGAGTTCTTTTGATGCTCTTATTGGTTCTCATCTTGGTGCTTTCATGTAAGGTATTCGTCGCTTTTCAGAGATAGCACTCATTTTCTCATCGAGTTGTCCATTTGCGGCGTGTCTCTAAGATTGTATTTTCTTACATAAACCATCCATTGCATTATGCTAACTCACATATTTCTAGAGTTGTTGTGTCTAAGTTTTGGGTCTCCAAGTACTTGCTTACTAACCCTTCGGGGTCCAAGACTCGGGCGCCTTGTTCTTCTCATGTGTAGATACTAGGACGTGAGATGGAGAATATATGGTTGATTGGGTTTCGGTCTTTTACTTATCATGTGATTGGATTACTTGATGATTCTTCACTCCCTTTGGTGGCCTCTAAGAGGCATGTGCTGTCACATTTAGAGTTTTCACCTACTTGTGAGCTATCCTATATCTTCATGCCTTTATATTCATGTGTTATTATAATTGGCATGTTGTGTTTATACATGTGTTCACTTGTACCATATTGGTATGTACCACCTATGTTTCATTCTTGTTATGCCTTTATGTGTATTTTACTTGTATATCTATGTGTTAGCTAATTATTCATCTTTTGTGGATATATGAGTTTTATCTTCATGAGCATGCATTATTCTTTCAACATTATGTATTATGCTCTTGCTTGTATTCCATGTATTCATTTACTTACTTGATATCATTATACCATGTATTGCATGATTTGCCCATATCTTTGTTTGTATACTTAGCATTGTGATATAACAATTGTGGATACATTATATTTCTTTTATTACTATTAGCATGTTATATTCTATTTTTATCATTTGTCATGCTTTTTGCTTGCTCATATGTGCATAGGCTAGAATTTTGATCATGATTTTTTTTGTATACTTGAGTTTGGCTTTTCACGATGAGCATGTGTTATCTAGATGTATTCACTATCATGCTTTTGAGATATTTTGTTCTAGGTATCCATATATCCATTAGGTATCCATGTTATATCCTTCTCTTGATCCTTGTTAGCATAATTGAAGCATATTTTGTTTCTTGACATGTTTTATGCTTACATAGTGTTGATAATATATGTGGTATTGCTAATTATAGATAGATAAGTTTTACCATAGCTTTTCTTGCATTCTTTAACCTTGATTGTATGAGTGTCTTGCTATATGTTTTGTTGCTCATTTACTTCATTCTTTGCCATAAACATAAGCATAGCTTGATTTATCCCTCTAGCATGTAGTGTACTTATTTATGCACAAAAGTATTTACTTATGCTTATGTAAGCATTGCATATCTATTGCCCTTCTCTCATCTTGGATTATAACATTCTTACCTGCCATGTATCTAGAAAGTAGATTTGCACGTTAATCTTAACTAACCTCAGTTCCAAAGCACAAACGACTTCTTTATCATATCGCTCTATGTGTAGCTTAGCTCTTCCCCTGCTAGCTTTATTAAATGTGAAAAACTTGAATTAGATCATGTCATACTGCATATTGTGACTAGTTTTGCTCTAGGGATTTTCTTGTGATTCATGCCATGTCAAATAAGCTAAGTTGATTTTTGAACCTAAATGGGGCTTTAAATTGAGCTATACTAGTTTTTTATTAAAACATGAGTTAGTATTAGCTTCTTATTCTTGAACTAAGATTAGCTTCTTATTCTTGAACTAAGTCAAGAAAATACAAAATGATCTTTTTGTGTGAAAAACTAATCTTACCAATTCTTTTTCATGAGATAATTTGTTATTGTACTAGGCATGAACTCATGGAGAGTTTTGAATGGTCAAAATCACTTCCTTAAGCTGCTTGCTTAGGGTGGTCGTATAAGGCGTGAGATTTAACACATGCCTAAGAAATTAAAATCTGTGAAAAATGATTGAAACTTAGGAGGAGTTATGGATGGCTCCTAGTCCAGAATTTGGTTTGCTAAGATAAAACCATAAATAATTTTCAGAAAATGACAAATATGCTAAATTTGCTCAATTGCAAGTGATATCTAGTGCTTGAACAAAATGTCTCAATCTTGAACTTATAGCACTCTAAATTGACTCAATTGTAGCTTATTGGTTCTATTTAGAATATTGACATGGCTTGACTCATTTTTGGATACCTTTGGCTAAACTATAATCTTGAGCAACACGATATGTTAAAAATCTATTTAACTTCTGTAGGATCATTGATGGCAATCAGAGAGGGGTGAATGATTGTAGTGCGCAGCGGAAACCTTTCTCTTCAAAAATATGTTGTGTTTCGATTGTTCAACCTGAGAAACAGCTAGAGCAAAAACAAACACAAAAGGTGCAAACGAAATAAAAAATATTTTTATTCCTGATTTACTGTAACGAATAGAAAGAAAATATTTGTTTTTTTTCTCGGTACTATAGCACCATGCGCACGGCACTGTAGCACTAATGTGAATTAAATTAAACTAAAACTAATTAGCAATCCCTGGTCAGGTCAGAGAAAAACCATCCACTTTTCTCATCTAAAGTCACGGTAGAAAACGCATTCCATGCATGTGGCTAGAATCCACTAATCAGTTCTCAATCAAAAAGTCTAATTACCTTTTGCTAATCAAAACATGTATGCAAGCACTTTTCTAGTAGCCTTCATGCATGCACGTAACTTTTTCTAGTAGTCTCAACTTTTTGGTTCTCACCCATGCATGCATGAAACACAAGCAACATAATGCAAGAAAAAACAATTAGCCTTAACTAATTACCTTGCACTAATCACCTCTAATTAACCCACGGCCAACTCTCACGTGATCATAAAAAAAAAAACTTTCATCATGAATCAATAGCAAACAAGCTTGTATACAAGGAAAAAGAAAACTTTCTTTCTGACTCAAGCAAGAGAGAGAGATTTCAATCATACTGTCACAAGGAACATCAAGACGTCATCATATTTTGCTATCCATCAACTTGGCCAGCGTCTTTGCTCTGTTCGCACAAAGGAGCAGCAACTACGCACCTTGACGTGATGCACAGCAGCACGAAGTAACAACTCTTGCTTCTTCTTCATTTCTTCTCTCTGGCACACCAACTTTTTTAGCTGCCTCTCAGCCTACAACCCCAATGCACAGCGGCCACACACGTATATATATACCACGAGTCACTCTTGAAACCCTAATACAACTCATCTAATTAGGCCTGAGCTTTTTTACCTCAACTAGGTTTTTAGCCAATTACTATTAAGGGACCTAAAACCCTTCCATAACACGGGTTTGTTTTACTTTCTTTATATGTCATAGCCTACAGACCACACCGCCGTAGCTCCGACACGCATCAACCGTCTTTGATCTCCACGTGCCCCAACTTGAGCGCAATTATCTCCTCTGGCATCCTTGACTCTCTGGACAATAGCTTCACACCAAGCCATCTCTCGGTCCTCACCGTAGACCACGATCGCCTCTGAGTTATCTTGTACATGCAAAGACCAAACCAACATTTTTCCAGCACAAGTTCTCTCCAACATTTCAGATATTTGCTCATTTGGCTTTAACTTTACTATACATAGTTTGCTACGATCTAAATAGCTCTTCAATACAATACGGCCTGGTGTAATACTTGTAGAGTCACTTTGGATAATTTTATGTCTCCTAAATGCTCAAAATGACTATAAATGCAGCCACTTCATTTCATTCATACTCTATCTTCTTTCATGCATCTTGATGACTTCATTGTCAAAGAGAGAGAAAGATCGGTAAAAATGTATATCTAGAGCATGATTTGGTGTTTTTGTGTAAAATATTGCTAAGGTCAAATCGAACAATTATTCTTTTATATAGACCTAGAGTGAGATTTTTCAACTAATTTGGTGGATTTGAAACTTTTTGTGAACAATTATCATTTTTTATAGCTTCTATCCATCTCTGCCTCAAATAGTCATTTTCAACTCTTTGCGCTCTTCTTTTGACCATTTGGAGTTCTTTTGCAGATTTCCACCTCCTCATATAAATTCATTTCCTAATTTCATTTTTGAGAAATTACCAATAGATTTATTAAGGGGGAGATTGAAGGACCATATGAGAAGGTCCTAGTTTTTAGTGTGATGAATCATTGCAATTTGGGAGAGTTGAAAGTTTGAATAGCAGTGTTGCTGGTTGGTTAGGAGAAGGCTGGTCAGATTGGCATTATGCAACCAGTCTGACCGGTTGGTATCAGTGGTCTGACCACCCGAGGGTTGACGGTCAGACCGACCGAGAAATGTCTAGATGGAGATTTTCGACCGGAATTTATATTTGTGGAGTTTTGAGTTGAGGTGACCATGTGGTCATATTATGTGTGTTGTTACTTGTGTGCACGTGGGTTTAATATTTGGTCCTAGGTTTAAGATCAATGGTTTGGTTGCATACATTTTGTATGGTGCATTGTATGGACCAATTGATGAATTGATAACTTTATGTATTGTGCGGTGCAACGTGACGGTTTACTTATTTATGTTGGTTATAGGACTTCGGAGCTAGGTCATGGTGAGGCGTAGAAAGACTAGGACTAGGCATAGGGTGGTGCTGAGGTCCAGAACAGTCAAGGAGATACCAAAGATGACCGAGGCTTGCGGGGTGGTTGCAAGCTAGAACAATGAAGAACCAGAGCGGGAGCTACCGATGGTGGACACGACGGTCAACGACAAAGTGGACTAGGACTAGACTCAGAGAGGAGCCAAGGTCTTATACGGTCGAGGAATCTGGGTGCCATCATGCGTAAGGAGAAGCATGTTGTCGAGACCCGAATATACAAATTCGGACTCTCTGTGTAAACTGCACTAGTCTAGAATCACGCTAGTGCACACAGTCAAACATAGATGTCATCACAATCATACACACGATATAATAAAGGGAAAACTCAAATATCGATAAATCTCAAAATGTACGACCTTATGGCCAAACTTACAATAACTCTAGCCGGAAGGGCTTAAAACTAGTAGCGGAAATCCAAAATAAAACGTAGCGGCCAATCGACAAGCCCATAGGCTATCGAGTGGAGAACGAAACCTAATCCGTGAAGTCATCGTAGTACTCTCCTTCTGGAACCTCCTGCTGATAATACTCCTCGCCCTCAACTGAGCAACATGGGCGTAAAGCCGTGAGTACATTAGTACTCAGCAAGTCGTTTGTAACAAATGAATGCAATATAGTATTCAAAGCTTACCAATGGAATATAGATTAAAAGGCATTTCACAGTAAATATGAATATAGATTGAAAGCGAAATTTAAATGAAAACGATAATAATAAATAATCAAAGGACTGAAAGTAAGCTACTTGTGAACATCCCATTCACAAACTAAACCAACTGTGAACTACCTATTCACATCCAATATAAACCACCAAGTCTATAATGAAAACACTACCCCTCATGTGAAATCACCGAGCATTGTCTATGACCGAGGACGCGGCTATTCGAATAATTTCACACTCTGCAGAGGTTGCACAACTGTACCCACACGATGTGATTAGCCTCGCGCTAAGAAAATCACAACAAGGCCTTTACAATGTTCTACCTCAACCTAATCCTGCCCGCTAGGGTTTCGCATCACACCCCCTTTGCGCCACATGGAAATCAGCAACCATGTTAATCATAATGGCTGAATTGAAACTGAAATATTACAAATTAATCAGCCAGGTCTATCCCATACTAGACATGTGGTTTGCACGATTATGCTAAGATCAATGACGCACAAAGTTAAGTCCTTAGCATTACCCAGGCGAGGCTACCACATCCCCCGAAGTGCACCTGCACTTCCCCCTTTACTGCACGATCACTCGCCCGAGTGCAAAACCAAGTTTGTATCTCCCCGCCAATGACACACCAATGCCATGGCACAAAATTTTAATAAATGTGGCACCAACCACAGTTCCATATATCATTAAGTCAAATTAATAATTCACATATGATGATAAATCTAATCGTAGATTAAGCAAGTCTAAGCAATTCTAGTCGTGCAACCCATGTGACAATTAACATAGCATCACTAGTATGTTGCCCAACTTATGGTGACAATAGTATCATGGCATTGCAAATTATCAAGGAGGGATGAATTCAATTGGGATGATAACTATCAATACAATGGTTTGAATAAAAGTAGCGATGCAATATAATTTAAAATAAAATAATTAAATAATAGATTGTAAACTGGGTTCAACATGATCAAAGGACACGACTTACCTTGGTTATGCTCAGCGAGGTACTCCTGGTCTTTAGGCGTGGATCCTGCTCCTCCGGAATCCGAATCTAACGAGAGAGAAAATGACCGAAATAATAAAAGTACATAAAATGATAAGCAAATGAACTCCAAAAATCATGAAACTCAAACCAAAAGCTAGAGCTCGATTTTAGATGAATTTAGAAAAAAGAACAGGGTCAATCGGAGTTAGGACGGAGGAGAACGGGCTCTTGGAAAATAAACCCTAAAGTTAAATCGGGAAATTCAAAAATCGCACTGTGCTGTGAACCCGGTCCACGGAAAAGCAAGTCCACGGTGAACTCGGTCCACGAAACAGTGCACACGGGGAGGCGACGCTGACGCGGCGGCTAGAGCTGACGTGGCAGCTGCTGGTGCTGCCACGTGGCACGGGGTGACGTGGAGGTTGACGTGGCTGCTGACATGGCATCCTGGGGTGGTTTTGGCTGACGTGGCGCTGATGTGGTTTGCCGTGTGGTAGGCCACGTGGACTAGGGCTGACGTGGCTGCTGCGTCGGCTAGGGCTGACATGGCAAGGATCGGGCGCGGTCGGCGGCGACGGGATCCGACGACTCGGGGAGGGACGCGTGGCGCGATCTGGGCCTTCGGCTCAGATCCGGACGTGCGGTGGAGATGGGGCGGCGCGGAGGCGGGACGGCGCGGATCGCCGACGCGTGGCTTGAGGCGCGCCACGCGGCGCCGCGCGCGGCGCGGCGCGGTGCGGTGCGCGCGAGACCGAGGGACGGTGTGGGGCGCGGGGTCCGGCAACGGAGAAGGCGACGGCGACGAGGAAGAGGGAAGTGGCGGAGGGGCTCACCGGCGAGGTCTCGACGGCGGCGACGGCTCCGACGACTACGGGCAGGGACGGGGACTCCGGCGATGGCGGCGTGCGGCTCTGGAACGGCGACGCGAGCGCGAGGGAGCGGAGGCGAGGGCGGCTGCGAGGCGTGCACGCGAACCGAGGGGTGAGCGGCGTTAAAAGCACACGAATCGAGGAGACCGATCCGGACGCGACACGGAGCGGGCGCGAACGCGGTCGGCGCGCACGGACGGCCAGGATGCGGCCACGTGGTACGGGCGCGGATCGGACGACGCGGAGCGGGCGGCGGTTAGGGTTAGGGCTATGCGCGGGTGGGCACGAGCGGCGCGACGCGTGGCGCGGGCGCGATCCAACGGCGGGGGCGAGGGCTGGGTGCAGGGAGCGGGACGAGGCGCGGATGCGGGGGATGGCGACGCGTGGCGGCGGCGGGATCTGACGGCTGGGCGGCGGCAGGGGTTTTAAATTTCTTTTTCCAGAAATAAAAAAAAATCCTTTTGAGCTCTAGAAAATAGCAAATAAATCCCAAAAATTCACCAAAAATACCAGAAAATTCCTTAAGACATGAAGAATCTAAATAAAATATTTCCAACTTATGTTAATATTTATTTTAATCAGATTAAATTATTTTAAATTCTAAAAATTCATTTGAAGCTTGAATTAATTCCAGAAAATTTATTTTTAAAATCTGGGCTTTATAAAATGCTGAAAAACATGATGTTACACATGTGGTGCACCAAATGATTTGGGTCGTTTGCGAGCGAGGACAGTTCGGTGGGATTCGGATGCGTAAGAGACTTGGCGGCAGGTCGTTGGGCCATGTGGAAGATGGCAAAGCATGGGCGATGCTTCATGGCAAAGGAAGTAGGAAGCTTCATGGATGGCAATAGAGGGGCCTAAGAGGGGCCTAAATTCATTTGAAGTGACGGTGTGCAAAACTGCAGCGTTGGCCTAAGTGATTTAGGTCTTGTATGTACTGAAAATGTGAAGTGGATCAAGTGTAAGAAGTGGATCAAGTGTGATTCACTAATGGGTCTATGGTTGCAAACCGCTTTGAGAAGCATGCGTGAGAAAGTAAAATCTGGTATTAGATGGGGTTAACGGGTTATCTCTGATTTGGTCTAATGGGTGGATCCATTAGATTTTAGATCAGGTTGTGAGGCTATATAAGGGGAGGTGAGGCAAGAGCTATGATTTGAGAAGGTTGGCTAAGCGTTTTGGTGGTAGCTCTTTCTCCCTCCTATGGAAGATTAGGGTTCCTTGGGTTAGAGTCTTATGTGTGTGCTTTAGGCTTAGAGCTCTGCTATCTTGAGGGTTTGGTTGTAAAACTTACCTCCTTAAGTGAGCAATACATCAATATTTGATCATCTCTATATCTATATCTTGTTTTGCTTGGTTTTGATCTTTCCTCTTCCCTCCTTTTGATCTTGCTGTGCCAAGGACGTGATTGAGATGGAGATAAGCTCTAGAGATCAATCTCCTATCATCTATATATTTTGATAACAAGTTCATGAAGAAACTCGATTTTCCTTAATTTTGGCCTCATTGAATGATTTTTTATTTCAAGAGTTTTTGGATCGTGTTCTTCGGTGTTCTACCTTACTGTGATATGTGAAAATACATCTGGAGCCATCTTAGCCATTATCTATCCACAAGCAAGTTGTATTCATCGTTTGGGGTTTTGGTTCGATTTTGGTGCAACCTTCTAATAAACTAAAAAAGGTCTCAACTTTAGCTATGATTTTCATGATCATTTATGGAATGGGTTCACAATAACCTAGAGAAGATCCATGTAAAAATTTCATATTATTTGGATTTATGGATCAAAAGTTATCTCGATTTTGGTTTTTGAAGTCGGGCTGAGAATACTATTCATCGTCCTGATTTTACTATTGCAACCGGTTAGAACGCCATTATGAAGCCGGTTAGACAGCCCGAGACGGTCAGACTGCTATTTGAAGGTCGGTTAGACCGTCAGAAAGGGTTAGATTCCAAGTTTTGTTGATTTGAGCTAGTTGGTTTGATTTTTAGGTGAGGATTCTGTGTTCTACATTTCTGTAGGTGTTTGAGAATAGAATCTTGAATATTTAGGAAAAATTCTAAATTGACACTATTCATCCCCTCTATTATCATCTTTGATCCTACAAAAATAAACCACAAACTGAAAAGAACTAGGCCTATGTCTGAATGCCTAATACTGGTATAAGTTGATGAGGTAATAGCCCAAATAGACCTTATATATTTCCATGATCTTCAAGATTGAACAAGCTGTAAGAGATGACCAAAGAAGAGAGCGAACAAGGTGTGGCGCGGCGTACAACTGAAGAGAACCATGCCACCAATCAAACACCAGTACCCCACCAGTATGAGCACTGCGCAAAACATGAATGGATTTTTTTTTCTTTTTTTGCCATGCACCACACCGCTGGGCTTCAATTGTTCTAAGTCACTCTCAAGTCTTGAAGATAGAAACAAGAAAATCCTTCACTTCAGCTCATCTTCGCTCGCCTGCCTCATATTGAGGGGAAAAAACATGAGTTTAGGAATTAGGAGCATGACTAAAGAAACCGGGACTAGCTAGGAGTTTGACTGATCAAAACACATTAATATGGACTAACTAGGAGTTTGAATGATCAAAACCGGGAAATGGACCCTGAATATAATTTGTCATACTAAACACGTTAATATGGGCTAACACATACAAGTATATCCTTACTGTGATGTTTAATAAACTAGAGTGAACGATTATTTTCCGCTCGTATCTATCTTGTATGATCAAGTTAATCATTATTGATTCGTTATATGCCTTTGGTTTAAATGATTATGTATAGTTGTTTACGTACGGTTTACCGCAGTTACCATGCCTTTGGTTTAAATGATTATGTATAGTTGTTTACGGTTTACCTCAGTTATCATGCCTTAAACTATGGGCTATGTGCTAAAACAATGATACCTGGGTAAATGAAAATCAATTCATAGCAACACTACGTATTGCTCTGACAATTTATCCAAACTCCGAAGATGGAGTAAACAAAATTCAATCGGAGGGAGGAGGGACACCAAGATAGTTAACCACAGCAAGCCAACGTACCAGATTATTGTATTTGTGCAAATGATGTAGTAGTTATCTCAGAACCAATATGAGGTTTCAATTTACACTGATCTGAGCAGAAATGCTATGCATCTCAGTGATAAGCTATTGTCTACCTATCAAACTAAGCTCAGGCAAGATATCAGTAGATGTCAGTGTGGTCAGAGAAAGCAGTCAAAGGGAAAAAAATTAATCTGTACTGATGTGAAAAGTGTAACCTTGTTATGTTGAAATAATGCCAAATGCAAGTGAAATCAACTCATTGGACAACAAAAATCCATCTGGTTCACTCAGACGGATGAAGGCAACTGTGCTTCCAGTCTCACCCTCATGTTGCAAGTCTGAACCCACTGTGCACATTCCTTCGTTCTTCTGGGCCTGGATAAGCTGACACCGTTGGTGTAGCTTGCCGATCCAAGACCAAACGCATAGAATGACCGATTTTGCCAATATGTTAGATTGTGCTTGCACTCAAAGCCAGTCTTGCAGTAGCTACTGATCTCGTAGTGGTTATATCCTGCTTCAGAAAGCTGTTTCGAAGCTATCTTGTAGAAGTTTGCAGACTCTGTCTCGCTTGGGGAAGAGCATATACACCAGGAGTATATCTGCCGACATTTAATATGGAAAGAAAAAGGATTGGCATCAATTTGCCACTCGAATCAACTTGTCCCTGAGCTGAATTCATACTTCTGGTATATATTTATATAAAACACGAGTGCTACATATTTACATATGAGAATCAAATAATTCCATGAAAAAAAACACTGCAAATATTAGTACAACAAAATCGTTAGATACTTCTTAGATGTAACATAGCTGGAGACGACCATGGCCACGTTATGCATCAAGTTTGTTTACGGTAGGATATTGCAATTTGGTTGTAAACTAAAACAAATTATTCCAGTTAAACCATTTAACTTTGCAATTACCATCATCATGAGTCTGAGGAGAGGACTGAACTTCCACTGCACAAACAAGTCCAAAATGGAAACAAGACCTCTCACAAATTGTATGATGATGTATCCAGTGTATTTGTTTCCCCAATTCCCTGTCTATAGCAGTATCAAACCACAAAACTGAATCAGAACACGAGGCTACAATACACACACAAAAAAGTATCTTTCTTGGGAACCTATGAAGTTTTCAGCATAGGCATGGCCAGAACAAAGCCAGTCAGTTATAAAGCACACTTACATTGGGCAAAATTTGATATATGTCATTCAGAAAGTTACTGCTTTAAAATATGCCACTCAGTTTCCTGAAATTCGAAATTTGTCATTCTAGTCGTTTTCTTTTTGACATATGCTATTATCACTCATTTTCTCCCATTTTCTTTTCTATTATCTGATTTTCCATATATTCCAAACTTGAACTGCCGGTTTTGCCCTTTATCTATTCCTCTCATCCCTTAGCCAATTGTTCCGTAGGCCGGGGACGCAGCCTCATGTGGGTCGAGGAGCCTCACCATTGGTTGTTGAGGATAGGAACGAGTGGGCCTAGGAGCCTGCCCGCGGTCTGGTGCGAAGCCGAAATGCAGCGGCGAGGACGAGCGTGAGGCCGGATATGGTGCGGCGTGGCGAAGCAGGCAAGGCAATGGCGAAGACGAGCATGCTACCGGGGATGGCATGGCATGGCGAAGCTGGCAAGGCAACGGCGAGTCGGATTTGGACGGCCAACGTCTCAACGAAGAGGTAGGGATGGTTGCGGTTGCGGGTTATCTGTGATTCGATTTGCTTTACGAAATTTCCATGTGATGGACCGCCAGATGTTGGCCAAACTCTTGCTAACGCTTAAGGAACACAACGCAAGAACACGACGAACTCACATAGGATTTGGCGCTGCAGAACTTAGCAGCATTTTCTGGTTTACTTCTCCTTTTATAGCAAATACAAGAACAGAAACTGAAGTACTAATGATCAAGAAAAACTGCAAACACTAAAGACTAAAAACTGCAAGCACTAACTCAAAGCAAATACCAAATCAAGATTAATTTCTAACAATCTCCCTAATCTTAACTTGCTAAACCTCACAAGATGAAGTCCGATTTCCTAACACATCTCTAAAGAGTTTTGCCTTCTTCTTGTTGACTATGCCGCCATGACACAACTTGTCGACGTCTTTCACTTCTTCACTGCTCGGTGACACACCCATCGACGACTTTGACTTATTCCTCAACTCTAATTGTCTTTCGCCGATGACACAACTTGACGGCGACGAAGACTCTCATCGAGAGCATACACACATGAGATCTTGAACACAACTACAAGAGCTCACACACACGTACATCATGCACTCGACACACCTACTTGCACGATCATGACACGACTATACGCACGTATGTAACACACCTTCTAGGTGCACACCAAATTAATGACACATACAACACTCCAACTATGCCAAATGACTCAAAATGCAATCGCACTTATATTTGTACACGGACTCAACTACATGCAACACAACACTTAGACGATGCCGTCGCCACTTTAGACATCGCCATGTTCACGACACCTTACACCAAGACACCGCTGATGGTGGAAGAACGCCGCTTGCCGCCGACGCCGCTCCCGCCTTGCAGCCCACCTATGCCGCTCGTCGCCGCCACACCACGCGATCACGCTGTCACCCCGTGCACGCCACGCGCGACATGGCACACCGCCTCGACCTCGCCATGGCTACGCGGACCTTCGCCAGTGTTTTTGAGCGCACGGTGCTGCAGCTTGACTCGCCGCCAAGACTGCACCTCCACCAAATACACGCCATTGCACGCCATCACGCCGACCAGCGAGTCATCGCTAGAGAGCTTCTCCTCGTACCTTGCTCTGATACTAAATGTTGGTCAAACTCTTGCTAACACTTAAGGAACACAACGCAAGAACACGACGAACTCACATAGGATTTGGCGCTGCAGAACTTGGCAGTATTTTCTGGTTTACTTTTTCTCCTTTTATAGCAAATACAAGAACAAAAATTGAAGTACTAATGACCAAGAAAAAACTACAAACACTAAAGACTAAAAACTGCAAGCACTAATTCACTAGAAACTGCAAGCACTAACTCAAAGCAAATACCAAATCAAGATTAATTTCTAACACCAGATAACTATCATTGGTTCTACGGAATTGCTGCCCTTCCCTTGTTGGAAGAGGAAGGACTCGAACCACTGCGCGTCGAACTGGGGATCCTCTCTGCTGTATTGTAGCCACGAATTGGTTTTTCTACTGCATCTAATTAGTTTATGGTATATTGCAAAGACGAATATTGTAATGTATTAGTTCAATTGTACAACATACATCTGAACTAAGTTCAGGAAGTAATTCATGCATCAAGACAGTTGATCCGTGTTGTCTTCGGTGTGTTTGTTCGGGTTTGGGTGGGCAGATCATGCACCATTATACTGGGTAATCTGATTTGATAGAAGGGAATAGCAATGGACTAGCTAACTCACCTGTCTTCTTCTTTGAAGTTAGTTGGATTAATTCTTGACGCTTGACAGTTGAGTTATAGCTGAACAGTTTTGTTGCTTGGAAAGTTGTTGGTGAGCTCTCTCCTGCTTCCCATTGACTAGATATGACAGATGACTGCTGATGTTAACGGGGGTCTTGGTGCATGCACATCAGTACATGCTGTTAAGCTGTTTCAGTTGTACTCTTTTAGACATGTCATCTATACACGTTTTCCTTTTTCATTGAGGATACAGCAGGATAACCAACTTGAGCTTTGAATCAAACTCGTGACCTGTCGTATAGCAACATACTGTTTTAGTCACCTAGCTGTGATATGACTTATATTTATACAGGTGAAGAGGAAGAAGAAAAGAGAAGGAAGAGGAAAGCATAACGAGAAAGAAAAGTTGGTGTATCTATGTGAAAGTCCCTTGAGTAGAGGTGGGCATTGGGCTATATATTAAACAAGACTTTGAGCATCCTTTATCAATTGATAAATTGGTGGAGACTGTTGGAATTCTAAGGGCATATCAGTAATTTCATAATTGAAAAAAAGGAATGAGGGGGCCCACCTATCGGTGAGCCACCTCAAAGAGATAAGGGGAGGAGACCGAGTGTCTCCTCCCGAGCGGCGTTTTCTTAGATCCGGTTTTGGGGGCGGTAGCAACGTAGGCAGATGGGTGCGACGATGCAGGCAGGAGGCGTCAGGATGGAGATTCGGCCCCAGCCGTTGGTGGCCACCGCGCCAAGCCCCTCTATCCCTCCTCTCGGCTATAAGAGGAGGTCACCTCCTCCCGTGAATGCATCGAAAAACCTTGAGTTCGATCTCTTTCATCATCTTTTCTTCTTCCCGATTTAGCTCTGGATTTGGTTTTTGGGGTCCCTTCTTCGCTGGTAACCACTGATATCGGTGGTGATTTACGACCCCTGGTGCTCGGCGAGGCGCACTTGGCCGGTGCTCCTCGGTGTTCTTGTCCGGCGTCCCCCTTCATCTTAGCTTTATTTGCTCGGTTGTCCCGAACGGCAAAGGAGGGCATTATATCTCCGTCGACCACACTCCTCTCACACTGCTACACAGAGGAGTGCTAGGTTTTCTGAGTCAGCACCTTCGGGTGTGCCTTGCCTGGTTCTTGTCGGTTGATCTCTTTACCACCGACTTGATTATCTTCTAGACGGCTTCGAGTGCTGTCTGCACCGTGAGTATTTTGATTCTTTTAATTGCAAACTCTATGGGCTGTGCTTGTTCTTTAATCTCTGATTTGAATTCAAGTACTGGGAGACTATGTTTGCTCGTGGCTCGATTTAAAACTCGATGATAAGATTTGTCGAATACTGAAAGTGATCTATACATCTAGATTAAAATTGAGCTCAATCTGTGATGCTTTCGGCTGTCTGTCACATTACTCTTTGAGTTCTTATTTCGGTCAGTCAGTTAGATCTTATTAATTTGTGATTGTCTGACATAAATAACTAGTATTCTAATTTCAGATCTGAATAGAAGAGGTTTTTACCTTTGTATTACTTGAGTATCTGTGATTATGTTGTCTATTAACTGATCACCTTAAGCTATTGTCAGATTGATGCCTTAGAGTCTTTGATTGAGATCTACTGTCATATCGAAATTTAGAAGTTGTTGTCATGTGTATATGCAAAATTTAGTGACAAAGAATGCATTGATTAGAGCTCAAATTTAATCTCTAGTTGTCTTATCACTTGGTGAAGAGTATAGACACTGTATGAGAAGGACAGGATCAAAGTCTTGTGCAACTCTACTTTGAGAGTAAAAGTAAAAAATGAAACTTGAGATTTATGCTGGTTTTATTATTTTATTGGTTCAAGCAAATGCTAGACATGTTCTTTTCGGCAGTATTGTTAATGCTTACTTATGACATGGTAGAATTACATATCTATATGCAATTTATGTCATTCATATACTGTTAAAAATGTTCTTTAATTATGTTTTACTATGCTGGAATTATATCTAAATATATGCTTATACCATACTATTTACATCAGTTTATTCTTAATTTAACTCTTCTAATTGTAACCTCTTCACAATTTGATCCTTCTAATTGTAAGCAGGTAGCTTCTTCCACGCATATTCGTAAATAGAAGTAAAAGAAAGACAGACAGATCAGCAGCTAAACAGTGATTCCAGTTTCAGAATAAAATGGAACTGGGGCAGAAAGAAGAATGAGCAACCAGTGCACGCTTAGAGCCACAGATCCAGAACACTTGCAGGATCTTCTCAAATTTGGGTTCCTCCAAATTTTGCAGGTGCTCTGTTTGATATTCCTGTTCTACATTCGAGAAGAAGCAGTGCTTGTTTGGAGGAATATGTCAAGACCAAGGCACTTTTAATTGATATAACTTCTACGCCCTAGTAGTACTTGGAAGGAATCAATGTATCCATAATTGGCCTTACTAATTGCAACTACGAGCTTTCTATAAAACGTACGCAAAGAGAAACTACTTAGTCACACATAGTGAGCTAAACAAAAAAGATGTGGGTATATGAAACTATAAAACTGCATGAAAACGGCAACCATGAATTATAACATTTCACTATAAAACTGCATGAAAATTGCTCATGGTATCTCGCCACTGAATATTTAGCATTTCACTATATATCTATCTACATATACTAATTAGGCATTTTGAGAAAATTCTCACCTTAATCGGGAAAAAATCTAGCAGTCCATACCTGAATTATAACGGCTAAGATTTAAGATTCCTTCCCAATCGTATTAAATACAAATTCTAATTGCAATGGAAACAAACATATCTATGAGATATTGCATCTTGAAAATAAAAACAAAGAGAAATCCGAGAAAGAAAAACCTCGCACCAAAGCGTCTCTCGTGGCCCCCCTCTCTCTCTCTCTAAGTTTTTGTCGTGGGCTCGTCGCCAGATTTACCTCGTCTCCATGCATGGCTCCTCTCTTCGGTCTTCCATGCACTCACTCCACCACGCCTTCCACGCGCTCCACCTTGATGACGAAGAAGTAGAGTTGCAGTATGTGGATGTCGTCAGGCCGGAGACGGAGAAGACGAGGATGACGTGAAGGAGAAACCTCTAGCCTTGGACGTTGCAGTCAATGGCGGCAGCGGGAGCACTCGACGTTGGCTGTTGAGTGAATAAGCGTGCAAAACAGGATGTAAGGACAACCATTAGTTCAATTTGTTGTTCCGCAACCGGTAGCAAATAAACTCAATTCATCCTTGTACTCGGTGTCAATACTGATAATGCGGTTATTAATTTGCCACAATGTAGTAAACTAAACAGCAAAGACACAGATGGAGGATCTTTTGAAATATAACTACAAGACGATTAAGTTGTTTCAACATCTGCCTTTTTCTTCTAGTGCCGTGATAAGATCCTCTATCAATTAATTAACAAGAAAGCAACCTGCTGACCCATGTAATATTCACATTCACACATGTCGGAATTTGGAATTCCAACAACAAATTTAATTGAGGTAAACCCCACATGAAGATGTTAACGATGATGAAACAAGACAAATCAGAACCTTACATAGCTACATCTGAAAAGAACACTGTTCTCAAGTAAGTAATACATTGTATAAGATGTTGTTTTGTAGATAATTAATGCATTGTATAAGATGCTACTCACCGACCATGAACGTTCTGAACGAATCCTTTGTACTGGAGAAGTTCGCTGTGTAAGTATTAAACAGATTAGCTAGAGGCTTGTTAGTGATGTGCCCAAGAGGCAATCATAAACAATTCAGTTTTATAGGCGAAAAAGGATATTGATCCATATGGGATTAGGGTTCTAATAGACCTACAACGTGGAAGTCCATTAGCATGCTCTATAAATATGTAGAGGTGGGGCTGCAGGTACGATACTACATGCTGAAAACCCTGACCGCCACCTCCCCTCGGCCGTATCCCGAAACCCTAGCCGGGCGCGCGGTGCTAACACACCAGCGCACGGCGTTCCATTCCGAACGTGTGGACTCCGTGGAGGCGCCGCTGCTGTTGCTGCTGTGCTGATCGGCGAGAAGCGTAAGGCTATTGCTAGGACGCGATGAGAAGATGTTCAGTTCGTGAAACGATCGACTGCTTCTTCTTCATCGACGTGCATCTACGATTGACCGGGCTGCTCTAACTCTTCTTCCGTTGCGCAATGCATATAGTGGTAACTATCCATGACTCCCTTACACGTATGTTTCTGGTTGAACGCGGTAGAAAATTAAATGTTGTAGCTAGCGTAGCCTACCCGTTCTCCTTCAGTGGTATCAGAGCAAAGCTATGTAGTATGTGGTCTGGATCATGCACTTGTAGATGCACGGATTGATTAGATCAATCAGTCATAAGAGGTTGAAATAGGTATGAGTTGATAGCATCATGTGGCCAAAAAGATTAGTTCGTGCTCCTTCTTTGATGTACGCGCGACTTGCCCCTACCGGCTGGAATCACCATCGGGGCTAACTGCGCGCACAGTCGGTAGATCGAGCCAACAGATCGAGGTCTTGTGTTGTGGTCTCCTCAAGTATACCGATTGCGATGATCAATATGATTGATCCAATGAAAATTGAGACATTTTGAATGGCTCGGATTTGGGTTGATTTGATCGGCCTGATGAGATTTTCATAGCGATTTCATAGATGCGATCTATGTAATTTCATAGAGCGGGACCGCCGTTGCGTACACGCATATATTGTTATACAAACACATTCATATCAGGGCGGTAGAATGCGTTCTGCGCTTAACTTATTTTTGCAGAGAATGATGTGAATGGTATGACATAGATGTATATGTGATGCATGTGTGTTTTTGCAGCCTGTGTGTCGTATTAATCACAGCTGGGTTGAGACTGTTCTTTAATTGTATAACGACCTGCGTGTCGACTTGTGATGCTTGAGCTTCTTATGTAATTCATTTGCTTGCTATTAGTTGTAATAGTTTAGTTCTTTACCATGGAGGCTTCAAGCATGATGACAAAGAGGATAGGAAATGTGACGAAGGAGATCACCGTGGAACCATGGCGATGGCGACCACTACAATTCAAAAGGCCATACCATTCACAGTATGATGTGATTATATGCATGTGGTGTTTATTTCCTGTCATACTATTATTTCATGTCATACCTGTAGAGGATGTATTTTTCATGACAGAATAGTTTTCCTCAGAAAAATTAAGAACTTATTTGATGCCCTTCCAATTGCTGCGCCTATAAGAATTACGATCATTGTTTGGTAGGTCTGCCAAAACAGAGTACCATCAACTATCTTGATCTAATATGGTGGATGTCGGACATCCACATGCATAGTGTTGGTTTATTTGACAAGGCTATCAAATTGGATTTGGGTCTTGGGGAATGGTGTTGGGAGCTAGGGCATTGGATACCACCTAACAAACAAGAGTCATATAAGATGTGATTAGCAAGAGTTGCTTACCTATGTCACTAGGTTTCTAGGGGTGATGCCAAAGCTCACTAGAACTTAGATGAACATGGATCTTGACCACTATATGTCGTTAGAGGGAAGACGATTACAAAACATATAGTGGAAGTGTCTTTTGTTAAATTGTTTAATAGAAGATCAAATATGAACATAGTGCTGAACTTTGCTTGTTTATTTTCTGTTGTAGATCATGGCTGCTTCTAGTAACAATTCTGATTTTAACTTGCAATCTGTTTTTGAGAAAGAAAAACTCAATGGAACGAATTTTATTGATTGGTACCGCAACCTGAGAATTGTTCTCAGACAAGAAAAAAGGAAATACGTTCTTAAGCAACTCTACCCCGATGAACTCTCTGAGGGTGCAAACATTGCCACCCGCAAAGTTTATGAGAAGCACTACAATGATTCACTCGACGTTAGCTGTCTCATGCTTGCTAACATATCCTCTGAGCTTCAGAAGCATTATGAGAATGCAGATGCTCATACTATGATTGAAGGACTGCGTGACATGTTTGAGAACCAAGCTAGGATCGACAGGTTTAATATTTCAAAGTCCTTGTTTGCGTGCAAGCTGGCGGAAGATGGTCCAGTCAGTCCTCATGTGATCAAGATGATTAGTTACATTGAGAGCTTGGAGAAGCTTGGTTCTCCCCTTAATCCTGATCTGGCTACGGATGTTGTTCTCCAATATCTCCCTCCGAGCTATGAGCAGTTCATTATGAATTTTCATATGAATAGCATAGAGAAATCATTGACTGAATTGCATAGGATGCTTAAGACAGCAGAGGAAAGCATTAAGAAAAACACCAATCATGTGATGATGGTTCAGAAGGAGAATAAAAAGAAAAAGTGTTGGACGCCCAAACGCAAAGGCAAAGGAAAGGTTCCTAATAAGCCCCTTAGCTCTAAGCCAAAGCCAAATGGTAAGGTCAAATCTAGCCCTTCTCCTGATGATGAATGCTACCACTACTATGTCAAGGGGTATTGGCCTAGGAATTGTAAGAAATACTTGGAGGATCTGAAAAAGAAGAAGGGAAGCGAGACTTTTGTTTCAGGTATAAATGTTATAGAAATTAATCTTGCAATTTCTTCTGGTGAATCTTGGGTATTTGATACTGGATCGATGATTTATACTTCCAAATCGCTGCAGAGTCTAAGAAGGACTAGAAGTTTTGTGAGAGGCGAGTTGGACGTGCGTGTCGGCATTGGAGCAAAGGTTGCTGTACTGGCTGTCAGCACTTATCACTTGTCATTACCTTCAGGACTAGTTTTGGAATTAAATAATTATTATTACATTCCAGCATTGAGTAAGAACATTATCTCTTCTTCATGTTTAGAGAAAGATGGTGGTTATGATTTCGTAATAAAGAACAAATGTTGTTCTATTTATTTGAATGATATACTCTATGCACATTGTCCATTAATGAATGTGTTATATGTTCTTGATCTTGAGGATAAGCATGTCTATAATATTAATGCAAAGAGGCTGCGGCCTAATAATTTGAATCCCGCTTTTATTTAGCATTGTCGCTTGGGTTATATAAATGAGAAACGCATATAGAAGCTCTATAAAGATGGACTACTCAACTCATTTAACTTTGAATCATTTGAGACATGCGAGTCTTATTTACTTGTCAAGATAACAAAGACGCCTTTCACCGGTCATAGTGAGATGGCAAGTGATTTGTTGGGACTTGTACGTACCGATGCATGTGGACCAATGAGCTCAGTAGCCAGAGGTGGTTTTCAGTATTTCATTACTTTTACCGATGACTTTAGTAGATATGGATACATCTACTTAATGAGGCACAAGTCTAAATCGTTTGAAAAGTTCAAAGAATTTCAAAATAAAATACAAAATCAGTTAGGCAAGACAATTAAAATTCTACGATCTGATCGTGGAGGTGAATATTTGAGCTATGAATTTGGTGAACATCTAAAACAGTGTGGAATTGTTCCACAGCTGACTCCGCCTGGCACGCCTCAATGGAACGGGGTATCTGAACGGAGGAACCGGACCTTATTAGACATGGTTCGGTCTATGATGAGCCAATCTGATCTTCCATTGTCCTTCTAGGGATATGCTCTAGAAACTGCTGCGTTTACACTAAACAGAGTTCCATCTAAATCAATGGAAAAGACACCATACGAGAAATAGATCGGGAAACGTCATGGATTGTCTTTCCTTAAGATATGGGGTTGTGAGACTTATGTAAAACGTTTGACGTCTGATAAGCTCCATTCTAAATCTTATAAATGCTTCTTTGTTAGGTATCCTAGGGAAACCAAAGGATATTATTTTTACAATTGGGAAGAAGGCAAAGTGTTTGTCGCTCGGAACGGTGTCTTTTTGAAAAAATAGTTTCTTTCAAAGGGTGTTAGTGGGAGCAAGGTGTAGCTTGAAGAAATTCGGGAAACACCTAAAAATGTTTCAGCTCCTATTGAACCTCAACAGGATGTGCAAGATGTTGTACAACCGGTTATGGAGACACTGCCCCCACGTAGGTCTACAAGGGCACGTCGCGCAACTGAAAAGTTTATGCTCCTAACCACGGGACAACGCGATATATTGTTGTTGGACAATTATGAGCCCAAGAGCTACACGGAAGCAATGATGGGATCAGACTCTGAAAAATGGCTTAGAGCCATGAGGTCCGAAATAGAATCCATACATGATAATCAAGTTTGAAACTTGATGGATCCACGTGATGGTGTAAAAACTATTGAGTGTAAATGAGTTTTTAAGAAAAAGATAGACATGGATGAAAATATTCACATCTATAAGGTACGATTGGTGGCGAAAGGTTTCAAGCAATTTCAAGGTGTTGATTATGATGAAATATTTTCGTCCATCGCTATACTAAAGTCTATTCGGATCCTCCTATCGATTGCTACCTATTTCGACTACGAGATTTGGCAAATGGATGTCAAAACGGCTTTCCTAAATGGAAACCTAAGCGAGGATGTGTACATGACACAGCCTGAGGGTTTTGTTGATCCGAAAAATGCTAGGAGAATATGCAAACTTCAGAAGTCCATTTATGGATTGAAGCAAGCATTTTAGAGTTGAAATCTTCCTTTTGATTAAGTAATCAAAGGGTTTGGCTTCATCAAGAATGAAAAAGAGCCTTGTGTTTACAAGAAAGCTAGTGAGAGCGCACTTGTTTTTCTGGTCTTGTATGTAGATGACATATTATTGATTAGAAATGATATTCCAATGTTAGAAGCTATGAAGTCTTCTTTCAGAAAAAGTTTCTCAATGAAAGATCTCGGAGAGGCAGCTTACATTTTGGGCATAAAGATCTATAAAGATAGATCGAAGAGGTTTATTGGATAAAGCCAAAGTACATACATTGACAAGGTATTGAAACGGTTCAATATGCAAGATTAAAAGAAAGGTTTCTTGTCTATGTCACATGGCATTAGTCTTAGCAAGACTCAATGTGCTTCAACACTTGATGAGCAAGAGAAGATGAGTGCGATTCCGTATGCCTCAGTCATCGGATCCATCATGTATGCTATGCTTTGTACGCGCCCAGATGTTTCATATGCTCGAAGTGTTACGAGCAGGTATCAATCTAGCCCTAGTCTAGCTTGCTGGGTGGGTGTAAAGAATATTCTTAAGTATTTTAGAAGGACTAAGGATATGTTCCTTATTTTTGGAGGTGAAGAAAAGCTCGTTGTAAAAGGTTACACCGATGCTAGCTTCCAAACTGATAAAGATGATAGCAGATCGCAATCTGATTTTGTGTTCTGCCTCAATGGAGGGGCAGTGAGCTGGAAAAGTTTCAAGCAAGATACGGTAGCTGATTTGACAACTGAGGCCGAGTATATTGCAGCTTCTGAAGCTGCAAAGGAAGCTGTTTGGATCAAAAAATTTGTTTTTGAGTTGGGTGTGATCCCTAGTATGTCTAGTCCAGTGGATCTCTATTGTGATAATAGTGGAGCCATTGCGCAAGCAAAGGAGCCTAAGTCACACCAAAAGTCCAAACATATACTTCGGCGCTATTACCTTATCTGTGAGATCATTGATAGAGGTGAAGTGAAGATTTACAAGATGCACACGGATTTGAATATTACTGATCCGTTGACGAAGCCTCTCCCACAACCAAAGCAAGAGGCACACATGAGTGCAATAGGTATTAGATACTTACATGATTGACTCTAATGTGAGTGGAAGATGATTGTATCAAGTCTATGTTTATGGAAATTTAAATAAGGTGTTATTTGGTTCCTTGGATAATGATTGTATGCATTGATTGGCAAGTATGTGACTTGTTCGTGAAACTCTTTGTTTTATTTAATGTTATTCTAAAGATCCCTAGTCTTATGTCATTACGTGGGACAACAATGTTTTATGGACTAACACATGTTTTGATTGATGATCATGTTTCACGGATCATGGATATAGGAATATCAAATCAATAATGTAGACATATGTTAGAGAACATGATATTGGATTGACCTACTCTGAGACGTTGCTGGGATTGTTATGTTCATATGTGCCATCAAGCGATCTCGAGTGGTATACCTACTGGATCCTTCGACCTGAAATCGCCATTGTTTTTCACTATATGTAGTGGTGCGCTTTGGGTCTACCAAACACTACTCCGTAACTGGATAGCTATAAAAGTGGTCTTCAGGTGTATCATGAAACATGGAATGGGATGTGAGCGAATTAAGATAGAATTTGCCCCTCCTACATAACAGGAGAGATATCTCTGGGCCCCTCGATGTGGTTGGATTAGGGAAGTGCATGGGCATGCCAAGGTGATTAAAGAGTTAATCACAATGTGACTAAAGAGTTAGTCATGAGTTATAATCCACCACAAGATCGAGTGAATGGTTGAGCTATCATAAGGGTAGCACGAATCTCGCCTTAAGTTCGACTGGTATCGTGTGGCAAAGGGATCCAAGTGTGTGTATATCAAAGTTTAGCCGATATGATCTTTATATGTATTCGGGAGTCAATATACCCTGTTAGGTGCCATTATTGACTTTTGGCTTGAAAAAGGTTTTCGGGTCATGGCTGTCTACACATGAACCTAACGGGTCACACACTTAAGGGGTTGGAATTGGAAAGCTTGCCTATATGATTGTCTCTAGTGCAAGTGGGAGATTGTTAGTGATGTGTCCAAGAGGCAATCATAAACAATTCGGTTTTATAGGCTAAAAGAGATATTGATCCATATGAGATTAGGGTTCTAATGTGCCTACAACGTGGAAGCCTATTAGCATGTTCTATAAATATGTGAAGACGAGGCTGCAGGTATGATACTACATGCTGAAAACCCTGGCCGCCACCTCCCCTCGGCCGTATCCCGAAACCCTAGCGGGGCGCGCGGTGCTAGCACACCAGCGCACGACGTTCCATCCCGAACATGTGGACTCCGTGGAGGCGCCGCTGCTGTTGCTGTTGTGCTGATCGACGAAAAGCGCAAGGCTATTGCTAGGACGGAGGAGGAGACGTTCAGTTCATGAAACGATCGACTGCTTCTTCTTCATCGACGCGTATCTACGTTGGACCGGGCTGCTCCAACTCTTCTTCCGCTGCGCAGCACATATAGTGGTAACTATCTATGACTCCTTTACACGCATGTTTTTTGGTTGAACGTGGTAGAAAATTAAATGTTGTAGCTAGCGTAGACTACCCGTTCTCCTTCAAAGCTCTCATTACTGGTATATACATTTTACCGGAGGGATCAGGTAAGCCCAGTAGAAGCGAAAATCTGTTTTTTTTTGAAACTTTTCGGGCCGAAAAATTCAAACCAAATTTGAAATTTATATTCCAGAATGAAGGACAAATAAGCTATGTAGTCGCTGCTAACCATAAGGTTGTTGATAGCGGCTAAGGCCCGCGCGCGCATATATGTAGTCAATGGGTTCGATTCCCTTTCATTTACTATTTTTTCCATCTTTTAGATCTGGAACCCGTATGTCAGTGCAAAAGTCTGTAATAAACAGCAATGCAACCCCCGCTGGGATTCAATCCGGGACCATATAAACCATGAGCGTTCCCACTGGGCTACACGGTGTGGCTTGTTAGGCAGGAGGATTTGCATCTTTAAGGCTATCTAAATTCAAACCAAAACGATTTTTTTTTGGCCGAAACCAAACCTTACCGGAGGGGCCGATATTTCCGATTTTTGGGAATTTTTTGCCTATTTCGGAAACCTGCCTAGAGCTAATACTGCAATATAAAAAAAAGAATGAAACAAACCAATCGAGTAAACATTAATTAGCATTCGAGGTGGACAAATCAATACCTTGCAGCAATGGTGAATTATGACGAGAGAAACTGCTCTTTTTTAGCATTCGCTTTCCAGAGGCTTCCAAGGTGCTCTTACGAGTAAACAAACCAATCGAGTAAATATTAATCAATACCTTCCAAGGTGCTCTTTTTTATAAGCTGCAACATAAAAAAAAAAAGAATGAAACAAACCAATCGAGTAAACATTAATTAGCATTCGCTTTCCAGAGGTGGACAAATCAATACCTTGCAGCAATTGTGAATTATGACGAGAGAAACTGCTACGAGTGCTCTTGCTGAACGTCCTTTACCATGCTGTCTTCAAACCATCTATCGATTTTGAGTGTGGGATGACCGGGATGGATGCTTGCTGCGTTCCTGATGGCAGCTTCCGCAGCTTCCACCTCTCCTCTAGTGGCACCTTCACAATAAATTTCGACACTGAGGTGCTCCAGGCTTTTAAGGTGCTCAAAGCTGAACTCGAAACCCATCTTGGACTCCATTTCCTTCGCTGCATGTCCAACATGTAGCCTTCGGACCTTTGGCATCGCTCCCTGTTCACACACCAGCCTCAGCCCATCTTCCCCTTGGGTCCGACTACAACATATGAATTCAAATTCCTTCAGGCACTGGAATCGTTGGCTGCCGATGGTGAGCCTTTCACTAGGGGCATCCCGGAAGAACAGCCTGAGGTAGAGCAGAGTGGGTATGCTCCCGAGGACACAGAGATCTTCCTGCTTAATGCTACTGACGCATACGTTAAGGTGGGCGATATTAACAAGAGACACCAGCCGCTCTGGAAGCCTACTATTGCTCAAGCCGAGTATTACAAGCTTTCGGAGACATGGAGCGGTGCAGCATAATAAATCCAACAGTTTATGTCTCAGGTGATCACTACACTGAATTTCTAGTGATTGAAGGCCGTGTTTACCCAACACAGTGAGCGACAACTCCAAAGCTTCCTCGTACCTCCTTATGCCATCATCACAAAGTGAAGTAATGCCAAGCAGACTAATGCTAAGCTCCTTAGCTTGGTCAATCGCCTAAGTTCTTCCGCAAATTTCACCGAGCTGTAGCCAACACATGACAGCACCTTCAAAGCATGTAGGTCTCCGATGTCATCGGGTAATTTCGTGTCATTGTTAACAAGTAGACGCACCAAACTTCTCAAACGATGTATGGTTGATGGCAATTTTTTAATTCGACTGCTACGTATATCTAGTGTTTGCAAATACTGCAGGCCTCCAATTTCATCAGGAAGCTCGGTGACAAAACCATACCTGCAGATCCTCAAATACTTCAGTTGGAAAAAGCCTTCGATATATTTAATGTGTTTGTTACTAAGGCCTTCACAATATTCAAACTCCAATACTCTCAAAGAACGGAACTTTGATAGAGGAGGTGTTTCCTCATCCATCCGATGGATGATAAGTGAACGAACCTGTGAGCAGTTGTTCGTAATCTGCTGCATCGCTTCACCCCCACACAGCCTGACTGGGCGAGAGCCTACGAATCTTGTTAGAGGAACAATTATACTCCTGCCCATCTACTATGGTCACAAAATTCTCCTCTGCTGACAGGGAAACTATAAGCTCAAGCACCATATCATGCAATCGGCAAGCTTTCGCCCTGTCATCATACTGGATATCAACCGGTTGGATCATGCATCTATTCACAAGCTCATTAAAGTAATTCTCTCCAACTTGCTCCAATGTATGTCCCTTCGCTTCAGTGATGAACCCTTCAGCTATCCATCTCCATATTAGCGGTTCTCTCTCAATCCTGTAATCCTCTGGAAATATACTAAGATACAACAAGCAGGTCTTTAGATGATATGGAAGATCAAAATAGCTAAGCAGCAGTATCTCTCTCATTCCCTGTGAACTAAATGCAGAACCAATAGAATTTTGCACTTGCTCCCATTGCTCCTTTGTGTCGGGTTTGCTAGCTAATAAACTAGCTATACTAGTAATAGCTAGCGGCAAGCCACAACATTTTTTTATGATTGCACACGATACTTCCTGCAAGTGAGGAGGGCAAAAGGACTCAGAGTGAAAAAGCCTTCTGAAAAATAGCTTCCGGGAGTCTTGCTCACTCAGAGGTTGAATCTTGTAAATGTGGTCTTGAAAACCAGAGCAGCATGATTTGGCCACATCAACATTTCGTGTGGTTGTAATTATTCTACTGCAAAGACCATTCTCAGGCAGCGCTGACTTCATAATTTCCCATGTATCTGTGCTCCAAATATCATCCACAATGGCCAAGTACCTAATTAATGTCACACAAAGTTGTAGTGAACTAGTAAAAGTAACATTTGAAAGTACTACAAACCATGTTCCTATGCTACTCTGAAAGCATCAATCAATTATGAAGCACACAATTTTAAAAATACAATAGGATACATTAGATACTAATAAATTGCACGGATCTCAATGTCTTTTGTCACGGTATCCGGATTATTAGCATTGTTCACTATTGGACGTCAAAAATTGAACAAGCCCACTTTAACTCGCTCAACTCTTTCCGGACTCCAAAATTCACCCTTGTACAAAAGTGAAGGGGTGATTTGTAGTAGTTTTGATAGTTGATTGGTGTAAAACGAACGGTTTAGAAGATGATGCTTAGATTTGGACTAAATTGAAAGTTGAGTAGAGTATAATGGACAAATTGAAATGAACAAATATGTTCCTTTCAAAATTTAAAAATATGTTGCTGTTAGAGTTTGGTTGGTAATTGAAATGAACAAATTGTACTAAGTGGACTATAATCTTGTGATATATCCCAAGAAGTACATTGTTTTTTAGAGGTCAATAGACATTGTTTCATATCGAGTAATGACTGTCTTGTTTATTTGTGAGCATCTCCAAGTCTCTTCAGTGTTTTTGATCAACAACAAATAGAACTTCTTGTAACACAATAGACAAATAGCTGGAAAGTACTAATATCGAAAGTTGGTGCTAGAAAGTTGATATGAGGATATCAAACAGGTGTGAGAGAATGAAAGAGATAACTAGTTGTTTGTGTGTGTACCTCTTATTCTGAAGTTGTTTCCTGAGCCGATCGATGAGTTGCTTCTCATCATCATCTGATGTATCTCCGATGATCCCAACTTGTTTAAGCATATCGGCCAGAACCTTCTTTATGTTAGGACTCCGCGAAATGGACACAAAAGCAGGGCAATCAAATTGGTCTTTGATTTTGAGGTAGACTTGGTTGGCAAGAGTAGTCTTGCCAAGCCCTCCAAAACCCACAATGGACACCACCTTGAGTTGTTCTGACGAGCAGTCCCCGTTCATCAGCAAGTCGATGATCTTCTCCATAGGACCATCGATACCGACAAGCCTCTTTGCTTCCGCATAGAGAGCCGGTAGCCGTGGATCAACTTTAACCGTGCTCTGTGTGTTGTATTGATCAAAGTTATATCTCGAGCGGCGTTCACTCTCCTCCTTGACCCGAGCCTTGAGCTCCTGCATCTGGTCAGCAATCTGATGGCGTGACCATAACTTCTTAATCTTATCTGCTGTCTTGCGGACGATGTTGGCCTTGGCACCACCACGGGCCAGCTTGTACATAAAGTGGTCGATGCAGTCCTCGATATCATAGCTTAGCTCGCGCACCTTGTTCCTCCACTCCTTCACCTGGTCATCGAGGTTCTCCTCCATGTTGGATAGTTTCAAAAGAAGGGTGTTCATGGTAGTAAGCTCATCTTGCAGAAACCTGATGTCACCCTTCACACTTTTGAGAAGCTTGTATTCCTCTCCCAGCAAGGTGGAGAGCTTGGCGAGGAGGGAGCCCATCACCCCCGTGGAAGCGCTCGCTATCGCTCCTGCCATCTGACTCTCCTCACTTGGCGAGTCGAGCAAGATGGGAGGAATGCAGACAGACTGGTTTGGGTCTTGGGGTGATCGAGAAATGATGCGTTGGTTGTGGCTGAACGGGTGATTGTTGTGCTCTAAGGCGTAGTATCCGTGTAGATGCTCTTCCGTATTGGTATATGGGATACCACGAGTTGATTATTTCCTCTAGATTCACAAGTAGTACTGTGGCCACATGCATCTCGCTCTCTCCTATATTCTTTTAAGTTTGGTTTGTCTGGCATGATGTGTAGACTGAACTTAAAAATGTCATCTCTGGATGAGACTGATTTTTCTACTTACATATTCAAACGCACTAGCTCCATATGGTGGAGTGCATGTGAAGCCATTAGCGTGCGTACTGGCCTCTGCTTTGGACCAGCCGAGCGCAAATTAATTAACACTGAATGATGCTGCATGGACTGAACGTAAGCCCGCCACGCGGCGACGATCCTCGCATTCGCTGCACGCCAATCGGCTCCCCTCCCTGCCTCGTGTTCGGCCTCCACAGTCACGCCCCGTGCGTAAAGAGCTGACGTGAAATGAAAATTAAAATAATTCAACGCAATCGTGTTTTATTTAATGTTAATTGTATTTAATTAGTATTAATCATAATTAATTAAATCTAACAAGAGCTTAATTAATTGAATGGCACAGCGTTTCACTGTTGATGCTAAATTTTGTGAATATATAGGATCAAAAACAACAATCAGATAGAGATAAATGATTGTCACTGCGTTTAGAGTCTCCCGATAGTCGAAGAGGATTTTGATCACTTGACATCAAGCCGCCTTTGCTTACGACAGCTTAACCGATCGCTCGCCAAATCGCTTTGAATGTTGTCGTAAGATTCACAACACCTGCAATCAACAGCACTCTACGAGCAAAATCAAGAACCAAATTGATTCAAGACTTACCTTTATTGCAAGATCTCCGTGGATTTACAAAATGCTCTCATAAGCACCTTAAAAGCCTTCTTGACGAAAGCACTCTCAAGATCTAGTCGAAAACCTTCTCAAAAACCCTTCATGTTAGCCCTTAATCTTTACCTGCTTTTATAGGCTAATGTTTAAACCGTTCACCTCAAACACGTACACGAAATTCTATCTCTTTCCGAAAATCAAGGGACTCAAAATCCTTCTACACATAGGTTTTCCAATATCTCTAAACTTTCCCGTTACGGACTTCTTCCTTAACATCTCCAATCTCATTATGTGACGAAGCCTCTAGAACCGCACCTCCTTCATCACATATCTTCATTACATGTTGAAGCCTTCAGGACCGCATCTCTTGTATCTTCTCAACATATTATCATCTTTGATCTCCATGTGCTCTAGTATGAGCCTAATCACGTCACGTGACATCCTCGACCGTCTGAACCTTAGATTTTCCAATCCTAGTCCTCCTCATCACTGACCATGACTATCTTCTCACTCACTTGCACATGCAAAGACCAAAGAAATATTTTTTCTTGGCACAAGTTCTTCACAACTTGACCGACATCAACACACACATATAACACACCCTTGTCTATCTATATACAAGAACCAAACTATCCATAAATACCAATCAGGTTGTCCACGATCACAAATTCCATCGTGATCTGGAAATCAGCCTCAAACTACTCATTACGACCGCTACCTTATCAAGTACTCGAAAATCACAAGTACTCGGGAAATACCATCGCTCAGAACACTCGAGAATAACAAGCAGGTCTTTAGATGATGTGGAAGATCATAATAGCTAAGCAGCGGTATCTCTCTCATTCCCTTTGAACTAAATCCAGAACCAATAGAATTTTGCACTTGCTCCCATTGCTCCTTGGTGTCGGGTTTGCTAGCTAATAAACTAGCTATACTAGTAATAGCTAATGGCAAACCACAACATTTTTTTTATGATTGCACGCGATACTTCTTGCAAATGAGGAGGGCAAAAGGACTCAGAGTGAAAAAGCCTTCTGAAAAATAGCTTCTGGGAGTCTTTCTCACTCAGGTTAAATCTTGCAAATGTGCTCTTGAAAACCATAGCAGCATAATTTGGCCACATCAACATTTCGTGTGGTTGTAATTATTTTACTGCAAAGATCATTCTTAGGCAGCGCTAACTTCACAATTTCCCATGTATTTGTGCTCCAAATATCATCCATAATGACGAAGTACCTAATTAATGTCACACAAAGTTGTAGTGAACTAGTAAAAGTAACATTTGCATGTATTACAAAACCATGTCCCTACGCTACTCTGAAAGCATCAATCAATTTTGAAGCACACAATCTTAAAAATACAACAGAATACATTAGATACTAATAAATTGCACGGATCTCAATGTCTTTTGTCACGGTAACTGGATTATTAGCATTGTTCACTATTAGACATCAAAAATTGAACAAGCCCACTTTAACTCGCTCAACTCTTTCCAGACTCCAAATTTCACCCATGTACAAAAGTGAAGGGATGATTTGTAGTAGTTTTGATAGTTGATTGATGTAAAATGAATGGTTTAGAAGATGTTGGTCAAATTTGGACTAAGTTGTGGAGTTGATTAGAGTAAAAAAGGACTTAGCTTGTTCCTTTCAAAAATTAAAAATATGTTGCTGTTAGAGTTTGGTTGGTAATTGAAACGAACAAATTGTACTAAGTGAATTATAATCCTGTGATATATCCCAAGAAGTACATTGTTTTCTAGAGGTCAAAAAACATTGTTTCATATCGAGTAATTACTATCTTATTTATTCGTGAGCATATCTAAGTCGTTTAGTGTTGTTAATCAACAACAAATAGAACTTCTTATAACACAATAGACAAATAGCTGGAAAGTGCTAATATCGAAAGTTTGTGCTAGAAAGTTGATATGAGGATATCGAACAGGTGTGAGAGAACAAAAGAGATAACTAGTTGTTTGTGTGTGTATCTCTTATTCTGATGTTGTTTTCTGAGCCCATGGATGAGTTGCTTCTTATCATCATTTGATGTATCTCCGACGATCCCATCTTGTTTAAGCATATCGGCCAGAATCTTCTCTGTGTTAGGACTCCGTGAAATGGACACAAAAGCAGTGCAATCAAATTGGTTTTTGATTTTGGGGTAGACTTGGTTGGCAAGAATAGTCTTGCCAAGCCCTCCAAAACCCACAATGGACACTACCTTGAGTAGTTCTTACGAGCCGTCCTTTTCATCAGCAAATCGATGATCTTCTCCATAGGACCATCGATATCAACAAGCCTCTTTAACCGTGCTCTGTGGGTCGAATTATCAAAGTTATATCTCGAGCGGCGTTCACTCAACTCCTCAACCCGAGCCTTGAGCTCCTGAATCTGGCCAGCAATCTAATGGCGTGACCATAACTCCTTAATCTTATCTGCTGTCTTGCTCACGATGTTTGACTTGGAACCACCACGAGCCAGCTTGGGCATAAAGTGGTTGATGCAGTCCTTGATATCACAGCTTATGGTTTAAATATTTGAAATTTGACTGTTCGCGAGAGGTAGTATGTATAAAAAATAGTTGCATACGATTTTGGTCGGTATAATTGAACCTAGTACATTTTTACTATAATTTTTCTATTAACCTCATCTTAAAAAATATATCATTTAAAAATTAATTACTGTAAATAGTATGAACATAAGCCAACTACAAACTGGCTCGGACCCACCTATTTCCTCTAGATTCACGAGTAGTACTGTGGCCACATGCATCGCGCTCTCTCCTGTATTCTTTTAAGTTTGTTTTGTCTGGCATGATCTGTAGACAGAACTTAAAGATGTCATCTCTAGATGAGACTGGTTTTTGTACTTACATATTCAAACGCACTTGCTCCATATCGTGGGTGCATGTGAAGCCATTAGCGTACGTAGTGGCCTCTGCTTTGGACCTGCCGAGCGCAAATTAATTAACACTGAACTCCCTTTCCAATGATGCTGCATGGACTATGGTACATGTATGATACAACTAAATGAGAAAATATACAAGCATGGCGGACTTCTGCAAGACTAGAACTTCACTTCTCGCCAGATTTTGGGATGACCTTTCAAAATAGAAAGGGAAGGGTTTCCCTATTTTAAATAGTTTTAGCTTGATTTTTTTTAGCTTTTGATTTTTTTTAGTTTTTCTTTTTTCCTCTTATTTCTTTGTATTGTCTATGACAATATACCGATTTTTTTATTTTTAATTTTCTTTTAATTGAATGATCAAAAAAACTAACAGCCGCGACAATGTAATTTCAATTAAAAACTAACAGTCAAAATCATAAACCAGAGGTTTAAGTTCTTTGGAGTGGACCTATAGGCAGAATTTGGGGATGACCTTTGAAAATATCCAAAGGGATTGTCAGCGGTGCATAACCAAATCATATGGAAAGATTCCAAATGGGCAACACATATAGATTTCAAACCGGAAGTCTACCGATGAAGTCTATTTTCTTAATTTATTGGTTTTCAATTTTTTTTGTTTTTAAATGCCCTGTAGCAAAGCACTGAAAAAAATGACACTTACACAAAATATTAATAACTTTAAAATAAATTTCACAAAACAACACATATTTTTAATCTTTCCAGGAGCATATGGAGTTTGATGGTACATGCTCATTCTGTGGACATGGAGATGAGACAGTGTTTCATGCTTTTACGGAGTGCACGTATATGCAAAAAATCTTTTGGGATTTGCATAAGAAGAAGACAGGAATAACATGGCAGTTGGGTCTGCTGGACGAGAATTTTTGTGATGTTGACAATGCAGTTGGACCCTGTGCATTAAAGATAGGAATAAAGGGACCACGCACCGAAAGGAAAGAAAATGCATGCATGCTTTGGATGTGCTGGCCGTGTGAAATAGGAATAAAGGCGCGTGGCTTCGTTTGCATGCAGGAGTAAAAAAGTCAAAAACAAAAAAAATCCAAAATTAAAAAACCAACGTATTTTAAGTGACTTTTGAAAACCAAAAGCCAAGAGTTAAAGTCCGTTTGGAGCTAGCAACATGACGTGCCATGTATGAAAAGTAATCGATAAGGTCAGTGGTGGATCTAGGATTTTATTGCGTCTCAGGTTAGGGAGGGTCAGATGTTACTATTATCTGAGCTGAAAAGAAAAATTATGTATTTGATTTACTTAAATTTACTTAAACTTTACATCGATAAATATCGTACATTCTAAACTGAAACCTAAGCTGCTAAGGTATATAGATCCATCCCTGGAGGCGCCGTTGGTATTGCCTGGTGAGGCACGGGCTACTTGTCGTATGTACGTGCCATGCATGGCTGGAGCAAGAGAAATTATGTTTTTTTACGAGGATTGCCTTTTTATACGGGGCCTTCAATCCAAAGCATGCTTTTTTATTTTTAGCTTATAATTTATAGTTTTTTTAAAATAAATAAAATGATTTCTTCATCATCATTTTAAAGCGACTTATCTAGACAATATTTCAAAATAATTTATCAATATTCAATTTGTTTGTACAAGTACTCGTATTAGCACTAAAAAACCCACCTGCAGTACTGTCTGCGGCCACTTGCATCGAATCAATACTAGAATTTCACTTCTCGCCAGAATTTGGGGATGGCCTTTGAAAATAGCCAAAGGGAGGGGTTTATAAGCACAAAAAGGCTAAAAAGTTACTTCCAATTGTAGAATTGCATGTTTTAAAAACAAAATTTGAAAGCTAGAATGAGGCACGGAAGCATTTGACAACACCTATAATTTTAGTAAAAACAGTACTCTTTAGACTTTTTCTCCATACATAAGGGCCTTTGCGCATACATACTCTTTAAACAGCACATATCAATAGAAAAAAAACTTTTATACGCAAACGGCTAAGAGGAGTGAGTATACTGTACACTTGAAGCCCTTCGTAGTGCAGAGGCTTCAGAACACCGTTCTCACCCCTTTTGCCTGTAAAAAATGAACACAAAACAAGATTATTGCATGATGTTACATCCTCCTCTAAACACCGGGTGAGCGGAGACTTGTTTTCAATTTTTCATGAACATCGGTGGCTGTAACTTAAAAAAGTCCGCCTCTAGATTAGCGCCGAATTTTAATATTTATGCAAAAGCACGGAGTACCTAGTTAGTGATTAAAGTACACACGTGATTTGAAGCTCGCATGTGCAGAACAAAGGATTGACAGTCGTGCATAACCAAATCATGTGGAAAGATTCCAAATGGGCAACATTTCAAACTGGAAGTCCACCGACGAAGTCTATTTTTCTTAATTTATTGATTTTCAATTTTTTGTTTTAAAATGTCCTGAAGCAAAGCACTGCAAAAACGATAGTCACACAAAGTATTAACAACTTTAAAAATAAATTTCACAAAATAATACATATTTTAGCAACTAATAAAATCAGCGAATTGGAGAGGAATTAGAGAGGCTTGGGAAATAAGGAGGAGACTGGGAAAAGAAGAACAAGGTTGCCGATGAGATTCTGAAAATTCCAATTGGGCGGCTAGAGGAGGACACGTTGTCTTGGCTCATGAGAAGAATGGGGCGTATTCCGTGAAATCTGCATATTGAAAGCTGCTGGAAGCTGCGAGGAAAATTTAGATGGGGCGTCAGCCTCGATTACAATTGACGCCTCAGTTCTTGGCAAGCTCAATATACCGCTCAAGCTAAAGACCTTTCTGGTGGAAAGTGGTAAAAATTTTCATTCCTGTCAAGTTTAATCTTTTCAGGAGCATATGCAGTTTGATGGTAATGCTCATTCTGTGGGCATGGAGATGAGACGGTGTTTCATGCTTTTACGCAGTGTCCGTATGCAAAAATCTTTTGGGATTTGCATAAGGAGATGACAGGAATAAAGCTTCCATCACTACATCCGTTACCATGGCAGTTGGATCTGCTGGACGAGAGTTTTTGTGTTGATGAGAATGGAGCAAGTATCCTATGTGGTATGTATTCTCTGTGGAATCTATTATATATTATATATTAAAACCTCATAACATATCTTTTAGAGCTATTAGGAAAAAAGATAAATAAACTAGAAATTCTCAAAAAAGCAAAACATCCTTAACTAAGTTAAACTATAGCAGCCATTGGATATTATTATTTTAAGAAAAACATCTAACTATCTATCAAATGGATCCGAGTTATAACGGCTTAGATTGAAAGAAAGACTCCACGTGAAGCACAATATGTTTTATTCAAAATGCACTATTTGAATTTGAAAAATGTCATAAATATTCTCTAAAATATTTCAACATTTAATTCCAGTACAATAAACTTATGTTTGCATTTTCGGGATGTTACATGGACCTTGCACACCGATAACGCATACGAAGCAGCGAACACAGGTGTAGGGGCAGTCATCACAACCCTCAAGGGCTAGAGCCTATCGTACGCAGCACTTCTAGAGTTCCAAGCAACCAAAAACACGGCAGAATACAAGACCCTGCTATTTGGCCTCTGCAAGGTAAAGGCACTCGGTGCTAGAAGGGTGCTCATGTATAGTAACTCCCGCTTACTCGTGTCATACCTGGCCCAGTAGAAGCCTGGCCCGGCCCATATCCAGGTGATATAAAAGAGGGAGCCGGGAGACAGGAGAAGCAAAATCGGCATTTGCTTCTCCCGAACTCTCCCGACACTGTCCCGTTCGCACCTGCGCTCTACCGCCACCCTTGCTGCCGCCGCTTGTGCTGTCCCAGCCGCTACGCCACCGTTGCCGCTCTTCCCTGCCGCCGTTGCTCCCGCTCGCCCCTTTCCTTTGACTGCTACTAGCCGCCGCCGCCGCTCCCCCTGCTCCGCCGGCTGCTCGCCGCGCGGGGAGGCAAGGGGAGGGCCCGGGGCCCATTGCGAGGGAAGGAGGGGAGGGCAGAGCCGGCACTTGCCGAGAGAGGAGGAGGGGGAGGCCAAGTGGTGTGAGGGAGGAGGGGATGTCGACGGCGTGAGAGAGGAGGGGAGGCTGGCAGCGTGAGGGAGCAGGAAGAAGGGGAGGGAGCCGCTACGTGAAAGGAGGAGAGAGGAGAGGGCGGCGGGTGTGAGAAGAAAGAGAGGAAGAGCAGCACGCGTGAGGAAGAGAAGAAAGAAAGAAAAAGGAAGGTGCGGCCAGGTGAAGAGAAAAAGAGAGGGAAGAAAAGAGAAAAGAAAAGAAAAGGGAAGAGGGAAGAAAGGAAAGAAAGAAAAGGAGAGAAAGAAAAAAAAGAAAAAAGGGGGAGTACCCGATCCGGCTCCAGATCTGTCTGATCCGGCGCTAGATCTGTCCGATCCAGCCAGGAATAACAGATCGTGGCATGATCCAGTCGTCGGGTTCGGGTATTGGTTCGAAAACCCTCCTCCGTTATTTACAGATTTTCGCATAGATTAGTATGCCGATTAGAACTGGGACAGCGGGACGTTGTCCGGTGAGTGAGAGGTCAGCTATACTGGGTTTGTGCGTAGAGCCGTGTTATTTGCTTGCATGTGAATGTATTACATTAGCAAAATGAATTGAAATGTGTAATGCCTGTTCAGGTAGCGGATCGAATTTGGTGCCGTCCGCGCACCGCCCGCTAGGTTAACAGGCAAGTGCATGGTAGAATAGTACAGTGTGGTTAATGATTGCTATTCTTGTTTACAGCCTGATTTACAGTGTTTACAGCTTGAGTTATATCATTTACAGCGTTTACGACATGATTTTCGGTGGTTCTAGCATGAGATACATGATTAACAGTGTTTATAGGCTAAGATACAGGATTACCAGTTAGGTGAATAGAGATGAGTATAAATTATAATTAAGTGCCAACAGTGAAAATATGTGCATCTTGCATTGCACTCATACACAGTGAAACATGACCTACTTCGGTAGGGACTCCACGGGAGTGGAGATGGAACCCCCGTCTGAAAGAGGGCGGGGCAATTGAGTAGTCCATCGACGGGTGGACACTCCGCTATACCGGTATAAGCTACAGTTATAGATGCATTGCATGGCATTGCATTGCATGCAAATGATCTGATTATGAGCGATATTACGATGCAGATTACAGACATAGAGATATTTTACGATTCTGATGAATTAATTTACAACTTACGATGGGTGGATTTACATATTTCAGTCGATTGAATTTATAGTTTACAGCAGATGTGATTCATAACTTACAGACATAGAGTTAATTTACAGTTTACAGTAGGTTTACATATTACAGTAGAATGGATTACAGTTTATAGATAAGAAATTGATGTGCTGCTTTATCGTGTGCTTCCTGAGTCTTCGGACTCACCCTTACTCGGTTGCTCTTTTTTTAGGGTGATCCGGAAGGACGACATGCATGGAATGGAATGCTTGAGACTCTGAGGGAGAACCAGTTCTTTGCCAAGTTGAAAAAGTGCGAGTTTTGGATATCTGAAGTGGGCTTCCTGGGTCATGTGATTAACCAGGAGGGCATTTGAGTAGATCCAACCAAAATTTCCACAGTAGTAGACTGGAAGAAACTGACTAATGTTAAGGAGGTGATAAGTTTTCTTGGCTTAGCGGGTTATTACAGGCGTTTCGTGAAAAATTTCTCCATTATTACTAAGCCAATGTCTCAACTCACGAGGAAGGGCGTGAAATTCCAGTAGACCGACGAAAGCAAGCGCAGTTTTAATACTTTGAAAGAAAAGTTAGTAACTGCCCCTGTTCTCACTCTTCCTGAGCCAGGAAAGCGGTTCACGGTCTACTCGGATGCATCACGAGTGGGTTTAGGTTGCGTGCTCATGCAAGACAATAAAGTGGTCGCGTATACCTCGTGACAATTGAAGAAGCATGAGTAAAATTATCCTACTCACGACTTAGAGCTAGCCGCAGTGGTTTTCGCTCTAAAGATTTGGAGGCATCATTTGTATGAAGAGTCCTGTGATATTTTCACTGACCACAAGAGCCTCAAGTACATCTTCACTCAGAAGGAATTGAATTTCAGGCAAAGAAGGTGGTTGGAACTGATCAAGGACTATGATCTCACTCTCCAGTACCATCCAGGCAAAGCGAATGTGGTCGCTGATGCCCTTAGTCGCAAGATGACACCCTCCACTCTAGGCTGACTCATTGCTGATTTTGAATGGATGGGAATTTTGTATTGTTATGTTGGTACAGCATAGGTTGACACACAGTTATTGCTAGAATCGGCAATTCCATAACGAGTGAGAGAAGCGCAGCGAGATGATCGATTGCTCCAACAAGTGAAGAAGCGTATCGATGAAGGAAAGACAGGGGATTTCAGCCTCGATGAGTCGGGAGCAATACGGTTTAAGGGTCGTCTTTGTATGCCACAGAAGGCTCAAGTTAAAGATAAAATATTAAGGGAAACTCATCGTACCCCGTACACGGTACATCCTGGTGAGAATAAGATATATCGAGATTTGAAAAAGAACTTTTGGTGGAAAAGAATGAAAGTGGATGTGGCTCGTTATGTAGCATCCTGCGGGGTTTGTCAGCAAGTAAAGGCTGAGCATAAGCGACCCGCTGGACTATTGCAGCCTTTAGATGTCCCCCAGTGGCCATGGGATGATATTACCATGGATTTTGTAGTCGGCTTACCTCGTACTCAGCGAGGTAAGGATGCAATTCGGGTAGTGGTGGACCGATTCAATAAGTCCGCGCACTTTATCCCTATTCGCACGACGAACTCGACAAGTGATTTGGCACCCATCTATGTACGTGAGATAGTGAGGTTGTATGGTGTGCCCAAAACCATAGTTTTGGACAGAGATGCCAAGTTTATCTCCAAGTTTTGGGAGAGTCTGTAAAGTGCTTTAGGCACAAAACTTCAGTTTAGCACCGCTTTCCACCCACAAATTGATGGACAGTCCGAACACACAATTCAAACACTAGAGGACATGTTGAGGTGTTGTGTTTTGCTGTGGAAAGGTAGCTGGGAGGATCAGTTGGCACTCGCGGAGTTCACCTACAATAACAGCTACCACACCAGTGTTCGAGCCGCACCATTTGAGGTTCTGTATGGGTGGAAGTGTCGATCGCCACTATGTTGGGATGCCGTAGGCGAGAAGGCAGTTTTGGGTCCAGGATTGGGTCCAACAGACAGTGGAGCGAGTGGCGGAGGTTAGACAGAATCTGCTAGCTTCCCAGAGTAGGCAGAAGAGCTATGCAGATATTAGAAGGAGAGATTTAGAGTTCGAAGTTGGGGATCATGTGCTTTTGAGAGTATCACCCACCAAAGGAATTATGCGATTTGGTACCAAAGGGAAGCTTAGCCTGCGGTACATTGGGCTATTTCCAATTCTGGCACGAATTGAAAAGATGGCATATCGTTTGGATCTTCCCGAGTCTATGCGAGAAGTCCATAACATGTTTCACGTATCTATGTTGAGAAAATACTTAAGGGATCCGGAGCACAGGGTTGTTGTAGAACCGTTATCCCTTAAGCAAGACCTCACCTTCGAGTCTCGTCCAGTTCGGATTCTGGAGGAATCGGAGAAGGTGTTGAGGCACAAGACGTTAAAGTATGTTAAAGTACAGTGGTCGCAACAGTCTGAGCGAGAAGCGACGTGGGAATTGGAGTCCCGCATGCGCGAAAAGTACCCGGAGTTGTTCACTACTGGTATGTCTTAGAATTGTTTGTTGTTTATTTCAGTTCACTATGGTTCCTGCGTAGGTTACCGAGATTCAGAATTCGGGGTCGAATTCTATTAAGGGGGGAAAATGTCATACCTGGCCCAGTAGAAGCCCAGCCTGGCCCATATCCAGGTGATATAAAAGAGGGAGCTGGGAGACAGGAGAAGCAAAATCGGCATTTGCTTCTCCCGAACTCTCCCGACACTGCCCCGTTCGCACCTGCGCTCTACCGCCACCCATGTTGCTGCCGCCGCTTGCGCTGTCCCAGCCGTTGCGCTGCTGTTGCCGCCCTTTCCTGTCGTCGTTGCTCCCGCTCGCCCTTTCCTCCAACTGCTACCAGCTGTAGCCGCCGCTCCCCCTGCTCCGCCGGCTGCTCGCCACGTGGGGAGGCAAGGGGAGGGCCCGGGGCCCGTTGCGAGGGAAGGAGGGGAGGGCCGAGACAGCGCCTGCCGAGAGAGGAGGATGGGGAGGCCAGGTGGCGTGAGGGAGGAGGGGATGTCGGCGGCGTGAGAGAGGAGGGGAGACCGGCGGCGTGAGGGAGCAGGAAGAAGGGGAGGGATCCGCTGCATGAAAGGACGAGAGAGGAGAGGCCGGTGGGTGTGAGAAGAAAGAGAGGAAGAGCAGCACGCGTGAGGAAGAGAAGAAAGAAAGAAAAGGGAAGGTGCGGCCAGGTGAAGAGAAAGAGAGACGGAAGAAAAGAGAAAAGAAAAGAAAAGGGAAGAGGGAAGAAAGGAAAGAAAGAAAAGGAGAGAAAGAAAAAAAAGAAAAAAAAGGGAGTGCTCGATCCGGCTCGGATCTGCGATCGGTGCGGATCTGTCCGATCCAGCCAGGAACGACAGATCGTGGCCTGATCCAGTTGTCGGGTTCGGGTATTGGTTCGAAAACCCTCCTCCGTTATTTACAGATTTTCGCATAGATTAGTATGCCGATTAGAATCGGGACAGCGGGACGTTGTCCGGTGAGTGAGAGGTCGGCTATACTGGGTTTGTGCGTAGAGCCGTGTTATTTGCTTGCATGTGAATGTATTACATAAGCAAAATGAATTGAAATGTGTAATGCCTGTTCAGGTAGCGGATCGAATTTGGTGCCGTCCGCGCACCGCCCGCCAGGTTAACAGGCAAGTGCATGGTAGAATAATACAGTGTGGTTAATGATTGCTATTCTTGTTTACAGCCTGATTTACAGTGTTTACAGCTTGAGTTATATGATTTACAGCGTTTACGACATGATTTTCGGTGGTTCTAGCCTAAGATACATGATTAACAGTGTTTATAGGCTAAGATACATGATTACCAGTTAGGTGAATACAGATGAGTGTAAATTATAATTAAGTGCCAACAGTGAAAACATGTACATTCTGCATTGCACTCATACAAAGTGAAACAGGACCTACTTCGGTAGGGACTCCACGGGAGTGGAGATGGAACCCCCATCTGAAAGAGGGCGGGGTAATTGAGTGGTCCATCGACGGGTGGACACTCCGCTATACCGGTATAAGCTACAATTACAAATGCATCGCATGGCATTGCATTGCATGCAAATGATACAGATTACAGACAGTAATACAGTACAGATTACAGACATAAAGATATTTTACAGTTTATAGTAGATTAATTTACAGCTTACAATAGATTGAATTTACAGATTTCAGTCGATTGAATATATAGTTTACAGCAGATGTGATTTATAGCTTACAGACATAGAGTTGATTTACAGTTTACAGTAGGTTTACATATTACAGTAGAACGTATTACAGTTTACAGATAAGAAATTGATGTGCTGCTTTATCGTGTGCTTGCTGAGTCTTCGGACTCACCCTTACTCTGTTGCTCTTTTTTTAGGGTGATCCGGAAGGACGACATGTATGGAATGGGAGTAGTTCCTTTTGCACTGCACATATGCAATAACGGCTTAGTCTTGCACTAAGCGTTATGTTTAAACTTGTGTGAAAAAGTTTGTGTAAATTTTGTAGTGACAGTATGTTTCAGGAGAAGGTTTCTCTTGTTAATACAGTTCTTGTGCGTTTACTCTGTTTTGGTGCGCTTTTGTGGGACAGTAACAGTGAGGTGGTAGCATCTTGGTTCCTGTGGGGGGTCGGAGTGTTACAACTCGTAGGTCATATCAACAAATTATATCAGGCCAAGAACTCCAACCTCGTCAAGTATCTTGCCGCCATTAAAGCAAAGGAGTGACATTTCTTAGGGGTCACCGTTAAACCAATTCCAAGAGCTGACAATGCAGAAGCTGATGCCTTAGCAAAAGCGGCTAAGGATGAAGAAGCTACGAAGTCGCAGCTAACCATAAAGTTGTTGCTAGCCCAGTGGCTAAGGCCCGTGCGCGCATACAGGTTGCCGTGGATTCCATTCCCTTTCATTTACTACTAGCCACATAGGCGCAGCGCCACGCCGCGCCAGCCATCGTGTGTACCGAAGTAAAAGAGGCGAAAATTCACAGCAAAAGGAAAGCATAGGGGCTTTTTCGGAAAAAAAAATCGAGGGGCTTTTCATAATAAAAGGAGAGCGGAGGTTTTTTTTTAAGAAACCGAGGGGTTTTTTGAAAGAAACGAGGGCCTGTACGTAATTTCGGAAACTACTGGTCGATATCCAGCAAAAAAAATTGCAAGGGTATTTTTGAAAAAATCAAAGACCTATTTGCAAAAACCGAGGACCTATATGTGATTATCAAAATTTTGGAGGCTATTTGGGGGAGGCGACTCGTGGATGGGTTGGGGGCTGTGAATCCTCCCAACTTTGTATAGGTACTGATTTTTTGAAAAAAATCAAGGACCTATTTGCAAAAACCGAGAACCTATATGTGATTATCAAAATTTTGAAAGCTATTTGGGGGAGGCGACACGTGGATGGGTTGGGGGGCCGTGAATCCCCCAACTTTGTATAGGTACTGATTCATTAATTCCATGGCAAACATGTTTTGCAGGATATTATGAACGATTGCATAAAGTACTGCCTGAGACACGTTGCAGCTCATGTAAATGACTGTACAGTATGTACTAGAACTGGAAAGTGCCGCCTGTATTCCTGATGGCGTAGACCTGGGAGGCTACTTCATTTATAGAATCCGAATAATTTTGGCGATGGTATTTGAACGCTATTTTGTTGTTCGATGATCAGTGTTACAATTGGCCCGAACCCAATACCGATCTTGCGTGAGAGCTTAATACGTGTTCCTTGGATCTGCCGTGTAACCAAAAGTTACCACTGTAATTTTGATCTCAACGGTTTTGTTCAGCTTGTAGAGCTACACTGCCCAGATTCTGATCAGACAGACTGTTTAGTTGGACAACAGAAACTGTCAGGAGGGACCAAAATAGCTTTACATATAATACACTAGACACTTGAGCATGGCCAAACTGAGGTACCAATACAGAGGACAGACCCAAACGTTCAAAGCTTCTTCACTGATAAACAGTCCGAATCCAGCAGCCATGAGCAACCAAAAGTAGACCCACCTGAGGAAATTTTATTAGCAATCCAATATTTTAAAAAAAAGCTCGGATAAAAAAATCTATTCAAGTAGAGAAACATATGTATAAAGATAAATATGCAAACTGGCCACATATTTATATTTGTCTCTAGAACTTCTGTTGTTCATGAACTTTTCGCAATCATTCATTTATTGTTGCGCACAATATATATTTCCAAAGATAGACTTGGGATTGTTCATAGAAATCACTCGGTTGTCAAATAATTTTGCAGTGATAAATAGAGTTAAGTTGTTTTAAGCATGGACCTGAGCTCAATACAGGGAAAGATAATTGGAAGTTTGATCATTACAAAAGCAAATGCAGCTTTGTAGTAATGCATTGCATGTTGTGTTCAATCACAATCTAGTTTATGAACCAGAGTTAAGAGGCTGTCATCTCACAGTAGTCGACCAAGAGGTTTCAACAATATAAATGCTGTACTTAGCATCTATGCATTTATAGGGTAATAGCAGTATATAGCACAATATCTACTATAAGTGAAACAGAAAGATAACACAAAAATGGTCATATGCACAGACCCTGGGGTATAGTCCGGGATTATGACTTTCTTCCCAAATATAGAAAATGTATATCCGATAGTTGCTGCTGCTGCATCCGACTGCGCGGAAGCATCAATAATTTGAGGCAAACTGAAAGACAGACCCGATGAAGGCTGCTTCATGAAAAGTGAAATCACGGTAGCCGTTGCTGCGATACCGAGAGCAACTGCCAATTTCGCAAGGAAGGAAGCACCAGGGCTGGTAGACTCCACTTCCATTGCCTCGATCATCTCACTCACGTCGTCTCCACCAGCAGAAGGTTCTGCCCCGGGCACTGACGCCTTTGCAGTCCCAGAATCCAAACAGGAGAACTTGCGCAAACTGTTCAGGTTTGCAAGAATTATCAGATATCTAATGTAACAAATTACTACATTGCAGCCAACAATGTCCCCAAAGAACCATTGCTTAAGCAAATCGATCCCTAAATCTATACAAGGTGGTTACAAAGATTCCACAAATTGCTCAAATTTGCAAGAAATATAAGGAATCTTAGGAACAATAAAACTACAAGCTACAACTATGCGATAGCGATTAGCCACAAATTGAAGCGTGAAGACGCCGTTCTTTGAGTCGAGCATACTCCAAATGTGTACAGGCAAGGAAATCTTGGCCACCTGCACAAATACCTAGCGAGGAACACACCACTCACTGCTCTCAAACCCTGACCCCATCAGAAGGGGTTCCAAGAAAAGAAAATCCCAACCTCGTAATGCGACTGCGGGCGGCGGAGTCGCAGAGGAGGCGATGGTGGAGGAGAGCCGAAGTGCGTGGCCACTGTCGGCATGAGAGGAGGAGGTGGGTGTATCAGTAGCAGCATATGTTTGTGTGGCGCCAAAGCAGGTTGCTCCAGGGGCAGGAGAGGATGATGGGCTGTAAGTGGAACTCCCCCACCCCGCCGCCTCCTCCGCTGACGCCGATGTGGTCGCCTCGCCGTCAGGGCGAAGGTGGAGTCAGGGCTGCTTGCGGCAAGCCTTGAGTAGAGAGGGGGATGGCAGATCGGAGGGGATGGCGAAGAGACCGGAGATGATGGCGGAGAGCGGCGGCTGTGGACTGCTAGGGACTGGTCGGGATGGCTGCTGGCGCTGCCTAGGCTTAGGATGCTTGGTGTTGGGAGGCGGCTCCTGGGCAACGGCGAGCTACGGATGGACTGCTCCTCGCACGGAAGAGAGCTGCAGCTCGCTAACCACGGAAGAAGAAAGCCGCGGCTTGCTATCGAGCATATATATGCGGCAGTCGGAGCGGAGGCGAGAGCGCGCGCACGCGTCGGACGCACAGGGAGCAAGGGCGACGTGGCATCGGTGAGCGCCCGGATGATTTTTCCATCTTTAAGATCTGGAACTCACATGTCAGAGCAAAAGTCTGTGAAAAACAGCAATGCAACCCACTGGGATACGATGCGGGACCTACCCTATGTAATCCATGAGCGTTCCCACCGGGCTACACGGTGGGGCTTGTTAGGCAGGAGGATTTTGCATTTTTTAATGAGTGTTTGGAATAACGATAGCTTATAATTTTTTTATTGTAATAAATTTGTTTTTTATTGTAGTTGAGTTGACTTATTTAGTATAATTAAATTTAAAAAATTTAAAAAATAGAAAAAAATATATTAGCCTATCACGAATAATACAAAGAAATATAAAAAAACAAAAACCTAAAATTAAAAAAATCAGAAAAAACAAAAAAATCAATAGTGAAGAAAAAACGCCGCGGACGCAAACGCCAAACGCGGACGTGGTATTGAGCGGGGCCTAAGGCTATCTAAATTCAAACCAAAACGATTTTTTTTGGCTGAAACCAAACTTCACCGGAGAGACTGATATTTCTGAATTTTGGGAAAATCGGACGATTTTTGGCCTATTTCAGAAACCTGCCTAGAGCTAGTATAAGCTGCAATATAAAAAAAGAATGAAACAAACCAATCGAGTAAACATTAATTAGCATTTGCTTTCCAGAGGTGGATAAATCAATACCTTGCAGCAATGGTGAATTATGACGAGACAAACTGCTACGAGTGCTCTTGCTGAACCTCCTTTACCATGCTGTGTTCAAACCACCTTTCCCTCTCCTCCTCGTCCTTTACCATCTATAGATTTGGAGTGTGGGATGACCGGGATGGATGCTTGCTGCGTTCCTGATGGCAGCTTCCACAGCTTCCACCTCTCCTCTAGTGGCATCTTCACAATTTATTATGACTCTGAGGTGCTCCAGGCTTCCAAGGTGCTCAAAGTTGAACTCGAAACCTATCTTGGACTCCGATTCAATTCTTTCGCTACAAGTTCAACATCTATCCTTTGAAGCTTTGGCATCTCTCCCTGTTCACACACATCCTCAGCCCACCTTCCCCTTGGGTTTTGGCTGAAAGTGATCTATACATCTAGATTAAAATTGAGCTCAATCTGTGATGCTTTTGGCTGTTTGTCACATTACTCTTTGAGTTCTTAGTTCGGTCAGTTAGTTAGATCTTGTTAATCTGTGATTATCTGACATGAATAACTAGTATTCTGATTTCAGATCTGAATAGAAGAGGTTTTTACCTTTGTATTACTTGAGTATCTGTGATTATGTTGTCTATTAACTGATCACCTTAAGTTATTGTCAGATTGCTGCCTTAGAGTCTTTGATTGAGATCTACTGTCATACCAAAATTTAAAAGTTGTTGTCATGTGTATATGCAAAATTTAGTGACAGAGAATGCATTGATTAGAGCTTAAATTTAATCTCTAGTTGTCTTATCACTTGGTGAAGAGTATAGACACTGTATGAGAAGGACATGATCAAAGTCCTATGCAACTGTACTCTAAGAGCAAAAGTAACAAATTAAAACTTGAGATTTATGCTAGTTTTATTATTTTATTGGTTTAAGCAAATGCTAGACATGTTCTTTTCGATAGTATTGTTAATACTTGGTTATGATATAGTAGAATTACATAATTATATGCAATTTATGTTATTCGTATACTGCTGAAAATGTTCTCTAATTATACTTTATTATGCTAGAATTATATCTAAATATATACTTATACCGCATTATTTACGTCAATTTCTTCTTAATTTAACTCTTCTAATTGTAGCCTCTTCACAATTTGATCCTTCTAATTGTAAGCAGGCAGCTTCTTCCATGCATATTCGTAAATAGAAGTAAAAGAAAGACAGACAGATCAAAAGCTAAACAGTGATTCCAGTTTCAAAATAAAATGCAACTAGGGCAGAAAGAAGAATGAAGCAACCAGTGCACGCTTAGAGCCACAGATCCAGAACACCTGCGCAGGATCTTCTCAAATTTGGGTTCCTCCAAATTTTGCAGGTGCTCTGTTTGATATTCCTGTTCTACATTAGAGAAGAAGCAGTGCTTGTTTTGAGGAATATGTCAAGACCAAGGAACTTTTAGTTGATATAACTTCTACGCCCTAGTAGTACTTGGAAGGAATTATTGCACAACTGCCTGAAAGTTGCTATCAATGTATCCATAACTACACATGACAAATTTTGCAGTATGTGGGAGTTAGGGTGTAGTGTTAGTACAGTGAAAACCTAGAGTGCAATATATACAGGAAAATAATTATAGAAGATTCTAATTAAGAAACATCTGTGATATATGTCATCACAAGCGGTTTTAAAGTAAATCTTCTATGATGTTTTCTTATTACAAACGATTCTATTTTAGAACTATCTATGATATGTATCATTACAGATGGTTATAGATAAAAACAAATCTGTAATAAGAAAATATCATGACGATTTTACTTTAAAATCGTCTATTATTTTCCCTACTCAAATTCACATATATCACACATTCTCATATATATACATGCAAATTCACATATATATGACTCATTCAAATATACATAAATACAAATTCACATATATATCACGCATTCTCATATATATAAATACAAATTCATATATATATATATATATATATATATATATATATATATATATATATATAATACAATCTTATATAGATAAATGTAAATTCACATATGTATCGCATATTCCCATATACATATATAAATACAAATACATAACATATCGCACATAAATATTTCATTCATCATTCTACTTGCTTATTTCCTTTAAAAATTAGTTCCTTATGATGATCGACACGTATGTAGCTAGTTTTATCACATTGTTCTTCCTTGACCCTTATGCTATTTTCGAAAGGGGGATAACTCATCAAATCGATTGTATTCTTTCTCGTCCACTACATTGTTTACTTTTTTGCCTTATCAGTTACACAGAAAACTTGAAGAACTTGGTTAGCAAGTACGAATGGTTCGTCTTTGTATCTGACAAATTTGAAGTCCATGGTAGTGACACCGTACTTGTCGACTTTCACCTGTGGAAAATAGACCCAACCGTATGACAGTTGTTGTCAGAGACTCAAGATTGAAAGAGTCGTGCTGTTTGGAGTGAATAAGACACATATTTATCTACTGCGGAAAGAATATCCTAAAACGAGACCAGTATCAGTTCACAGAATCTCTGAGCGGAGGATATTCGGGGAGCAACCCTTAAAGGTTTATGACCACGTGATCTTTTGCCCTTAATTAAATATTAAAATCGTATTTAGGTATTTGTTCAATCATCATCATGTATTCTCCAGTTTCTATTGGTATTGTGCATATTCAGTGAATAACGAATTCCGAAGTAGCATCACTAGCAAGATCAACATTGCAGGAAAACAAAGAATAGAAATGATCCAGAGAGTTAAACAAGTAGAACCAGAATCATGCCAGTACAAATCAATTTGTGGTAGTCCACCATATGTGTGGAACTAGCATAATGTTGAACGAAATCAGCAGCAAACAGTAACTGACTGTAATGAAAGTGGAAACATACTTGAGAACAGGTCCATAATACATAAGGTCAGGTACAACGGAGAGACAGGTACCGTCTTTATCATACCAACACAGTAAAATCATCTGACGTGGACTGTAATTAAGGAAAGGAGGGACACAAGCCGTCCTCTCGCGAAGAGACGGCCTGCGCTCGTGCTCCTAGCCAAAGAGACGGCGTTGCGAGCGTTGTACGAGCCGTTTTTTTTACAAACTGTCTTTTTTGTTGTCTTTTTTGATGAAGTTGCAGACAACTAAATAGACAGCACATTGTACAAACTGTCTTTTTTGTTATCTATGTGTGATGTGTATGTATATACAGACAGCAACTGTCTAAACTGTTGTATGTGTCCTAAGACAAGGAACAAATTAAAGTAGAGTTGCAGTATGTGGATGTCGTCCGGCCGGAGACGGAGAAGACGAGGAAGTCGTTGTTGCGGCTGGATGACGTTGCAGTCAAAGAGTGCAATGGAGGCAGGGGGAGGAAACTTCGCAATGATGAGGAAGGTGGGGAGGACTCGACGTTGGCTGTTGAGTGAATAAGCGTGCATGCATAATGGCTTTCTGCAAAACAGGATGTAAGGACAACAATTAGTTCATTTCGTTGCTCCGCAACCTGTAGCAAATAAACTCAATTGAGGTAAACCCCACATGAAGATGTCAACGATGTTGAAACAAGATAAATCAAAATCTTACATAGCTACATTCGAAAAGAACACTATTCTCAAGTAATACATTGTATAAGATGTTGTTTTGTAAATAATTAATGCATTGCATACGATGCTACTCACCGACCATGAACGTTCTGAACGAATCCTTTGTACTGGAGTTCGCCGTGTAAGTATTAAACAGATTAGCTAGAGGCTCTCATTACTGGTATATACATTTTACTGGAGCGGTCAGGTAAGCCCGGTAGAAACGAAATTCGGGTTTTTTTCAAAACTTTTCGGGTCGAAAAATTCAAATCAAATTTGAAATTTAAATTCCAGAATTAAGGACAAATAAGCTATGAAATCGCACCTAACCACAAAGTTGTTGCTAAGGCCCGCGCGCGCATACAGGTGGGTCATGGGTTCGATTCCCTTTCATTTACTATTTTTTCATCTTTTAGATCTGGAACCCGCATGTCAGAGCAAAAGTCTGTAAAAAAATAGCAATGCAACCCGCTGGGATTCGATGCGGGACCTACCCCATGTAAACCATGAGGCAGGAGGATTTTGCATCTTTAAGGCTATCTAAATTCAAATCAAAACGATTTTTTTTGGCCGAAACCAAACTTAACCGGAGGGGCCAATATTTCCGATTTTTGGAAAAAATCGGATGATTTTCGGCCTATTTCGGAAACCTGCCTAGAGCATTCGCTTTCCAGAGGTGGACAAATCAATACCTTGCAGCAATTGTGAATTATGACGAGAGAAACTGCTACGAGTGCTCTTGCTGAACCTCCTTTACCATGCTGTGTTCAGACCATCTTCGGATTTCGAGTGTGGGATGACCGGGATGGATGCTTGCTGCGTTCCTGATGGCAGCTTCTGCAGCTTCCACCTCTCCTCTAGTGGCATCTTCACAATTAATTTCGACACTGAGGTGCTCCAGGCTTCCAAGGTGCTCAAAGCTGAACTCGAAATCCTTCGCTGCAAGTACCACTTGTAGCCTTCGGACCTTTGGCATCGCTTCCTGTTCGCACACCATCCTCAGCCCACCTTCCTCAAAAATACAATCGAATGCAAACTCCTTCAGGCACAGGAATTGTTGGCATCCCGTAAGAACAGCCTGAGGAAGAGCAGAGTGGGTATGCTCCCGAGGGCACAGAGATCTTCCTGCTTAATGCTACTGACGCATACGTCAAGGTGGGCGATATTAACAAGTGACACCACCCGCTGTGAAAGCCTACTATTGCTGACGCCGCCTATTCTAAGCCTCCGGAGACATGGAGCGGTGCAGCATAATAAATCCAACAGTTTATCTCTCAGGTAATCACTGCATTCAATATCTAGAGATTGAAGGCCGTGTTTACCCAACTCAATGAGCGACAACTCCAAAGCTTCCTCGTACCTCCTTATGCCATCATCACGAAGTGAACGACTGCCAAACAGATAAATGCTAAACTCCCTTAGCTTGGTCAATCGCCTAAGTTCTTCCACAAATTTCACCGAGCTGTTGTAGCCAACGCATGACAGCACCTTCAAAGCATGTAGTTCTCCGATGTCATCGGGCAATTCCATGTCATCATGAACAAGTAGACGCACCAAACTTCGCAAACGACGTATGGTTGATGGCAATTTTTTAATTGGACTGCCACGTATATCTAGTGTTTGCAAATATTGAAGCAGAATCTATTGGCACTGGATCAATGTATCCATATACACTACCCAATGGCCGCTGCAACTCCTCACACAATATTAACTCAAATCTCATTATATGGGACAGCTGGTGCTTGGTCAAAGCAGTTCTGGAATTTCTCAACATATTCTGCAGGAAACAAAGTAGGTGTAGATGCTATGAACTGCACCATCACGCAGTCAGTTGACTATCCAGGCCCAAGTAATCAGAAGGCCTCCAACTGCAATTGTGAGAAAAAGAAACTATTATTTGTTGCTTGAAAGACTTCATTTTCTAATAGGTTACAAACCATAAAGATAAAAGTGCATACTTGTTGGTTTGTAAATAATCCAAAACAAAAATCTACCATCAAACTGAACTGAACAAACAAAGGTTTGTAAATAATGAAACTTTGTAGCATAACCAAAACTACTGAACCAACTACATGTTATTGAAGAGCAGTGAGTCCAACTATTAGCTTTCCTCAATTCGGTACTCTAGTTTTCTTTATACGTGTTATTTTGAAGTGAAACCATCTAGCCTACAACTAATGGTCTATAAACCAACAGCTCCACAATTGGAACAAGACACTTGCATGCCTCCTAGTAGCAAAATGCAGAACAATCCAGAAGACATCTTTTTACAAGCTCATCAATGTTTCAACTACTACAATTCCCAGAAGAAAGGTCATACCTTAAATCAAATACTACAAAGATCAAACTTGCAGCTTGGCAACTTTTGTAAGTAGTGAAAATAGATAATCACATGGACAATCGATATTTTATTCAAAGAACTTAATAATGGGTTGAAACTCACCACTGTGACTCTAGTTGTTGGGCTCTTGCTCTAGTAAAGGGTGGAAATATCCTTGGTCTTCTTTGTTCCTGCCCTACCTCGCCTAGGATCATCAAGAGATTTCTTCATGATCTCACCTTCTTTCTCTAAAAAGTGAATGGTAAGTTACTTTTAAAAATTAATTGAATGGGTACATAAAAACACTCACCTCTGAGATACATTCGGTTCGTTATCATGACCATCATCACTTGGGGGACTATCGCTATCCGTGTCCTCACATAATGGGCTTCCAAAAGTAGCTGTTGTATCCTTTTCACTTCCCACATCGTCCTCATAAACATCAGTTCCCTTCCTTCCTCTCTTGGTCGTCTTCCTCATCACCTCGCGAACCTCCAGAGGCACATGATTACATGTTTTGACATTCCCTGATATTCCTGCGAGATGCTGCCTCAGCCGGGTTGCACCTCCTCCTCCAAATGTGACTAAGCAATATTTGCACTTGAAACCAGCTCCTACTTGTTCCCCATGGCTCCAAACATACTCGATATCTCCTGAAAATTCAATATCAACAAACAATGATCATCAAGAGAGTCTAACATAGATTACTTAATTCAATCTCAACAAACAATGATCATCAATATCTCCAAACTCATAGATTACAAACAATGTAGCTAGCTATAGTGAAACCATTGACTTGACTATTTCATTTAGCTTGCAAATACATATATACATACAATTATCACAAACAAAAACATATATACTATAAATCACTTGTATCAGCAGATCGAGTTCATCAATCATGGCTGCTAGGTCAGTCTGCAAACAAATGCCTCCTACACCTAGTATGAAAATTATCACATCACAAGTATATAACTGAAATACTAGTAGCATCAATACAAGGACAAAAATATCATCTCAAAACCCAAATCGACATATCATATACTAGCAGCTATTAGTAATTCAGTATCATCCCAAAACCAAAATCCCTGACATTGTCAATATATGTCAATATATCAGCATCATCTCAGTTGCTGAACTACTCGGTTAATTTGCAATTCCCTACTCATGTCAATTGTCGTAAGTGCTCAAGACCTATTGCCTCGACTAAAGCCAATGATTCCAGCATCCAAATCAATGTTTACAATTTAATCCATAGTCCATACCTCATGTGGCTCCGGATGCCGATGCTCTTGAACCGCCGCCGTCTTGGCCCCTCCCCCGGCTGACCGAGCTGCCATCTTGGGCCCTCCCCTGCGACCGAGCTGCCGTCTTGGGCTCTCCCGCTGACCAAGCTCTCGTCTGCTCTCCCTCTCCCATCGCCTTCTTGGCCCCACCGCCAACTCTTCGGCCGCCTTCCTCCATGCGCCAACCAGTGATATCGTCGGCCGATCGTCACAGATCTACGCAGAGGGAGGCGAAGAAGACGGAGGCGTACAGCTGACCGGAGGGGAGTGCGTGATGTAGATCGAGCCACGGAGGCGGCAGAGGGGAGTGCCGCCACCGCCGAGCGCAAATGGGGATCGGGAGCGCGCGCCGCCGAGCGCAATCGGGGGCTGGGAGTGGGGCGCCGCCGCCGAGCGCAATCGGGGCTGGGAGTGGGGCGCGCCGCCGCAACGAGTGAGAGATGAGGCCGAGGCGCGCGACTTGTGGCTTGCGGCGACCGGAAGCTAGGACAGGGGTATCGGCGGCGGATGGCTCAGCTTGGGCCACGCCGTTTTCAAAATGGGTCGAATCATTTGGGCCCGATTTGTAAATTAACCGGCTTGCTCCGTAAACCCAAAAATTGGCGAAAATCGGCCGGTAAAAAAAACCCTGGTCAAGACCAAGGCACTTTTAGTTGATATAACTTCTACGCCCTAGTAGTACTTGCAAGGGATTAATGCACAACTGCCTGAAAGTTGCTATCAATGTGAGTATCCATAATTGGCCTTACTAATTGCAACCACGAGGTTTCTATAAAACGTACGCAAAGAGAAGCTACTTAGTCACACATAGTGTGCTAAACAAAAAAGATGTGGGTATATACAATCGGCCTTACTCGTTGCAACCATGAAAAACTGCATGAAAATTGCTCATGGTATCTCGGCACTGAATATATAGCATCCCGCTATCTATCTATCTATCTATCTACGTATACTAATTAGGCACTTTGAGAAAATTCTCACGTTAATCGGGAAAAAAAATTTAGTGATCTATATCCGAATTATAACGGCTAAAATTTAAGATTCCTTCCCAATCGTGTTAAATATAAATTCTAATTGCAATGGAAACAAACATATCCATGAGATATTGCATCTTGAAAATAAAAACAAAGAGATATCCGAGAAAGAAAAACCTCGCACCAAAGCGTCTCTCGTGGCCTCTCTCTCTCTCTCCCCCCTTCGATCTTCCATGCACTCACTCCACCAAGCCTTCCTCGCGCTCCACCTTGATGACGAAGAAGTAGAGTTGCAGTATGTGGATGTCGTCCGGCCGGAAACGGAGAAGACGAGGAAGTCGTTATTGCGGCTGGAATGGATGACGTGAAGGAGAAACCTCTGGCCTTGGACGTTGCAGTCAATGGCCGCAGCGGGAGGAAACCTCGCAATGATGAGGATGGCAAGGCGGGGAGGACTCTGACGTTGGCTGTTGAGTGAATAAGCGTGCATGCACAAGTTAATTCTGCAAAACAGGATGTAAGGACAACCATTAGTTCATTTTGTTGTTCCGCAACCTGTAGCAAATGAACTCAATTCATCCTTGTAATTGGTGTCAATACTGATAATGCGGTTATTAATTTGCCACGATGTAGTAAACTAAACAGAAAAGACACAGATGGAGGATCTGTTGAAATATAACTACAAGACGGTTAAGTTGTTTCAACTTCTGCCTTTTCTTCTAGTGCCGTGATAAGATCCTCAATTAATTAACAAGAAAGCAACCTGCTGACCCATGTAATATTCACATTCACACGTCGGAATTTGGAATTCCAACAACAAATTTAATTGAGGTAAACCCCACATGAAGATGTTAACGATGATGAAACAAGATAAATCAGAGCCTTACATAGCTACATCCGAAAACAACACTGGTCTCAAATAATACATTGTATAAGATGTTGTTTTGTAAATAATTAATGCATTATATAAGATGCTACTCACCGACCATGAACGTTCTGAACGAATCCTTTGAACTGGAGTACGTTGTGTAACTTTCGGATTCTACATGACAGGTTCAACTTCAAACGAACATAATTTCCACATACGAAGTTCGTTTGAGGTCCATGAGTACTTGATGGAAAGTTTGTCTTGTCCTCTTTCCAACAAATCTAGCCTCACCTGCAAATTTCTTCTGTACGCTCCTCAATCATCAAAACAAAATTACTACACCACTTGTTTGGACCAAATCGAGCCTTGTAATGCTTGGGCCCAAGAGAAAGGTGCCACCCCCACTATTCACGGCTGTACTACTGTTCACGTGAACAGTAGTACATAGTACCACCCTCTTGTTTCTTAGTTTTGTATGACTTTCACTCCCCTATTTAAGAAGGCTGCACCCCTCTAGTTTTCTTGGATTTCGTTTATATTTACTTTGCCTTCATTGCAACTTGCCTTCATTGCATGTGTCAACTAGACTACCTGGTCAAGATCCTTCTTCGGAATCCCAACTTATTAGTACTTCATAAATATTCGTAATTTTAGATTACTTGTTATCTTGTTCTTGTATGTTCCTCGGTTGCATACAGGAATAGACCTTCGTGGTCAGGTCAACCGCGTTCTTAGCAAAGTTGATAACGACTCAAAGTATGGTTTAGCGATTGCTTGGTGTTTTAGTTGTAATCAGTTAGAAGCCTGCATCATCAAAGTCATTATCCTCTAAATCAAAATTATCATCCTATCGAAAAATCGGGACCCCATCACCTCATCACCACCTATCGGTGAGGCGCCTCAAAGAGATAAGGGAAGGAGACTCTGTCTCCACCCGAGCGGCGTTTTCTTAGATCTGGTTTTGGGGGCAGCAACGACCTAGGCAGAGGGGTGCGGCGGCGCAAGCGGGAGGGGCCAGGCTGGAGATTCGGCCCTGGCCGTTGGTAGCCACCACGCCGAGCCCCTCTACCCCTTCTCTCGGCTATAAGAGGAGGTCGCCTCCTGCCGTGAATGCATCGAAAAACCTTGAGTTTGATCTCTTTCATCCTCTTTTTTCCTTCCCGATCTGGCTCAGGATTTGGTCTTTGGGATCCCTTCTTCGCTGGTAACAGCCAGTATCGATGGTGATTTACGACCCCTGGTGCTCAGCGAGGCGCACTAGGCCGTTGCTCCTTAGTGTTCTTATGCGGTGTCCCCTTCACCTCAGCTTTGTTTGCTCGGTTGTCCCAAACAGCAAAGAAGGGTATTGTATCTCCGTTGACCACGCTACTCTCACGCTGCTGCACAAAGGAGTGCTAGGTTTTCTGGGTCAGCACCTTTGGGTGTGCCTTGCCTCGTTCTTGTCGGTTGATCTCTTTACCACCGGCTTGGCTAACTTCTAGACGTCTTCGAGTGTTGCCTGCACCATGAGTATTTTGGTTCTTTTAATTGCAAACTCTATTGAGCTGTGCTTGTTCTTTAATATCTGATTTGAGTTCAAGTGTTGGGTGACATTTTTTTGCTTGTGGCTCGGTTTAAAGCTCGATGATGAGATTTATCAAATACTCAAAGTGATCTATACATCTAGATTAAAATTGAGCTCAATCTGTGATGCTTTCGGCTGTCTATCACATTACTCTTTGAGTTTTTAGTTCGGTTAGTCAGTTAGATCTTGTTAATTCGTGATTATCTGACATGAATAACTAGTATTCTGATTTCAGATCTGAATAGAAGAGGTTTTTACCTTTGTATTACTTGAGTATTTGTGATTATGTTGTCTATTAACTTATCACCTTAAGCTATTGTCAGATTGCTGCCTTAGAGTTTTTGATTGAGATCTACTGTCATATTGAAATTTAGAAGTTGTTGTCATGTGTATATGCAAAATTTAGTGACAGAGAATGCATTGATTAGAGCTCAAATTTAATCTCTAGTTGTCTTATCACTTAGTGAAAAGTATAGATCTTGTATCTGAAGGACACATCTTTACTCTGAGCAGTCCTATCACAGATGGTTCGAACCATCATCACGAGCAGTTCTGAACATGCGTGTTTATGTGTTATTGATAATAGATGGTTATCACAGACGGCTCCCAAGCCATCTGTGATAGCTTACATTATAGACGGTTTTTGAGAAAAACCGTCTGTGATAGTGACTTTTACAGACGATTTTGTATAAACAACCATCTGTGATAATCGGCTATCACAGATGGTTGGTAACAAAAACCGTCTGTGATATGCACAATATCATAGATGGTTTTTGCACAATTAAGTGATTTGTACAATTGAATCCAATATTTCAACATCTAATGATCACCATTGCCGGAGTAGAACTCTTCAGCCTTGTTTATGACCTGTGCTACTAGGAATTTGGAGAGTTGTCCACGAATTTCGACGAGTTGGTCAAGAATATATGTACTTTCGTCGAAATCCACCCGCTGTCGCTAGGAGCAATGTTAAGTCATTAATTAGCATGTGTGTGTATATATATACATATATCATCAGAAAATAATAATTATTAGAAAGACCTGACAAACATCTGGATCATTGATCTTAGTATCCATCATTTCCTTCATATAGGGGCAAACGTAGAATCCACATACATTGCTCTGTAGCTGCTGGTGGCACTGCAAAAATAGAATTACGTACATAGGTATTGTCAATTTTAGAGGCATTACAATAAAGTGTGATATAGGATTGTTGTGTTGTAGCGGATACCGGAAATTGCGTGTTGTGTTGCAGCGTGTCACTGGATTCCTTGTGTCTTCCTCCTAGGGCAACATAAGCGGTAAACAACCTACGTGATTCAAAAAAGTTAGCCTCTGCCGTTGCAAACGAAGAAAATATTACAATAGAGTTATGTATGGAGGAAATGAGTTTACCCGTTAATTACTTCTTGCACACGACTGAAATCGTGGTTGCTCCTAAGTAAGGAATCAAGGTATGCTCTACTTTGGTACAATCACAATCAAAATCCAGTGTTGCCTAGTCATGTGTGTCGCCATAGTGATTAATCCTAAGTTCATGCTGCATGTAAAGTACAAATGAAATATGTGTGACAACTAGTGAAGCACTTACCCTTGGTTGAAGGGTACCATGACGTACTCCTTGTCGTTGTGAGCAATCAATCATCTCGTTATGTAATCTTGCACGAAGGATACATTTTTGTTGATAGCTTGCTCGGAGACCAAGTGAGGGTCAAAGAAACCCACCGGTTGTCGCGATTGCCGGACTTGTTGGATCATGGATCTATACATAAGGAAAGAGTAATGACATTTATCGGTATAACGTGAATGTTGAACTTCATTGTACAGTACACTTACGGTGTCCAACATCGTAGAAGTGAGGCGTCGAGTTCGTCGAGATTGAATAGTAAGAATAAGTATTCGAATGTCACGACGATGTAGCCTGACTCGTGGAGGAAATGCTCCGCCGTATATCTCAGAGTGAATGCACTCTGCCGGTGTGGCTTCATGTTGGACTTCTGCATGTACCAGGCATGCAATGTATTGCAAACCAATCCAAGCCGAGATAATTGTGACTCGGTGATACGGGGAAGGGTCCCGATCTTCTCAGTGAGGAACCGTGGATAGTTGATGTGAAGTAGACGATGTCGCTAGCTGAACACTCGTGCCCATGCACGAACCCTCAACTCTTTGGAATACGCCCAAAACACACCGGATAGTCGTCGTCGCGCGACCACAAGCGACGAACGCCAAGTCTCCAATTCCCAATGGAACGACGGCTTGACCTTGAGTTGCAGAACGAACAATGGATCGCCTAATTCTCTCTCAAAGTCCTCGCATGAACTCTGGTGTTGAAAGAACAAGCAATAGCTATGTTTCAATCTGATGCATAAAACTTGGTTCCCCTCTAAGGGTGCCAATACAGGGCTTATATAGCCTCTTGGGACGTGCATAGAGTCCTCCAAACCTACTACAACTCAACCCTATATGGTTTTAGATACGAACTCTTAAAAAAGGAAACTAGATTTTACAGCCGTCATATTGTTTCGGTCATAACTTTTGATCCGTGTTGAATTTGATGCTGGGGCCAGATCCATTGCGTAGCCCTTGAAAATATCTTTCCAACAAGTCCAAGAACGCCTGAATCGGACTCCGTTTGTGAAAGTTATGACCTTTTTAGTAACTGCCTGTCAGGCTGTCCGAACCGAATCCGAATTGAATTCTGAGTTGAATCCGAGTTTGAATCCAATTGACCTTGTGGGAGGCACGAATTGGGCTTGAATTCCTGGGCTTTTCTCTTCTTGCTTGACCCATGTGAGCTTCTCCTCCCACCCTTTGGCTCCAGCCTCATTCTCCACCCTCGCGGTTCCAAATGCTTCACAATGTTCAAACCTGAGAATGCACAAAACACTTGCGTGAGGTAGTACCCAATTCTCATCAATAATAATAGAGTCATTAAGAAACAAAAGCACTGTTGATTTAGAAGTTTAGCTCGGCTCTAGTCAATGGACCAACATATACTTCTGCACTTGTATTACTTGTAGCTTCACTTATGGTGTCCATCTCGGAAGTGCATGACCACCAATAGGAGGAGATGTATAAGTGTTAGGGATGCCCTCATCATCCTCCCCTCTTGAAAAGGCGTCGTCCTCGACGCTGGATCGTCACCCCAAAGAAAGGTGATAAATCAGCGACATTGAGCGTGAGAGCTCACGCCATAGTCATCGCCGGAAGCTCTATCTTGTAGGCATTGTCATTGATTTTCGCAAGTACCTTGAAAGGCCCATCACCACGCGGTAGTAACTTAGACTTGCGACGGTCCGGAAAACGATCCTTACGGTAATGTACCCAAACCAAATCACCGGTTGAAAAACCATCTGCTTCCTTTTCTTGTTCGCCTTGTCGGCATAATACTTGACCTTGCGCTCTATCACTTCTTTTGTCTTGAGATGCAACTTCTTCACATATTCAGCTCGCTTGGGCGCCTCCATATGAGTATGTTGTTGGTCGGAAGTGGCAACAAATCAAGCGGTGTAAAGGGCTTGAAACCATAAACTATCTCAAATGGACACATCTGTGTAGTGGAATGCGGCCCGATTATAGCGAATTCCACGTGCGGCAAACAATCCTCCCACTCGCGCGATTCTTCTTGATCATGGTCGGAGTAGCATCGAAAGTGTGCGGTTCACCACCTCTGTTTGACCATCGGTTTGGGGATGACAAGTTGTCTTGAATAACAACCGTCCCGGTTTACCCAAAGTGTCTTCCGTATAGCTCATGAACTTCACGTCGCGATCCGATACAATTGTACGCGCACGCCATGTAGCCTCACAATCTCCTGAAAAACAAGTCGACAATATGCGACGCATTGTCGCTCTTGTGGCACGGAATAAAGTGTGCCATCTTGAAAAACGATCCACAACGACAAAAAGAATCGCGTCCCCTCTTAGTTCTAGGCGGTCCTAAAACAAAATCCATACTAATATCCTCCCATGGGGCATTGGGAACAGGTAAAGGGGTATACAAACCGTGTGGATGCATCGTCGATTTTGCTTTGTGGCAAGTAATGCATCGTTGCACATACCTCTCCACATCTCGCCTCATCTTAGGCCAATAAAAGTGATCGCTCAGCATAGACAACGTCTTCTCACGGCCAAAATGTCCCATTAATCCACCCGCATGTGATTCTGCAATAATAGCAAACGCACGGAGGATTCGAACACATAATTTGTTAGTGCGAAACAAAACCCATCATGGATGTGAAATTTATCCCAGCCTTTTCCCTCTTTGCAATGTGCATAAGGGACAGAAAATTCATGGTCATAAGCATATAACTCACGCAAACTCGCTAAACCAGGGACGTGCACTCCTAAGTGAGTTAAAAGCACACTTTTCCTAGAAAGAGCATCAGCTACCACATTTTCCTTTCCCTTCTTATATTTCACAATGTAAGGAAACGACTCAATGAATTCGACCCATTTGGCATGTCTACGGTTCAGGTTTGCTTGGCCTTTTAAATACTTCAAAGCCTCGTGATCCGAATGAATAATAAACTCTTTAGGCCATAAATAGTGTTGCCAAGTTTCTAACGTGCGAACTAACGCATAAAGCTCTTTGTCATAGACCGGATAATTCAATTGAGCACCATTCAGTTTCTCACTAAAATAAGCGACCGGTCTACCCTCTTGCATTAAAACACCACCAATACCCAATCCACTAGCATCACACTCAATTTCAAAATTTTTAGTGAAATCGAGTAAAACAAGCAACGGTGCTTCACCAAGCGTCTCTTAAGTTCAGAAAAAGCATTTTCTTGCGCTACCCCCCACACAAATTCAACACCCTTTTTAGTAAGTTCATTCAAAGGGGCAGCGATGGTGCTAAAATCCTTCACGAAACGCCGATAAAAACCAGCAAGGCCATGAAAACTCCTAATTTGACTGACGTTCATAGGAGTAGGCCAATTTTTAATAGCTTCAATTTTAGACTCATCTACTTCAACTCCTCAATGCGAAACAACATAGCCCAAAAAGATGACACGATCTTTGCAAAAAGTACACTTCTCTAAGTTACCAAATAACTTATTCTCACGCAAAACTTGTAGAACTTGTCTAAGATGGTCTATGTGTTCAGATTCAGTGCGACTGTAAATCAAAATATCATCAAAATACACAACCACAAATTTACCAATGAAATGCCTTAAAACATGATTCATTAAGCGCATGAATGTACTAGGTGCATTAGTTAAACCAAAAGGCATGACTAACCACTCATTACAACCCAAATTTCGTTTTAAAGGCTGTTTTCCACTCATCCCCTTCATGCATTCTCGATTTGATGGTAACCATCACGCAAATCTATCTTAGAGAAAATAACAGCACCACTCAATTCGTCTAGCATATCATCTAAGCGAGGTATAGGATGACGATATCGAATTGTGATATTATTAATCGCTCGACAATCTACGCACATACGCCATGAACCATCTTTCTTAGGAACTAAAATAACAGGAACAGCACAAGGGCTTAAGCTTTCGCGTACATACCCTTTGGAGAGAAGCTCTTGTACTTGTTTTGAATTTCCTTTGTTTCCTGGGATTGGTGCGATGCGGTGGTCGGTTTGGCGGCGACGCTCCCGGAATCAAGTCGATCTTATGTTCTATCCTCGAAGTGGTGGGAGCCCCGCCGTACTTCTTCCGAAAGACGTCGTTGAAATCTCGTAAAGCGAAACAACACCACTAGGAAGAGAAGTTAAGTCATTAGTCGAAAGCAATGCATCTTTGTACAGCAGCACAACATGCACCAAATTAGGATCCGCGCAGAAATCCCTCATCTCTGATTTGGTGGCTAACATCACTAAATTCTTTGCTCCCTCTTGTTTCTTGTTACCACTCAGATGGTTCTCTCGCGCTTGTGCACTCTCAACATGCATCTCAATTTTCGCATGGAGGAATTGACAATCTGTTGCGGTGTAAGCGGCTTCAAGATGATATCCATATTGTTCCATCGAAATGTGTAGCGATTTGTACGCCCATCATGAAGAGCGGAACGGTCATATTGCCATGGCCGTCCCAAGAGCAAGTGACACACCGTCATAGGCACAACATCGCAGTCCACAGTATCGGTGTACTTCCCAATAGCAAATGTCACACGCACCATATAGTTCACCTTCACTTCCTCCTTGTCGCTCACCATTGCACATGATAAGGACGCGGATGTGGCAAATACTTCAAACCTAACTTGTGACACATATCCTTGCTAGCCGATTGTGACAACGCGCCATCAATGATCACTTTGCATACCTTACCCATATCAAGCTTGGCCCAAGTCGAAACAAATTGCACCGTTGTTCGAGTGATGGTGATGGCATGACACTAAGCACCTTGGGCGTGCAAACAATGGAGTCTTGCTCGGTGGTAGGGAACTCGGATCACACTCACATTGTTCTATGTCATCGCGTGCAAGACGCACGTGCATCGGCGACTCATCATCACTAGCTGAAACATAACCGCCATCCTCTGTGACAAGCATAGTTCTGACATTTGGGCAGTCCCTCTGAAAATGGCCAACGCCCTTGCACTTGTGGCAAATAATGTCACGTGAACGTCCTGTCGACCCCATAGACGAGGTCACACTAGCCGCGGGCGCCATAGGTCGACGCACCGGTGATGGTGTACTCTCCAGCTTCTTACTTGCGGAACTGCGCATTGCCGAATTGCTTGCAGCCGAAGTGCTCTTGTTTGGTTGGCTGTTGTTATATGTTTGTCCCGATGGTGATTTAACGTGACCGGCAGCGTAACCGGCGTCTTCAATCACTTGTCGCTCGGCTTCGCGTGCTTGGTGCAGCAACTCAATCATATCATTATATGGATGGTGATTGACAATGCGCTTGACAGCATGATTCATGCCGGCTAGAAATCTTGCCATGGTCTGTTCTTCATTCTCGCGAACATCTGCATGTATCATGATAGTCTCCATTTCCTTATGATATTCATCAATTGATTTCATACCTTGTCGCAGCCCTGTCAACTTCTCAAAGAGTGAGCGCTTGTAGTGGCGCGGTACAAAGCGTGCCCGCAAATGCTGCTTCATTTGCTCCCAGGTTATAATTGGCAACTCATGGCGCTCCATGCGCTTACGGATGAACTGCTCCCACCAATGTGTGGCGTAATCATCCAAGCCATTGGATGCAAGCAACAGCTTTTTCTCATTGGAGTAGTTGTTCATCCGAAACAACTTATCAACTTTCAGCTCCCAAGTGAGGTATTGTTCCACATCTGTACCACCTGAAAATATAGGAAGAGTAAATTTGGGCTTAGCAACAAGATCCTCGGCGTCATCGTGGCGAGGACGCTGCACGTTGTTGCGGTGATGGCGTCGTCGTTCATCGTAGTCGTCGATGGGAAAATCATCATTCCAGCGCTCGTCCGCATCAGCACAAGGCACACCTCCGCCGTGGGCACCCTGTGGTATAACTCCACCCTGACCGCCATTGCCTCGGGCCGGCCCACGTGCTTGAGGGCGTGCTGCGGCCGCCATCCCGATGTGTGGCGGTACTGCCATGCGACGCGCCTGGTGTTGACGTCGCTCCTCATCCAGACGAATAGCACGTTCCTCCTCAGTCTCATTGTGCAAAATGGTCGGAGGACCGTGCACACTTGTGGCATCAGCGGGTGCATCCCCACGTAGATTGTGGTGTGTGAACATGGCACGCAGCTCCAGAAAGTTATTGTTCATGCTCGCACGCAATTGTGTGACTTCCTCTCCAAGGTTGTTCACCCGATCGAACTTCCCCAAGCTCATCGCGCACACCATTTTCACCATCATGAAGTTGTTTTTGGAGCATCTCGCGCAACCGAGTGTACTCGATCCATGTAACCGGGGCGTCCGGATTAGGTGGATCCTCCTCGTGACGACATGGAAACAACTCACAACCAAAAACGTAGTTATATCCGGGTTAGTAAAACAAAAGCTCTCTCTATGTCTACAACTAAGCATCACGAAAACAAGGCAAGCTTACCGTTCCAAAGTGAATCAAGGACAGCGAATCGACACTGTGATAGCGAACGACCTCAACCCGGTAATGTATGAGCGTAACCAAGAGCAAGGAGTACACAAACAGTGTAGGTGGAGCTTGGACAGGTATGTGGATAACCTATGCAACTGATATTCAAGGTATTGTAAAGCTAAGTAGTGATCCAAGCTAGAGTATTTGCCTATGTGCTGATCCAATTGGTTAAAGCGAAAAGTATGAACGCACACGCAATGATAAATGGGACTTAATGCAAACAAAGGAAATGAGCTAGAAAGAGGCAATCTGAAATTGAGATGATTGACTAGCTCGTTTTGCACTAAGTACAAGGAGAGACGCTAGCCAATTGCAATAGTTATGAATGTAAGGGCACAAGATTGCTCTATGAGAATAAGTGCACAAGCTGAAAATATGAACTAGGGTTTTTTTCACGAGTTTTGGCCAACACTTTCTATTTTCACTTTGTTTCTTGATCAAGTCACAGAAACTTTCAGCCTTTCTTCTTTTGTTTTGTTTTCTTTTCTTTTTTTTGGCCAAACTCATCGTTTTCTTCCCTTTGCACAAATTCAAGAATTCAGCAAGTGTAAATAATACTCAAGAACAGCCCTAACAGCAATATCAAAAGCTAGTCTCAATTGATGAAAAGATATAAGTGAAGCTCAACTGTAGCAATTCTTTCTTTTTTTTTTGGTCAGCTAGGGTTTGGCACAAGTAGTGATTTGTTTCTTTCAAGCCAAACCGCAGCAAACTTTCGGTTTTGAAGGAAGTGAAAACTATCTCAAACTCTCCCCCAAAGAGAATTTGGATGGATCTCTTGAGAGCAATGTGGACAGCAAGGAATTGAGGATTCAAAAGTAAATGCAATTTACTCTTTTTTGTTGCTAATTGAGGAATTCAATCAACAATTTTGTAGGGTTTATGTGGACACAAAGATCAAGCTACGCGAAGGAAACACACGGATCAGCACGAAAACAAAACTCTAATGGACGAAAACTTAACAAAACGCACAAGAACTAAACAGATTAAACTACGGTTTTTGGTATTGCAATTTTCGGTTTAATGGAAGATAGGACAGAAAAACGAATCTAATTACGGGTAAAAAGTTCTCACCGAGTAAACCTAGAATCGATACCATATGATACGGGAAGGGTCGATCTTCTCGGTGAGGAACCGTGGATAGTTGATGTGAAGTAGACGATGTCGCTAGCTGAACACTCGTGCCCATGCACGAACCCTCAACTCTTTGGAATACGCCCAAAACACACCGGATAGTCGTCGTCGCGCGACCACAAGCGACGAACGCCAAGTCCCCAATTCCCAATGGAACGACGGCTTGACCTTGAGTTGCAGAACGAACAATGGATCGCCTAATTCTCTCTCAAAGTCCTCGCATGAACTCTGGTGTTGAAAGAACAAGCAATAGCTATGTTTCAATCTGATGCATAAAACTTCGTTCCCCTCTAAGGGTGCCAATACAGGGCTTATATAGCCTCTTGGGACATGCATAGAGTCCTCCAAACCTACTACAACTCAACCCTATATGGTTTTAGATATGAACTCTTAAAAAAGGAAACTAGATTTTACAGCCGTCATATTGTTTCGGTCATAACTTTTGATCCGTGTCGAATTTGATGCTGGGGCCAGATCCATTGCGTAGCCCTTGAAAATATCTTTCCAACAAGTCCAAGAACGCCTGAATCGGACTCCGTTTGTGAAAGTTATGACCTTTTTAGTAACTGCCTGTCAGGCTGTCCGAACCGAATCCGAATTGAATTCTGAGTTGAATCCGAGTTTGAATCCAATTGACCTTGTGGGAGGCACGAATTGGGCTTGAATTCCTGGGCTTTTCTCTTCTTGCTTGACCCATGTGAGCTTCTCCTCCCACCCTTTGGCTCCAGCCTCATTCTCCACCCTCGCGGTTCCAAATGCTTCACAATGTTCAAACCTGAGAATGCACAAAACACTTGCGTGAGGTAGTACCCAATTCTCATCAATAATAATAGAGTCATTAAGAAACAAAAGCACCTATTGATTTAGAAGTTTAGCTCTGGCTCTAGTCAATGGACCAACATATACTTCTGCACTTGTATTACTTGTAGCTTCACTTATGGTGTCCATCTCAGTAAGTGCATGACCACCAATAGGAGGAGATGTATAAGTGTTAGGGATGCCCTCATCACTCGGGGACTAACGACACTCCTAGAATGAACTTCCATGGCTCGGGACATGCCTTAATTTTTTCGCTTGAGTCTTAGAGCCTCGCTTATGAGATTTCGGTGGCGTCTCAGCGGGAGCCGATGCAACAGGCTTCAGAACCAGAGCTGGAGGTGGAGCCACCTGTAATATTCCAGATTTAAATTCTCTTTTTGAGAGGGGGTTTCCTAAAATTTTCTGGCAATCTGGGCCTGAGTTGTGGCCCAAGAGGGGGGCCAGCCAAAAAGGGGGAAGGCGCCCCCAAACCCTAGCCGCCCTTCCCCCCTCCCTCCCTGTTTTGGGCGCCGCCCTCCCCCTCTCTCCCTGGTTGCGCCGCCCTCCCCCTTTCCCCCTGCTGCCCCTGTGTGCGCCGCCCCCTGCTGTCCCTGTGTGCGCCGCCCCCTGCTGCCCCTGTGCGCCGCCCCCTGCTGCCCCTGTGCGCCGCTCCCTGCTGCCTCCTGCGCGCCCTCCCCTCTCCTCCCTGCCGCACTAGAGGAAGGGAAGAGGAAAGGAGAGAAAGGAAGAGGGGAAGAGGAAGAGGGAGGGAATTTCGTGGGGTATTCATCATGTTCTTCGGTTTGTCAAGGGTAACCCTGCTATTCTTCAATTGGATGCATTTCTTTTAGTTGTTACTTTATCGATATTCTGGACTGCCGGGATGCTTTGGGTTAGGTGGTGGTTTTGGGATAGTTTTGTGGGGATTCCGATCTGGACTTCTCCTAGAGAGTTGTAGAGGTCGTCGTTATCTTTCCATGAAGTGCTAGAACTCGTCGATTGGACCTTTGTAGCAGAAGTTATGATTTTTCTCGTGGAACTGTTCTGCAGATCGGGAGGTTTCTGTCAGATTTTGGTAGATTGGTTTGGGCGATTAGAAAACGGGCGAATCAGGGGATCTCCATGTTATGAAAGTTGTAGATAATTGTCTTAGATTTCTAGGAAGGTCAAGAAATTATTATTTGGACACTCGGGCTGGAAGTTATAGCCTTTTTAGTGTGCTGTCCAGAGAACCCGACGTGAGCAGCGATGTTTTAGAGAATTGGGTGGTGTGGGTAGGAGATGGCCGAATCAGGGAGGCTCCCCAACTAGGTTTAGTTAGATAATTTAATTATCTCTCCAGAAAGTCAAAGATCACCCTATTCGGACACCTGTGCCAATAGTTATGAATTTTTGAAGTGGACTGTCCACAGAGGTAGGCGGGGTGACCGGTAGGATTTGGGATTTGGGGACCGAGATAGACGAATTTGTGCTAGTTCGTGTTTGTTTTTATGTTCGCTACGGTTATCTTAGTAACTATTATAATTATTATTCAGGTGGAGGACGGACCCCAGAGGCGGCACTTTCTACACGTCCGCCGCTCTCTCACGGTTAAGGCAAGTATAATGATGGTTTAAATTTGATAGTGTGGAATGTTGTTGTTTGATCCGTATTATGAACATATGGGTGTGTCGTGGTTGAGGAAGATTATAAGGGTGCTGTCTATGAATGTTTACAATTTACAATGTGCAAGAGTAATTTTGGTGCATGGTGTATGTGAATGCAAACATTTATTTTATCGAGACATTCACGCATATGCATCATATTGATCTATTGAAGTCTTAATCACGAGTTGACTAAGCGCCGAGGTCCCCGTCGTGTTGGTGACACAACGGGCTAAAGGTCCCCATACTTGTGGAGTATGGACAATTGGTCCCTGTACCAGGTGGTACAGGCATGGTTGTGCGTCGACGGATGCACACTCAGTACACTGGTAAAATGCAAAAGAGAAAGAAATAAAGAGTTTTTGATCATCTTGCATAGCATGGTTTGACTATATGGTTGATGGACGGGTTTGTGAAAGTGATGTGTATAATGGTATTCGTTTCTATCAATTATATTTGCTGAGTTGATGGACTCATTCTTGTTGTTGTTGTGTTTTTTCTTTAGGTACCATTTTTGAGATCGGCATGCATGGGGAAAAGAACCGTTTAGTATTGTTGCACTTCACACAGACTATCCACAATAGAAGAGGAAAGAAAATAAAAAGCTATTTGCCTGAATTACTCAAGTAGCGAATGATTATTGATTTGTCGGATTCAAATTGTAATAAAGGATTAAATATCTCTTACTATGTTCCCTCCGTTATTTAATTGTTTTAATTGCGAACGATTTAGTAAACGTAAACTATTCTGCTTAGGTTTTATTATTATTCTTAATGTCATTCATTGCTTCTACCTATACTTGTTACCATCCCTGTCGTGAGCCACATTACAGGGGAGGTTCTGCCGAAATTTTTGTGCCTAGCATAGTTAGTTACTCTAGTCTTACCTCTAGTGGAGTAGCATTCCGGGTCATTGCTTGACTGGGGTGTTACACCACCGGAGCCGATGTGATAGGTCTAGGGCGATGTCCCTCTTGGGACACTGGATGTGGAGATCGTGGTACAGACAAGTCGAGGGCGATGTCTCTCTTGGGCCACTGAATGAATGTGTGGGCGGCATCCCCTAATGTCTTAATCTCTTCGTTTGGGGGCTTCTCAAGAGGGATAGTCTTAAAAACATCATTAATCATGTCCATCTGGACCTTTATGAAATCGGTCGTTACTTGTACACCGTGCACCAGCGTCCTTGACAGCAATGGATACACCATTCCCCGCCCAGCGTCAACGGGAATAGAGCCAACAAGCTTGACTCTAAGGATGCAAGGCATGGGCTTCTACATAACGACACAGTATGAGTTAAGTCGTCCACCGGAGAGATCTATGTAGCATTCTAAAGAGGTACATTATCTGAATGTTATCGATAGGTAAGTGGGCATCGCTATGTTCAGTAATTGGTGTGGACGCGCAGCTACTTCGACGTTAAGGGGGACTGGGTACCGCAGTAGTAGGGGTGGGTTGCGATTGGTTGCGGACTTATCTCGGTTCTTCTCTCAATGAATCTATCTCTCCTCGAAGTGAGGCAGTCTGTTCTTGAAGTGAGGTAGATAGTTGTTCCTGAAGTTGAGCATGAAGCTCCTGTTTTATTTGTTCATTGCGGTACGCCTTGGATATCTTCCTACTCCTATATGTCTTGGAGTAATCTAGAAATCCGTGCCTCCAAGATACGTAAACCCTCAAGCCTCGTGTGCGACCTGGGTGCTCCTTGTTTCCCAAGGCATGTGATAATAAATCTCTCTCCGATCCTGGCAAATGGCGGGGAGGCCTCCGATCGGATTGCGACCTCGTCCTGCATCCTCCACTACGGGACTTTACCCGCGTACCCAACGGTGCCGAGTCTGTGAGGGTGAGTATTTTGTGACTGGATAGCCTTGTGCATCGTACTTTGTTGATCAAATTCGGTCATTGTCTTCATCTACACAAAGGCCTCCGATGCTTCCGACGACACAAAAAGATAACTCGTGAAGGGCGTGAGATCCTTGGCCACGTACTGCGTCACAAGAGTGCTCTTAAAATTCTTCCATGCTTTTCCCATTGCGAGGAGCGCGTGTCGTTGCATGAGTCCCTGTATTTCTGCTGGGATCTCGAACGAATTTATAATTTCCTTCCATAGCTGATTTTTGTGATCCTTTGCCAAACCTTTCCAGCTTGCTATGGTGATGGGGACCCGTTGCCTTCCAATTATTCCGCGAGTAGTCCAAAATAATACCACCGCTTTCTTGGTTGCAGAGGACCCCATCCGGAGATACCACCGTGATGGTCATTCGGCTATCCGCCTTTTCGATACTCCTCGGCCATGCTTAGTTTTTTCAATCTTGGGAGCATGAGATCGGATACGCGGCGACGAAGACGTGTGGACGCCATCTCTCTTCTAATAAAAACCTAATCGTAGTGAGCTATGGGCCTTTCAAATAGACCTTGTAGCTAACAAGTGCAGCATATCGATTCATTGAAATTACTGCGTTGAGTTCAACATAATTCTATGAAGCAAATGACACAAACGAGTGTATCAAGTTCATTGAACCGGATACACCGGAGTGTGTCACTTGCTTCATGCTCTTTGAAGGTCTATGTGGCATATATTAAAAATTTTTGGGCGACTATGTGGACGCAGAGGTGTGGGCCTAAACAAAGTTCTATAAACCAAATGACACAAACTAGTGTATCAAGTTCATTGAACCGGATACACTTTGAGTGTGTCACTTGCTTCATGCCCTTTGAAGGTCTATGTGGCATATATTAAGTGGTATTATTAGAAGTGGCCATCTCTAACTATAGCTGATATCTTGGGTCCTCAATCTTAATTCAGAATTTAGTCTCGTCTTCTTCTTCGACCTAGGTTTTGGATCAAAAACCTATAACTATTGGTGGACTTGCTTATGCAAGAATATATATATATATACAGAGTTTGCCTCTCGACATCCTGTTTGGTAAACTATACATGGGTAGTTGAGAGACAAACTGACATTTAAGAATAACCTAGGGACAATCACACACATATCAATATATATATACATATCAATATATCAATATGAAAGTACATGATTAAGAAGCAAATGTAGCATATATATCAATATATGCAACATGAATAACATATCTTAATTATTCTATATGAAACATGAAACAACTACATGAAAAAAAATCTAAAATGACATTCTATAAAGATGACATTTTAGATGACATTCTATAAAGATGACATTTTAGAAAGGAGGGCTCTGGGAGGAGGGCACCGGAGTCGGGAGGAGGGCGCCGGCTCGGGGAGGAGGGCGCCGGCTCGGGGAGGAGCGGCGTCGGGATGGAGCTGCGTCGAGAGGACTTGCGGCGGTGTCGGGAGGGAACGGTGGGAAAGAGCAAAACCTAGCAGGGCGCCGGAGAGTGCGTGAGTGCGGACTTGCGACCTAGCTGCGGTATTTATAGGAAACTATCACGAGCGATTCCGTAAAGGAACCGCTTGTGATAGTTATATCATAGACGGTTCTATAAATAGAACCGCTCGTGATATTAAATATTACAGACGGTTCTTAGTTAATAACCGTCTATGATAATAAATATCACATACGGTTTTTATTTAAGAACCGCTCGTGATAATAAATATCACAAAATGCTTCTCGATAAAGAACCATCTGTGATAAGATATCACAGACGGTTCTAAAATAGAACCGTCTGTAATAATCCTTTTCTTCCCACGCACTTGAGTTATTACCTATACCAACCAGCAGGCACTGTAATAAGACCTCACAAAGTGTATTTCTTTACAACAGCCCAATAAACATAAAGATACATATATATGACTCATAAATATAATCATAAATATAACTATTTCTTAGTTCTTGAGTCATTTTACAATTACAATGGAACATATATAGTTATATTTATTATACTTGGCTATTTCATTTTAAATAAATCCCTTCACGATGGTCGACACACATATAGCTTGTTTCATTGCCTTGTTCTTCCTCGAGCCTAATGCCGTCTCCAAATGAAGGCAAATCATCAAATTGATTGTACTCTTCCTCATCCACAACATTCTCAACTCCGACAATCCTTCTTTTTCCCTGAAAAACTACATGACGCTTCTTATTTGTCGGGTCGGTTATATAAAATACTTGAACAACTTGCCTCGCAAGTACGAATGGTTCGTCTTTGTATTCTACACATTCAAGGTCCACAATAGTGACACCGTACTTGTTGACCTTTACAACCCGTGGGAGTTGGATCTAACGGCACCGAAATAGAGAAATCTTGAAAATTACGTAGTCAAGCTCTCAAATCTCCTCTACAAGCCCATAGTACGAGTTTGGGCTCATGTATCGATATGCACATCATAGGCATCTATGCGGACACTTGAGTTCTCGTGACCGTGCTCTTTCTATCATGATCTTTTGTATAAAATGTGTAGCCATTAATGTCGTATCCTTGCCATGTCACAATT